>OY829505.1:28810067-29070214 GCA_963691665.1 Clepsis dumicolana | reverse complement strand
ATCCACATTCAAAGAAAGCAAAGTCGAATTATCTGGCACGTTGACCTGTTTAATTCTATTTATTAAATCTAAGCTGTTCTTTAAACAAAATGCTGGGTTAAATGAAGCTTTTGTTCGAATGATATCATTTAATTTCTTAGCTAATTCATAAGCTGGGGCACCTATATACGAGACACTGGAGAATTGGTGCTTGGGGATCCGACAGGATTTGGCAGATGTAGAATTTTCGGAAAGCGAAGTGCATTTACTAGAAAAAGGTTTGAAGTTTAATCTCCCATCTAAAATAAATCAGAGGACTTTGGAAAATTTAGCGGTAGATTCAGAAGTTGCGATTGTTCGCAATGGCAACGATCTTGACACGAAGACACTTGTCGCTAATACAATAAAAAACGACCGAACGTCTGGACGTAGTGCGGGTCATCAGGATACATTGTTGTTGCGATCAATACAACAGAAGGTGGTTGACAATAACTTAGTGGTTTCGAGGGCAGATAAAGGCAATTGTGTGGTTATTTTGAGTAGGAGTCAGTATAATAACAAACTACTAGATGTTATACAAGGGGATGGTTTTTCAGTTTTGCGAAAGGATCCTACCGCGGGGTTTCAGAAGGACCTTAGAGCATTAGTTAGAAATATCTCGTTTGTTTTTGAAACTGATTGGCAGAAGAATAGTGTCATACCTATGAATCCCCAAGCACCAATTCTCTATGGCCTTCCGAAAATTCATAAAGATACTATTCCTATTCGTCCAGTGGTCTCGTATATAGGTGCCCCAGCTTATGAATTAGCTAAGAAATTAAATGATATCATTCGAACGATTCGATTTTGTTTAAAGAACAGCTTAGATTTAATAAATATAATTAAACAGGTCAACGTGCCAGATAATTCGACTTTGCTTTCTTTGGATGTGGATAGTTTGTTCACTAATGTACCATATACTGAGACATTAGATATTCTCAGAGATCACTTGGAGAGACAACGTTTGCATCCGGGGGAAGTTGAAGAGATAATAGGTTTCACAACAATTTGTATGAAACAAAATTATTTCAGTTATAATGGGCAATATTATTTGCAGTGTGATGGCTTGGCAATGGGTTTTCCTCTTAGTCCATTGATGGCGGATATATTTATGGATCATTTTGAGGTGCAACACATTGTAGGTAATAGTAATTGGCTTTATTATTATAGGTACGTTGATGACTTGATTCTGTGTTGGACGGGAAGTTTGGGGGAGCTGGACATATTTATTAATGACCTTAACAACAAACACCCGAGGATTAGGTTTAAGAGGGAACTAGAACAGGATAATTCACTTAATTTTCTGGACTTGACTATAATGAAAACGAATAATGGACATCAGTTTAAAAATTACCGTAAGCCTACGCATACAGATACGGTGATTCTGGCATCTTCTACTCATCCTTGGCTGCATAAGACGGCTGCTTTTAATTGTTATATCCACAGGTTGGTGACAGTCCCTATGTCTAAGGAACATTATGATTCAGAACTTAGCATTATTTGTCAAATTGCGGTTTGTAATGGCTACAGTAAATCAATAGTTGATAGTTTACTTCGGAACAAGCGGAGGCGTTTAGTTAACAACCTACTCTATTCTGCACCTTCTTCTCAATCTATTGATAAATATAAAGCAAGTATTACTTATGTGGGCCCGTTATCAGAAAAGGTTTACAGAATTTTGAAGTCCAATAACGTAAATGTAGCTTTTAAGACTAATAACACATTACGCTCTCGTCTTTGCAATGGCAAGGAAAGGGTGGAGGATGGGAAGAAGTCAGGTGTCTATAGGCTCACGTGTGACACTTGCGGAAAAGTGTATGTAGGGCAGACAAGTCGTAATTTTGCAACACGATTCAAGGAGCATGTCTCATCATTTAGGCATAAACATCCAGAAAGATCCAATTTTGCCAAACATTTATTGGAATTTAATCATGAGTTATCCGAGTCACATTCTTATGATATTCTGCATGTTTGCAAAAAAGGGTTGCGTTTGAGTGTTTTGGAACAGATGGAGATAATTAGGTACAACAGGAGGGGTTTAATTGTCAATGAACAGTTGAATGTTGCGTCATCACCGTTTTTGCGGATGTCATTAAGTAATAATAATGGGGGTAGTGAGGGTATAAATACGGCCAGCCGTTCTGAACAAGCTCATTCTTCGACTGACGGTCGGGGTGTCAACATCGACGACGTCCGCTGAGGATGCCTCGGAGAGAGGCGAAACACGTGTCCGGTACTATTTTACTGGTGGTGGTAGTTTTGGTTGTGGGCTTAGTAGCGTTTGCGTTGATTATTTTATTTTTAATTTGCGGAGGGAAAATTAGTGCATGAAAATAAATATTCGGCGCAGACGAGGCTATTTAGCATGTCTATACTGCACTACTTCGCGGAGGAGCAAATTAATTTAATCCGTTACTTGTAACATGGACCTCCGCAAAGTTACGCCTGAATCAATACAATAATTTTTGCACAACTGAATATTTCTTATTTTTAGGAAATAAACACAGTTCTTTCTAGTTAGGATTAGCATATTGCTAGTGCATATTTTGAGCATATTTCAACTTTTGGCATTTTGACAGTGCAGTTCACATAATTAATCATGAGCTTTTTGGTGAATGAAAACATTGAGGAAAGTTTCTCACTCATGCACACCAATTTAATGGTGCATGTGAAGTTGCCAATCCACCTTAGGCCTGCATGGAAACTAAAACCCAGGCCCTCTCATATTGAGAGGGGCCCTGTGCACATCAGTCAGACAAATAGGCTGATGATGATGATGATAGTTTATATAATCCAATTTCTACTTATTATTGATACAATACTAACACTTTGTGCCAAAAGTCTCCTTTGTTGGGCGCTTAGCCATGCACCGGGCCTCCGCAGCAGATTGCTGGCATGGTTGCGCAAGCTCTCATACTCCCAGATCACACAGCCAGCGAGACTTGCGGCAGACACCTAAGTATGCAATAATGAAACAGAATTTCATATAATTGCATCACTCATTGAATTCAAAGAATAAAATGTTTACTACAGTAATTGCATGATTTTCATATGATTATTATATTATTAAATTATTATTGAAATTTGAAAACAATATTATCATTTTGAACATAAAAAAAAACTTAAGTTAGGTACCTTAATTTTAGCTATATAGATAGATATACCTAGCTTCAACAAGAACTGATAAAATCACATACCCCTATAGTAAACACAAACGGCTTGAATAGCTTCCTGGCATGAAGAGGACCATTCTCTATTCGTACATTCTCCAAAGGGTCCGCCTGAAAGCCATTACGCGCGCCCTTGCGTGAGTTGTATGCGGTTCGGCACCCAAGTCGTCCATATCTATGGACGTTGGGACAGGGTTGCAGCAGTATAGACCTACTGAAAAAGCATAGCACATTGAGATACTGGAGTAAAGAGGTATTGAGAAGTTAATATAAAATTGTAATCCTGATCACGCACCAAGTGTTTGTCAACTCTGCAGCGTAACGAACATTTTTAAAAAACATAATTTTACTGTTGCTGGGAACGAGATTGAGTTACATTATTTTTAGGGATGATGTTGAATGAAATTTTGCTGCTTGAAACCATGAATACCATGAATTTGTCAGAAAAAAATGACTACCTTGGATTTGGTTGACATTAGAGTGACGTTTGATTAACAGCAGTCAACGTAGTTGTTTCAGGCACGTTTCACCTAATGATAAAAACGGCAATGCAAAATAGCGTACAAAAATACAAAAACTACCGGAAGTACCGGAATAAACCGTCCAATGACCGTCCATATACAGCTTGCAAAAAGGATAGCACTAGAGCGCTAGCCAAGAAGCTATTTGGCGCTAGCATCGTGCCACCTGGGTCGTGTTTTATAAAGCTACAAGTTGTAATTTACAAGCGGAAGTTTCTTTCTAACAATAGGTGATAGAATGAGACTTCCGCTTGTAAATTGTAACTTGTAGCTTTATAAAACACGGTCCTGAGGGGCCACCCACAGACTACACGAAAAGGACAAAATTTACGGTTGCCAAGTAATGAAAAAATTACCCTACAGTTTATTTATTTAAATGATGCGGAAAAGATTATCAACCATGATTCTACTAAAAGAAGTACCTACTTCTCATAGTGAAATAAAACGGATCGCTCACGTCTATAAGTTAAGTTTAGCCCGACGTGTGAGCGCGCGACCCAGAGGCAGCGCGACGCACACCACAGAGTACCTTTTTATAACTGAGATAGAGATGTCACTTCAACGTTTCGCACACAGCGACATCTGGTGCTTTGTGACGGCAAAATATGCGATGACGTCATTGACGTCTAGTTTCCTAAATGATAAAATGATTTACTTTGAGCTATTGCTATTACACCATGTTCTATTATATACATTAGAACACGGTGTAATAGAAATTTCCCAATTTCCCGTTTTGATGAATTAGATAATTATTCAGTGCTTTATTTTTTACACATTTTCTTATTATCAGGCATTCCAACTCCAACTTAGACACCTGGTGAATGTGAAAAGCCACAGATTAGAGAGTTAATCGCGGCCATTATTCATTCGTTCCGTTCCACTTATACCTTCACTGTACGTTGTTTTTAGTAAACAAAAATCTAAAAAATATCAAAACCTCCTAAATTACTAAAAATCTAAGTTTCCGTCCCATTTTATTAGGGTTTACTTGCAGAATGATACGTTAACTCAACCAGTGTCCATAGAATATTCTATATAATATTTTAGCGTAAGAAAAACTGATGCATGTAATGATATTTTAGATAAGACATTACTATAATTAAAAAAGGTCGATGTTACCAGTGCTCACAAAATAATTAATTAGCATAAACGCATTTTTAAACAAGGAAAGATAAATGAGAGCATTTATTAAGCGAAAATAAAATATTTATTCCAAAATTTAAAACTCCAATATAAACTATATTGATATTAGCACCACCTATCGACGTGTGACAACTGTGCTGGGCGCGGGGGATGATTATTTAATTATATTTAATTATTATTGGGATGGTGCAATGAAACACGTCTTTCAAGTTCAGTTGTAGATCAGTCATAGACAATTTTATTTGTTTCTTAAATCAGGATGGGAGTCGAACCATAGACAATACTACAACAACAACTTCATATCTATAACCCAACCTAATAGAATATTACTTAAGTATATACTATACAATGTAACTCGAGTGACTACTGAAATTAGCTGGACAACGAAGTGTACATTTTGTTCTAAGTTATACCACCGTGACGCACGCTACGCGTCGCGGCTCTGCTAGCGCGACTAGTAGGCGCAGCTGACAGCGGCACACAACTACCTTCGTTTTCATCGTTTAATTTATTATTGCCAAATGCAGGGTAGCACACTATACTGATCACATCACTCTGTAAAGGCTCGTTCACACTCACCTTTGACGCAGTATATAACACAATCTTCCAATTTGGGGGCACCTACCATCTACTATCACTGTTAAAATTGGAATGACGACAAATTTCAATGGCTTCATGTACTTTCCGCTAAACTCGACGTATATACGTGGGTGATCCGTTTTATTTCACTAGGGTATGATTTGAGTCTCACGGTAGTTTCATGTTAAAAGTACCTACTTCTGAGTTGAAACAAACTAAATTCCATTACTACATAAATATTATTAACTTGTATTATGTGTAAGTGTAGGTATTTTTTATTGCGTAGATAAGTCAAACAATAAATGGACCCTTTACTTTTTTTAATAACCTAAAAAAATTTGGACCGTTTCTGCTTAGAATCACGAGGACTATGTATTTAAATAATAAAAAAAGTGTCCCGCATCTTTTCTGTCAATTTTGTAAAGCGTTTTTACATACATTCTATATTGGAAGTCAGAAAACTGATAAATAAATTTTGTATTGAAAAAATTTTGGACTTTTTTGGGCAAAAAGAGTACACAGTTTTTTGAAAATTAAATAACCATATTGATTCTTTTCGTAGCTTCGAAGCAGATTTGGGTCATCAGCGGGTAATATTATAACGAATTACCCTATTGTAGGGTACATTTTTATCTAGAAACTAGCCACTCTAATCTTTGAGCTATTGATGAGCTATTGAAGTGCTCAACCTTGTAAAACTCGGCCATACGATGATGGACTGATGGACAAAAAATAAACGCTTTTGAGTCTTGTCGCCATGAATAACGTGTGATTAAGCCGTCCTTTTTGTGTTTGAGTGAGTAAGAAATGTCAGCGGTCTATCTATTTCTCTGTCTACAATATACTTACAGAAGTGGCGACTGATAGTAGAACCTTTTCTCATTAAAATTTAGTAATGTTTTACGTTATTATGGCACATTTAGATCGGTCAGTATGGGAATGGGCACGTCTGTAACTATAAGACATACAAAGATCTGTTTTTAACCGACTTCAAAAAAGGAGGAGGTTCTATGTTCCACTGTATTTTTTAGGAACCATGGTCATCGATTTTAGTGACAAGAAAAACTGCATACCTACATACTTACCCTATTATTCATAAACCTCATCATCATCATCATCATCATCATCATCATCAGCCTATTTTACGTCCCACTGCTGGGCACAGGCCTCCTCTCAGAATGAGGCCATAGTTCCCACGCGGGCCCAGTGCGGATTGGGAACAAGGCCTATGAATAAGGCCAATCAAAAAAAATCTTGCACTCTGTTCGGGAATCGATACCAGTCGTATTGAAAAAATAAAAAACAGTAAAAATATCTCTGAATTTTTCGCAATTTATGCGTTGAACATCACGTGATTAATCGAGTACGCCCCCTATCGCGCTCTTGACGATCGTAGATCGTATTCAGTTTTTGAGATATTACATTTTGAAATGAAACTGTCGGGGGGGTTTTATCAAGTTCAAATCTAAAATGTGAAAAATGTGTCAATGTCGTCAGTCTGTAAAGTTCGGGAACCAAAATCCGGGAGCCCGTTGATATCTTGAAAGCATTTAGAAAGTGAATTAATTTGACTTTGACAAAAAAAACTCGTAATTTTTTCATGTACCTACGAGGTTTTTAATTTATTTAATCGAGATGGTTCTTTGTTAAGTTTGAGATATAGAACTTAGGAATGAAAATGTCCGGGGTTTTTTAACTTTACTTAGATAAGTTTCTAGGTACGATGTTATTTGTTGTTGATCTTTTTGGGTTCTACATGGGTTCCACTTACCTATGTTCGCAACTCCGTATGAACAGTAATCTGCTGCTACGTATTACTTACATGATCGTGTCGTTAATTTTTACCCGACTGGATGACGCAAAGGAGGGTAATGTGTTTTAAGCTTTAATTAGCTTCCCTACTACAAAAGACCAAAACGCCGTTTTTTTATTTATTACTTAACATTGCTGATTACAAACTATAGTATCTAGATACTCCTTAAAGAAATCTGCAACTTGTTGCAGATTGTACATAAACACTGAGTTCAGTAATTTTCCTTCGTCGTCATATTCTTCATATTTGAGGCATGTGACCGTTTTTGAACTCGTTCCTTTTTTTGACCTTAAAAGAGTATCATTACTGAGTAAAGTCAACACGCCTTTTCGTTTCGGTATAATGACGAAGTGTGGAGATCCGATAGACGAAGTTATCTGCGTACCATTGGTGCTGAAATATAAGTTACATATAATAGAAACAAAGCGGTCAGTGGACTAAGCATGCTAAGTTAACAAGGACATGCTTTTCTGGTCAATATCTATTAAGGCAAGAATTCACACATGCATGAAGCATGTACCTACACTTGCATCTCAGCATGCAACCTAAATAAGTAGTTATATGTCCAAATTTAATGAAATATGGCAAAGTCTTTTCGCAAAATTAAGATTCCTTATCCCTTCTTTTGTATTCTCAATCAAAAAACTGCTTTAGAATCGAACAAACCCAGACGGTATCCTTGATAATTTAGAATTTAGTAATATATTTTTACTATTTATTGTAAAAGTATTATTTATTTAAATAACAGTTTTTACATTAATCAAGGAAAAAATGGTGGGCGACTAAGTATTGCCTAGGTACCTATAGATAGGTAGGTATAGTCGAGTTCTCCAATATCTATACAGTCAACAGTTCAAAAATATCTATACACAGACCTTATTGCCAGTTAAATAAGGTCCGTGTTTAGATATTTATGAACCGTTGGCTGTACAGATATTGGAGAACTCGATTGCATGACGCCTTCTTCCTATGAGAGTTGAACAATATTGATCACCGTTAGCTTACCTCGTCACATCCGCTGAAGGTAATGTTGTGTTTGATTTTCCTTGAACTGTTAGTGCTAGGCTCACCACTATCTGAAATTAAAACAATACCGTATCTAATGAAATTTGATAGCCCTAGTGTAAGAAGTTGTTATTTTAGAAGTAATTGGAATAATTAAGCGTGTAACAATGGAGTGTATTTTTAACTCCCGGCGCAAAAAGATGGGTGATAACAGTTGGATCCGTGTATGGGTGTATCTGTCTGTGCATCTGAGTATCTAGCTCCCAAACGGATAGACCGATCGAATCGAAAACTAGTTTAATCGGCAAGCTTCTTATCTAAGTTTCCTTAAAATCGTTTAAGCCGTTTTTGATACACTGAACTTTGAATGGACAATGTCGGGGGTTTTCACCTTTTCTTAGGTTAGTTATATTTCTTATACTTACAACCAGTACCCATTGTGTCATGGCGATTATAAAATGATAATACTTGCTTAAAAGCAATAATAGTATTTTATAGTCGTATTAAAAGTACCTATCTTAAAATTTAAATCGCAAATACTTAACAGTTAAATAAGCGTAACCTATGGTTTCATGAGATTTACTCATTATTAATTCACATTTACAAGTAAGGGCGCATAATAAGTAGATAGTGTGAGAAATCAACAAAAGGAATATTTTTACAAGCTAAAGCTTAAAGCCAGTGTGTGGGTGTCTCCCTGTGTGTGTGGGTGTTTCCCTGTGTGTGTGGGTGTCTCCCTGTGTGTGTGGGTGTCTCCCTGTGTGTGTGGGTGTCTCCCTGTGTGTGTGGGTGTCTCCCTGTGTGTGTGGGTGTCTCCTTGTGTATGCGGCTGTCTCCCTGTGTGTGTTTGAATAGTTACATTAGACCCATTTGAAATTTGGTAGGTATGTGCATGTAAATTGGATGACAACGACGATGATCAACAAAAAGTACCGTCATCAAAAAGCTTGTATGGTCGGTGCTCTAACATAAGTACTCACTTCTCCATACTAACTGTAAAGAAAAGTGGATATTTATGTTAGGGCACCGACTATACCAATTATGAATTTAATTCACAACAAAATGGATTTCACCCATCAATTACCAACAGCCACATATAGTAGGTACCTCCTCCTAGCTCTGTAAGCATTTTCAATTAGGTATAAACGTACACGTGGAAGGTTAATGCTTGGGCGTCATAGGACGGCAGGTCGTTACGCAGACGAGACGGCAGCCGGCGCCAACGTCACCGTGTCAACCATGTCAACCGTCTCAATCCTGATCGCACAAAGAGCTGCTGTAAACTAACACTGACTTGCTGTGATTACAGCTTTACATTTCACCGCCTACGCACCCATCAAGGTCTAGGTGAATAATGCTGAGATTCTACTGCGATGCTATCTAACTGCTGCGCTGTCGTATTATTAACAAAAAGTAATACCGCCTTCAAAAACACATAATTCACATAAAATAATCCTCTAAAGCCATCAGTTTTATGGCCGACCACAAATATGAACTCGGTGCGATGAGAGCGGAATACCTATTCTTTGAATGAAGCACCGATATAGGATTATTTTACGTGTTTTGTTAAAAGTTTTTATATTTCACAATATAAAGCTACGTTAATATTTAAAAAAAATATCCTCCAACTCCTAACCATTAAGGAGTTGTACCTTCCATCATCACCAACACGAAATGATGACTACCCAGGTCGCAAGTACTTGAATAGCTTTCGAAAATATACAAAACACATGATGCGTGCCTATATCAAATTTGATGAGGGTTGCCCTCGATTTCCCTGGGATCATAATACCTAATCAGATCTGATTTGGTGACAATGGGACCAACTAGAAAGTATACCCTATCAAACAAAAAAAATTTTTTTGAAATCGGTCCGACGAATTGAGAACCTTGACTTTTTTTTTTTGAAGTCGTTTAAAAATGTTTAGTAGCGCGTTAAGGTCACGGGGCTTGAGGTGTGGCCTAAAATTGAGCTACGATATTTTTAGACCTAATTAAATAACGAATAAATATCATGAGACAATAATAATTGACAGTAATTGCCTCAGTCCCATACTAGGCCAAGACTGTACTATGGGTACTAGACAACGGATAAACAATACTTAGATAATTACATACTTATATACATACAATATCAAATACTCAAGCCTGCGGTCCCTTGAAGTTGTGAAAAAACCAACCTTCTAAGTGAACGCAATCAAAAGATAGTCATTAAAAATGCTGTTTCCATACAAATTGCCGTACCCCGAAAACCTAAAGGGTATTTCCAGTTGTCCTAGAAACTTGAAATTTGGTATGAAGGTAGCTCTTATAGCACAACCACTCAGGAAATTCTCAAAATCTTAAATTTTTATGTGTGTCTGTAAATTTCACAGACCATTATAAGATGACCCCACACTGCGTACATTTTGCTTATGAGCAGGGCCGTGTTAACACTGGACTTCTTAAAACACTGGGGAAAAGCGTTAAAATCTTTTTACGGAACCCTCGTGCGCGAGTCCGACTGGCACTTGCTCGGTTTTTTTTATATTTGAAATATCGACGGTACTCTGGACTCAACCTCGTATAGGAATAACCACTTTAGGTTCGCGGTCTAGAGTGCATTCCAATTTCGTTAAAGTTACGATACGAGGCTGAGTGAACGTACCTACCATCGATATGTATTCTTAAACATTTTTTTTTACTTTTCTTATATCAAGCAACCCCCGGCTCACACCTCTAAATTTTTCGTAATTTATGTGCGGAATTACATTTGTAATTTATCATGCATGAGCTTTTCAGAGAAGGAAAACACCGTGAGGAAACTGTAGAGTTCACATCACTGATGTTGTAGAACATCCCTAGGGGTCACGTGATGTTGGACATACAGAACATGGCGAGATACCAAAGTGTGGTTATCTAAAAGAAAATCTGTAAATCAAGAGTAAAGAGTATTAAAGTGATTTGTTTAATACAAAGGTTTTTATTCGGAAGAACCCGACATTTATTGGCGACGAGGCGGGGAAAACACGCGTGATTGGCGTGGTTACTTATGTTAAGAAAAACATGTCCCACGAGTATGGAGCGGGGACATCGGGTCCGAAATTCGACCCGTACGAAAATGCAAATACCATTCCTGAGAGGTGGCGTACGTGGAAACGAAATTTCCAGTACTATATAGATAGCCAGATAGGGCTCAATGACAAACAAAAGGTGTCGAGGTTGCTCCACCAGGCAGGCCCAGAACTGCAGGAAGTTTACGAAAGCATCAAGGATGTCGAGGCACAAGGTGCCACGGAATATGAAAAATGCATAAACAGATTAAATTCTTACTTGGATCCAGAAGTAAATATAAGCTTTGAAAGACAGAAGTTTAGGAATCTACAAAATGAAGACGGGGAGCCCATAGAACAGTTTGTCTTAAGGCTACGCAAGCAAGCCAGGTACTGCGAGTTCTCAAACATCGAGGAGACTTTAAAAGACCAGCTCATTGAGAAATGCACAGACATCAACTTGAAGCGAAAATTCTTAAGAAAGGGTAAAGAACTAACCCTAAACAAAGCTCTGGACATATCTCGAGTGTATGAGATGGAAAAGCAAGTGTGTGGTCCAAGTGTAAAGCAAGAACCAGAGAGTTTAGATGTAAACAAAGTCTATAGCTCGGAATGCTACAGATGTGGCCGCAGAGGTCATATGGCTAAAAGTACAGAGTGCGGAGCAATGAATGAAAAATGCAACAAGTGTGGCATAAAAGGGCATTTTGCCAAGTGTTGCAAAACAAAGGTACTGTTTAAGAAAAAGCCAGGTGCTGACAAAAAGAGGAAGAAGACCATCAGATATGTTGTGGAATCTGGTTCAGACACATCTGAATCATCGGACAGTGATAGTGAGTGTGAAAATAGTGTTGGAAAATCTATAAATTCAGTGTTTAAAATAAACTTTAGTGATAAGGACAGAAAGTTCAAGGTAAAAATAAATTACCAAGTAAGTTGCAACTTTATTGTGGACTCAGGTGCTTCTATCAATATTATAGATAAGCATACTTTTAAAAAGTTGATGAAGATAGGATTATCCTGTAAATTATCTGTTGACAATCCTCAAAAATACTATACTTATGGGGGTGCAGAAATATCTCAGCTAGGGTGTTTCAAAGCTACCTTATTTTCTCCTGATAGTAATTTAAAAGTTACATCTGACATTTTGGTATTTAATGGTTGTGGTCCATCCCTTCTGAGCAAACAAACATCTGAACAGCTTGGTTTGTTAAGAGTGGGACCTACTGGGATTAATCTTGTAACATTAGACCCAATCACGATGGATACTGTTGTTAGCGAATATCCAAATATATTCAATGGTATTGGTAAACTTAAAAATTTTAAATTGAAAATTCCTATTAACCCAAACTGTACTCTGTCTGCGCAACCCATTAGGCGACAGCCATATAATTTAAGAGATACGGAACAAAAACTTATTAATGAGTTACTCGAAAATAACATTATTGAACCAGTTACAGGACCAACCCCATGTGTGTCTCCGTCACACATAGTAAAGAAAAAAGAAGAAGGCCAGTATAGGTTAGTTGTTGATATGAGGAAAGCCAATGAAGCAGTGATGAGGGAGCGCGTTCCACTGCCGACCTTCGAGGAATTGCTAGCAGATCTCAGCGGCTGTAAGTACTTTTCCACAATTGACCTCAAGTCTGGATATCATCAGTTAGAGCTAGATGAAGAGTCGAGGGACATAACTGTTTTCAGTTCCAGCTTGGGACTTTTTCGATATAAGCGTTTGTTTTTTGGCATACGGTGTGCATCAGAAATGTTCCAAAGGGTAATCGCACATCTGTTACAAGGGATAGAAGGGGTTGCCAATAGCCAAGATGATATACGCATTGGTGGGCAAACTAGAGAACAACATGATTCGAGACTTCGTCAAGTATTAGATCGTCTACACCAAGCGGGTTTAACCCTCAATAAAAAAAAATGCACCTTTGGGGTTACGGAAATTGTTTTCCTGGGGCACCATATTTCAGCTAATGGAATAAATCCAACTGTCACAAATAAGCAAGTAGTACAAGACTTTAGAGCGCCACAGAACAAAGCTGAAGTAAGAAGTTTTCTAGGACTTGTGAATTTTTCTGCTAGGTTCATACCTAATTTTAGTACAATCACTGAGCCTTTGCGAAAACTTACAAAAAAGGACACAGATTTCACATGGACTGAAGAACATGAAGAGGCTTTCCAAGAACTGAAAAAACTAATAACATCAGCTCCAGCCCTAGGATTTTATGACAAAGAAGCTGAAACTACTCTGGTCACGGATGCAAGCCCTGTGGGAATAGCAGCTGTTTTGATACAACACCAAAGCTTAAAAGGAGTAAAACAACCCATCATCATAAAGTATATTAGTAAAGCTCTATCTTCAACTGAGCAAAGGTATTCGCAAACCGAAAAGGAAGCTCTGGCTATTGTGTGGGCCTGCGAAAATTTATATATGTACTTAATAGGCAAGCAATTTAAGATCATATCTGACCATAAGCCGTTGGAAATCATTTACTCACCAAACTCCAACCCAAGTGCCCGCATCCAAAGATGGGTTTTAAGGCTTCAACCCTTAACATTCAAAGTCATATATAAACCGGGCAAAAGCAATATTGCTGATGCAGCATCTAGACTGCTCAATACAAACAATACACCTATGAAGACTACTGAAGATGAGGAAGACAAATTTTTACTTGCTCTGATAGAAACAAGCGTAAAAGCTATCACCGCGGATGAGGTACAAGAAGCTACTTTAAAGGATGAAGAGCTGATAAAACTAAAAGAGGCAATAGAAAAAGATATTTGGACAAAGGATTTAAGAAAATATGAGCTAATCAAAACAGAGCTGTGTGTTGTGGGTGAGGTAATTCTTAGAGGATCTAGACTGATAATACCTAGGCAAGTGGTACCAAGGATACTGGAAATCGGTCATGAAGGTCATCTTGCTGCTAATGCTATGAAGGCTAAATTAAGAAGCAAAGTTTGGTGGAAGGGTATGGATGGAGATATTGAATACTGGTGCGACACATGTGAAGGTTGCCGGTTAGTTAGACGAGGTGTCCCTCCAGAACCTATGATGCCTACTGAGCTACCCCAAAGGGTATGGCAACTGGTTGCAATTGATTTCCTTGGCCCATTGCCTTCAGGGCATTACCTTCTCTTTGTTGTTGATTATTACAGCAGGTACTTTGAAGTTAAAATATTGAAGCAACAGACTGCAGAGGCAACTATTAAGACGTTGGAGGAAATCATTTGCAGAGAGGGCATAATGGAGGAGATTGTCTGTGATAACGGTCCAGCTTTTATTGATAAAAGATTCACAGAATTCCTGAATACCTATGGGATCAAGCTGAGACATACTACTCCCTTATGGCCTCAAGCTAATGGAGAAGTGGAGAGACAAAATAGGAATGTTTTGAGGAGATTGAGAATTGCACAAGGTTTAAAGCAAGACTGGAAAAGGGAATTAATGGTCTACTTGTCTGCATATCGTTCTACTCCACATAGCACCACTGGCCTGGCTCCTGGAAACGTTTTTAGGGGAAGAATCTTAAGGACTAAGATTCCAGAACTGACACAAAATACTGACTGGACAGATGAAGAGATGCGAGATATGGATAGATTCAAGAAGTATGGACACAAGCTATATGCTGACAAGAAAAGGCACGCTAAAGCATCTGAGATCCAGCCGGGTGACAAGGTTTTGGTAAAACAACGAAAAGAGAATAAATTAAGCACACCATTTTCTCCAACAGAACATATAGTAGTCTGGAAGAGTGGAAATTCTGTAGCGGCTCAATCTCCTGAAGGGAAAATAGTTAGGAGAAACGCGTCCCACTTCCAGCCCGTGAAGATGAGAGATCTCAGTAGATTCGATACAAGCAACACTATGACAGAAAGTGAATTGACTGGAATACAGGAGGACAGTGTGAAGGAGCAAGAAGTGACACTGAACAGGACACTTGATGGGGGTAACTTGACTGACTCCTTATCATTGACCAAGACTCTACCTAAGCGACAGAGACAAGCTCCTGCTAAATATAAAGATTTTGTTCTGGGTCTCATAATATCTATGGAATCCTAAAGTTGTATTTTCATTCAGCCGTAGGACATACTCTGTATGTATTGAGGCGTAAGGCTTACGTTCTCAGTGATGCCAAGGCTTATTGGATTTATTATTTGATTGATATGTTATAGTCATGTTAATTAATGTATCTTAAGACTAACTATGTAGGGATATCTTGTTTGCTTAGCAAGTTGCTCATTATGATAACTATTTCCCTAAGACAAGGCTAAGTACATGTTTAAACAATCTGTTTTATTTTGTAATTGTCAATTAGTTAAGCTATTATCTTTATAAAGAAAAAGAGGGATTGTAGAGTTCACATCACTGATGTTGTAGAACATCCCTAGGGGTCACGTGATGTTGGACATACAGAACATGGCGAGATACCAAAGTGTGGTTATCTAAAAGAAAATCTGTAAATCAAGAGTAAAGAGTATTAAAGTGATTTGTTTAATACAAAGGTTTTTATTCGGAAGAACCCGACAGAAACCTGCACACACCTGCGAAGCAATTCAATAGAACTATAGCCCAAACCCTCTCATTCTGAGAGGAGGGCTGTGCCCAGCAGTGAGGAGTAAAAAAGGCTGGTGGTGATGATGCGTTCGCCTCCCTTGCAGACGGTTAGCCTAGTGGTTGGAGACCCTGACTATGAAGCTTGAGATTGGTCGGGGCTGATTATTTGTGTGATGAATACGAATGCGTGTTCCCGGGTTCAGCATGCTACCTCCACGCGTTCCAGAGAAAAAGGGTCTTGACAGACAGACAGACGGACAACAAGGTGATCCTATAAGGGTTCCGTTTATTCCTTTTAAGGTACGGAACCCTAAAAAATGATTAAGTCCTCCGCCACCACAAAGAATAAAACAAAACACAAACAATGCTTTCGCGCCAATTTCACTCTCTTCATTATTTAAACATGTTTTTTTTCTCAACTACTGGACCCTGCCCCTGCTCAGAATATTGAAGTGCGAGTCTTTATTTAATAGATTTTATTGACTGCTTTTATTATTTATTTTTAATAAAAGAGGGAGGCAAACGGACACGTGGGTCACTTGATGGTAAGCGATCACCCCCACCTATGAGAACCAGCAACCACAAATAAGCAGTTTTAAATTCTATTATAGGTACATACCTATATTTTTTGTAAAGCAAGTAAGTTACAAATTTCTCGCGTTACGCAGGGCTCGAATATTCGTAATCGGGCCTCTGGGGCCGCTCGCCGCGTCCCCCCTTGGATCACTCTACGCCCCCAATGCTTAGGGCTGGGCGCTGATGAGTCAGTCAGTCAGAGTCAGTCAGTCAGAGTCAGTCAGAATCTCTAGCACAGTAAATTTTATTCACGACATAAATCACTCGTTACTTTTAACAAATATGCATGTGCGTGAGGGACGAATGCATTATGTTAACGCGCTAAGGGGTCAGGATTTTTATTTTTATGTAAGTACTATATGTATGTATGTAACTTTCTAGTTATAAGTACTTATAAGGTCCTAACAAATGAGGTACAAATAATTTTGTAGGTGTATTCGTTGTTAGGATTGTTTTAAGAATGCATGAACAAAGTTTATATGTAAGTTTTTGGAGAAAATTAGGAAAACGACTTTGCTACGTAGTAGATCCTTTTAATAAGAACACTAACTATTGCGTTAAAAAAACCTTATAAAAAGATTTCTTAATTTCTGTTTAAAGTCGATCTTAAAATGTTTGCACCTTATACCTAATTTGTCTTAATTGTATACCTACTTAAATATATATAGTAATACACATTACACGGACAATCGTATTTTGAATTATAGTGCATTTTTGTTTTTTCTCAAGAAGTACAGTCAGCAGCAGAAGTAGATAAGCAACCGAAGCGGTCACGTGATCTAAGTACGGCTCTATTGTTATTGACATAAGAGCTTGTGTAGATCATTGTGACCGATTCGGTTGCTTAGATACTTCTGCTGCTGACTGTACTTGCCTACTAACTAAATAGTATTAAGTATTGCTTAGTTAATTACTACTGTTTTCCTTTTATCTTATATCTTAAGTGTGGGGTGAAATCCTAAGACGTATCCGTCACACGGTGTCCTCAATGTACCAGTGTACCTATTGGTTTGGAAAATACATTACATTATTATTATAGTATGCTTATGAATATTCTATACGCTTTATACTGAATCATCTCACCTGACGCCATTGTTGTCTACATTAAACGAACATTAGCGAAGACTGAATGTTCATTGAACTAGAATAAATACTTACTAGACTCTTTATAAGTGAAAGACGCGATGAAAGTAAATGAATCTTATACTTTTATTTTTAAAATGCCTCAAGTCTAATTCCATTTCACCTGCCAAATTTGCTCTCGATTTTCTAAATGGTAAAGCAATACGCTGCCCCCAATCCTTCCCCCCCCTCTAAAATAAAAATCTAATAAGTATCTCATAAGACAATTTAGTATTTTGAAGACGCAACTTCAGAGGAAGCCTTAAGCACGAACAAACGACTCGTATGTTTACTAGTTAACCTATAATTTGAGCATGACAAAAATAACATGACAAAAAATGTATTTTTGTCATGCCATTTCATTACCTATATCTGACAATGATACACGTGCCGTGCTAGTCTATTTTTGGACGACCTAAGACCTCCCAGCGCAACAGGGAACTTCCCAGGGAACGTATTAATCGGGGGGTTGTTTCAATAATGCAATTATTTGGGTGGGCGAAATCCGCGAAATTGGATACTTATACCTGGACAGGATTTGCAAAATTTGGATAATTTGTAAAAAAGTGCTTCTAAAGGGCTAAGTGAGCCATTTGAGCGCATTAGCCGTTTCTTAATTAAAGTAGCTAGCGAGACTATATTAAGAGTTTCACTTGTGTTTTAACGCACTTATTTTTTCATCTATACCTACCTAGTGCATTTCTTTGTAGTAACAGCTACGGAACCCTACACTGACCATGGTCCAATATGCTCTTGGTCCGTTTTTTTGATCCGTATTTTCACAGGTGTGACAAAAGCCTCTGTGTAGGTAATTTTTGAAACAAGAAAACGTCTCGATCGCGTTCGCGTTAACGTCTGAATTAATAGCAACCGGGTATCGACAACAAACTATTCTCATAGTATTTGACACTAACGCAAACGCGTTCGAGAGGTATTTTATGGGCGTCGATTACACTAGCTAGGCGCTCAGAGCGTCTAGTGTAATCAACAGCCAAAAAAACGCATCGATCGCGTTCGTGTTTACGTCTGAATTACTATGAGCAATTTAGCATAGCCACTAGTGGCACGTATAAACAAACAAACAATTCTCATACTATTTGACACTTCAACGCAAACGCGTTCGAGACAATTTTTTTTGCAATTCGATTACACTAGAGGCTCTGTAAACGCCCGGGATTATTCTCTCTATAATATTCTACCAGCACCCGAAAACCGCAAACCTTACGTCCTAAAGTTATTAGGTAATAAGTAACCGTGCTTGGTGTTGTTTGGTAATGTGAGCTAACTTTAACTCGTGCTTTAGGTATAATAGATACAATGCAGATGCAGATGCAATGGTTTCCGAGTCTAATTTAAAATTATTCACATGCTATGACAAAAGCCTGTATTTAAGTACTTACTACAAGATTAATGGAATTCATTGCATGACCGCAAAAAAGCATTCTTCTAATCCGCCGTAAAAGAGGTGTCCGACACGCTCCTTGCCGCACGCTGGCACTCCTTCGGGGCTCTGAGAGTACATGCTGCATGCTGAGTCAACGCCTATTCTCCACAACATCACATGGCTCTCTTGAAATGAAAATGATATACAGTTTTTAATTATTTTTAATTTCGTATCTTAGATAATTTTGCTATTTTGATCTCTGTTGCATGTTATTTTTTTAAGTTCTGCCTGTTTTTGTTAATCCATCAATGTTATTTTAAGCTATGTATGTTTGTGGTGATTAAAGTTTTCATCTATCTATCAATCTATTGCTGATCTACATTTCCATATAAATTTATATTTGAAGTAATTAGGGTTTTATTTTAATTACCTACTTTCAGTGTCATCTACGTTAGGTACGTAAATACACTTTTAGACCCTAAGGGCTTACGAGCCACTTTGTTTAATAACCTATGAGGTATACCGCTGATGCTGGGCCTAATCTTATATCCTTCTACTAGCTTCTGGCGCCCGGCTGAACAAATCTTCGAACAATCTCTTTTTCGGTTTGCCTCTGCTCCGCTCCAGTAGGCACCCGTCGCAAGGGCTCCTTGCAGGCTAACATTAAATGTTCCATACTGTTTCCATGTAAAACTAAAAATAGATTTCATTTTTTGCTACAAAGTGACCTTGTTTCTGCCTAATTAAGCAAAGATTGATTTAAATGCAAATAAGAGAAATGTGTTTTGTTTTATCTAACTGTAATTAAAATAAGACTACCTAAACATCAGTTTGTCACTTAAAAGCTTTTTGTTTTGATACTTTCTGTAAGTGAAAATTGTTTTTACAAGACTGACTTGTTTTGTCTAGGAGTAAAGAGTTTACTTAGTTACACCCTCCCAGGGATAACGTCCAGAATAAAGTCAACAGGTAGACAGCAAAGGAATTAATGTTTTTTGAGGAAAATAAATGCTTATTTATCATCCGTCTTAATGGAAAGTGAATGTTTAACAAACAGCAGGAGTCCGATTTTAAAAATCACACATGTAACTAAATACCATTCAAAAATGGAGAAAAACTGTCATGAATTTGAAATACGAGTCAAGTATAAGAAGTTACATTTCTTCAATTCATTAAGTAATTATTACATTCTTACAACCAATCTAAAACTACATAAATCGAGTAGTACCTACTTTTCAGATTTAGACCATTTTCATCCACAATTAAGACCATGTCGCCGATCTTCAGCGGGGTGCGTAGTTGGTGCCATTTACCTCTGGGCACCATCTCGGGCAGTACTTCTCTAACCCACCTTCTCCAGTACATGTCCGCCAAGCGCTGTGCTATACGCCACTGCTTGCGTAAGTAGAACTCGGTATCATCGAATACTCCTGGTACAGGTAAGGGCGATGAGGTGCCGATCAGGAAATGATTTGGAGTGATGCTTTCATCGCTACCTGGCTCCACTGACACGTGCGTTAGGGGCCGACTGTTTATCATACTCTCGATTTCGGCTATCAGAGTAGCAAGCGTTTCGTCCCGCGGTGCTCGCTCCTTTAATACTACCTTCAAAGCCGTCTTAACGCTGCGAATATGCCGTTCCCAGGCTCCTCCCCAATGCGGGCTTGCTGGGGGTATAAATGTCCAATCAGTGTTATTCACGGCTCCAAACTTCTTCAGGGCCTCTTCGTCTATTTCTAGAATGGCGCGTCTTAACTCTATATCTGCGCCTTTTAGGTTAGTTCCGTTATCCGAATAAAGGTTCGCAGGCCATCCACGCCTGGACGCCATTCGCCGAAGAGCCATAATCAGAGAGTCCGTAGTAAGAGCATTAACAATCTCTATGTGAACGCCCCGTACAGTAAGGCAAGTGAATAGCACGCCATACCTCTTCTCGCGGCGCCTGCCAACGGACACCTCCATCGGTCCAAATAAATCTAGGCCACAGTGCGAAAATGGGCGCTGGTGATGGGCCATTCGTCCCGCTGGTAGATCTCCCATTCGGGGCATCTGTGGCTTTGCCTTCTGTATCCGACACATCATGCACTGTGCAGCTATAGTTTTAACAGTCGGTCTCATGCCAACAATCCAAAACTTCTGTTTCAACTGGTTGACGACTGTCTCCTGATTTGCATGCGCCGCCTTGACGTGGTAATGTCGAACAAGAAGTCGCGTCACCTGATGGTGGCCATCCAGAATAATGGGATGCTTCACATGGTCGGGCACCCCGGGGGCGGCGTCGATACGCCCGCCCACGCGCAGCACGTCGTGTTCATCGAGAAATGGCGATAGTGATATTAGTCTGCTGTTACGTTCTATATTTTTATTATTTTTAATAGCAGCTATCTCCTTGGCAAATGTATCCTTTTGGGCCTGCCGAAGCACTAAGCATTCAGCCTTCTTCATAATTATGTAGTCTGTGTCTTTTAGCCCATTTTTCCTGGAATTGCACTTACTGATGAATTTTAGAACCGCCGCTGCGGATCCCCACAGACGCAGCCACGATGAAAACCTCACTGGATCTGGTACAGGTAAGTCAGCGGAATTGACCTCGCCAACTGTGTTTACTTTTTCTAACTCTTCATCAATTGTCTGTTTTTCTGTTTCAGGTTCAGCCGGCCAGCGATCGGGAGTCTCGTGTAGGAAGGTGGGCCCGCGGTACCAGTCACTCTCAGCGTGTAAATTATAAGTTTTATCTTTTGTCGCCGCATCCGCCACGTTCATGGTCGAAGGAACGTAACGCCACTCGGGAATTTTGCTCATTGTATCAATTTCCCCCAGCCTGTTTGCAATAAAAACTTTATAGTTCCTGTCTTCATTTCTTATCCAATGCAAGACTATAGTGGAGTCCGTCCAAAAATATTTTGCGGTAGGTACGATGCGATGCTCTTCTAAAATCACGTTTACTAAGCGACAACCCAGCAAGGCAGCTTGAAGTTCCATGCGCGGCACGCAAACCGGCTTCACGCTGGCCACTCGGCACTTGCTGGCTATGAACGAAACTTGCACGCTCTGAGCTTCGGCTGCTACGCGCCAATACGCAACGGCCGCGTAAGCTGAGAGCGCCGCGTCACACATGATATGTAGTTCAATTCTTGTCTGATTATTAATTGCACTACTGAAGTACCATCTCGGTATTTTTAAATCTTTTAATATTTTCAGTTGAGTTATCCAATCACGAAACGTTGCGAACAGCTGATTGGGAATTTGGTCGTCCCACGCAATGCTTAACTTCCAAGTCTCTTGTATCATGATTCTTCCTTTGATTGTGAAAGGCGCCAGCAAGCCGTAGACATCGAAAATGGACATCACGATGCGTAGCAACTCACGTTTAGTCGGTTTTCGCTCTAAAGTTAAAATATCCTCCGGAATGCGTTTAAATGATAAATCGAATCCGAGAGTATCATTGTTCGGATTCCACAACAAACCAAGTGTGCGTTCTGTTTGGCTGTCACAATCTGTTTTGAACTTTATGGCATTAGTACTTAAGGCTTGCTTTGGCATGCCACTCAAAACCTCTTGTTTATTGCATGATAAGTTCACCATCTCGAAGCCACCCTCTTTATGGATTTTTAAAATATCATTTACTATCTTCTTTGCGCTTTCACTTGAGTCATGACTGTCGATATAATCATCCATATAATGTGACGTCACGATTGCTTTTACGGCATCTGGCATCTCCGACTTGAACCTTTCAGCGTTCTTATTTTTTACGTACTGCGCAATAAAAGGCGAGCATACACCGCCGAAAAATAGCGCAGTCATTGCATAAGTCTTCACAGGTTCACTGCTATTTTCTCGCCATAAAAATCGTAAAGCATTCTGATCTTCCTTTATAATTTTTATACGAAGAAACATATCTTTGATGTCGCCGACAATGCCGACCGAGCCCTCTCAAAATCTGAACATTATACCCAATAGGGACTGAAGCAAATTAGGGCCTTGAAATAAATAGCTATTTAAGGAACGACCATCAGAGGTCGAGGCAGCATCGAAAACGATGCGAAGCTTTTTTTTATAGGGATTGTCAACACCGAAGTGTGGAAGGATCCAGCGACGCAAGCCGGGCTCGTCAGTAGTTACTTTGCGTGCATAACCGCTGGCAAATAAGTTAGACATTCTCTCGCGATAACGTCTAGCAAAGTCCTCGTTCTGTTTCATTTTATTTTCTACAGCTAACAGTCTCTTGTAAGCAGTTGGGTATGAATCAGGTAAGGCGATGTCACTCTTCCACGGTAGGCCGACTTCCCACTGGCCGTTGCTTAACTTCGCAGTTTCTTCAAGAATAGTTAACGCTCGTACCTCACTCTTATTCTGGCGCGGCTTCGTAGTAACGCCGATAGCTTCTAAAGCGAAAGAATTACGCACCAGCGAGTGTAAATCCATCAAAGTTTGTTTATCATCCGTGATTTCAAGTTGATCTCCTTTATGACTGTTTGTAGTTAATAATAAACACGATGCGTCAATCGCAGGCAACAGCTGAGCGGACGAGGCAGGGGTAGCGGCGGAGGAGGCGGGGAGCGCCGGCGGCATCGAAAGAGGAAGATACGGTTGCGCCTGCGCTGATAAAAGTGCTGCGTCATTCTCGGCCCGGCCGGCCACGGGAACACTGCTACTGCTTATCACACCGTGAATACACCATCCTAACGGCGTGCGCGTAGCGTAGGGCTTATTCTTGTTTCCCACGATCGTGTCAAGCGGTGCCAGCAGATGATAATTATCTTGACCAATCAGCAACTGTGGTTTAATATCATAGCGTGGTACATAATTTTTAAAGCTCTTTAAATGTTCATACTTTTCGAAACTAACCCTCGACATTCTTTGCACGGGAAATCAAGTTCATTCATTTTGCGAGCGCGCAAAGGAAACGAATCACCATTTAAGTTCGTAACTGTGAAGCTCACCGTCTCACTTTTGCATAATAATTCGGTATTGTTCCACGCACCGCGAACTCGTAATGTCTGACTGCAGCCATGCAGGCCCACTGCGTTCGCGAGATCAGCTGATAACAGCGATAACGTTGCGCCATCGTCCAGCAAAGCGTAAACCATAGCGGTACCGTTAGGTCCATGAATAGTGAGCTGCACCACTTTTAGTAGCACCTTAGCGTTCGGCGTAGTGGTGTTAGCTGCCACTTCACTAGAGTACGCCTCTTCTTCAACACTTTCTACTGAATTGTTTTCATTTGAATGAACACTTGCACTAATGTTTACGTTATCTTGTCGCATTCTATAATGTAAAAGTCTATGATGATTTTGTCCACAACCGTCCACATCACAAGCACTGGCCGAGCATTTGTCCTTATCGTGTCGCAAAATTAGACACTTGAAACATAGTCTGTTGGCACGGATAAATCTCCAGCGGTCGCGTCGCATGGCTCTTTTGAAACGTGAGCAATCAGGAAGACGATGAGCAGCTAAACTGCAGAACCGGCACCTTTCAACTTCAACGCTGGCCAGAACAGGGACCGGCGGGCCGCGGCGATCGTCAAAACGCTTTCTATAGCTTATATCTGCTTGGCTATTGATGTGCGACACGCCTGCACATGATGCCTTCGTAGCTTCACTCATTAAAAAGTCCGACAGCATCTCAAATTTTGACTTCTCATGGCTGCTCATTTTATAATCATATTGGTAACGATAGGCGTAGTCTGACCATCTGTGTATGAGATCGCTTGGAAATTTGGATATGACTGTAGTTATGAGCTCAGGGCTTCGTAAGTAATCTGATTGATTGATTGCCATAGCGGCTACAGCGAAATTCTTTATTTTAGTGGCAAAGTTTACGATTTCATTGTGGTACGCGTGTGACAGCGGAGGTAGCCTTTTAATTTGAATCACAATTTTATTAATGATCAACTCGGGGCGGCCGAAACGCAGCTCCAGGGTGCGCATTATCAATACCGGGTTTGTATTTCCGATAAGCATTGACACAACCGCTTCTTTGGCTTCACCACGTAAACACTTTCGCAGGCGACATACATTCTCAGTGTCAGTAAATTTACACAGCGTTGATGACTCTTTATAGGCCGCTTCAAATTGCAGCCATTCCATAGGGTCGCCAAAATACAATGGTAAATCTCTGGATGCAAATAATTTCGAGACCGTCTCTTGGTTCGTTATCTTGGAAGTAGAAGCAGTAATAGCATCTTTTAATGCGCAGGCCAGCTTTTCTATGTCGGTAGATTGACGCTCGGGCTGCAATGGCGGCGCGAGTGGGTTTTCGCCGCGGCCGGTTAACGGTTCGTCGTTGACGTCGCCTACCACCTTGTCGTCGATCTGATCCAGCTCCCGTTGACTATGATCTATCCAGACCTTCATGATGCCTGAACTCTTAGAGCCATATAACTTGTCACTCTTACGCGACTGCGATTCAAGCGCTGCTAGCTCGGCCGCTAATCTCTTATCAATTAATTCTTTTTCGATTCTGGCCTTAGCCTCAGCGGCGTCCAACTCCAGCTTCATTCTTCTAGCTAGCACCACTGATGACGAAGTAAATCTTCCGGAAGGTTCGTGCTTAGTACCCTCAGTGTGTGGGCGTTGCTGAGGTTCCACTTGAGGCAACTTTAAGTCCTTCATCTTTGCTCCCTGTTCGAGTGACCCAACGGCACCACGTTCCTCCATCTGTTTGGCAATACCTTCTTGCTTCACCATGCGTCGCGTTTGAACACAACTGCGCGGCGGGGTGTGAAACATTGAGTGCAGCCAGTCCTGCCCCCAGGTTTGATTCTCGAGATCCGGTTCGAAGACCACTTTGTTACGGATAGGCGGGAAAAATGAGAAATGCGGTGTTTTTTGTCACTAAACGAATTATGAGCGAACAACGAAATGCGTGTGTGCTCGCTGTGGGTGTTTATAAGGGACTGCAATAAACATATTTTTGAAAGAATGGCTCGCACACACGCATGGAATCGCTCACACATAAGAAAGATTTATTTTCGTACAATAGCTTTAACGGTGGTGACAACAGATGGCGTTACAGGTAAGTAATAATAAATTATTTTCTAAATGTAATTCCTAATAGTAATACACGTAAAATAGCGGAAGTTTAGATTAAGTACAATTACAGGTTGATTAACTAATTTTACAGTTTAATTAATGTAGTTAGTTTCGTAGGTTAAGTTTCTTTTTCAGGTAACCAACGCCATCTAGCGGCAACAGAAGACAAACGAGCAAGTGGGTCACCTGATGGTAAGCGATCACTACTGCCCATAGACACCGGCAAACCCGGAGGGTTTGCAGATGCGTTGCCAACATAGAGAGCTAAGACGAAATGCCTCTTGTGCCCGTAATTACACCGGCTGTATTACTCTCCACACCGGAACACCACAGTGCGAACAATGCTGCTTAGCGGCAGGATTAGCAAGTACCTAAGATGTGGTAGCGATCCGGACGGACCTCGCACAATTTCCTACCACCCGAGATTCAATCATGTATATCAGTCGAATATTATGTATAATAGATCGACTTGTTTCGGGTTAATCCGCAGTCCTTCTTCTGGTAGCACACTCTTATTCTTCCGAGAGCACACGCCTCGCCGGTAGCGACACGCAAACTCCTAAGACTATCCTTAATTGAATAAAACATTATTTCATCAACTGGGTCTGTACTGGAAATAAAGAGTTGTTGTTATGTTATAATACCGACCGGTGGACCCAGGTAGACTGCCCTGACACCGAGAAAACATTTTCTATTGTTTTAAAAACGTTCTAGCGGAAAGCTTTTGAAGTACAAAATTTTGTCATGCGCAATCTAACTGGCGCGCTTAATTCGTAATAACATTAGTAACCTAAAAATTGTATTGTGGTACTACTTTACTGATGGTGGTAGTTTTGGTTGTGGGCTTAGTAGCGTTTGCGTTGATTATTTTATTTTTAATTTGCGGAGGGAGGGCGGGAAAATTAGTGCAAGAAAATAAATACTCAGCGCAGACGAGGCTATTTTGCATGACCATACTGCACTACTTCGCGGGGGAGCAAATTAATTTAATCCGTTACTTATTAATAACCTACCTCTACAGACACATACATAATTTAATTATTTTGTATTATTATTCCCAAGTGCTAAACATTCACCCTTTCTGTGACTGTTGCTATGGTATTGTTATCCACTAGTTAACAAAAACAAACGAATTGAGAACACTCTACTTTTTCTGAAGTCGTTAGATGAGCACTACGAGCACTTATCCCTATAGAGACCCAATACATGCGAATTTGAAAGAAAACAATTCTGTCAACTAGCTGCGGTGCGGGGGGAGTTGTGATCGCTCCGAAGTACTCCGAAGTATCCCTAAGTATTCCGAACGACTTGATGCTTTCTATCGATATCGATAAAAGGTTTTGCATTTTTTTATGCTTGCTTTTACATCAGTAACTAGATTTTGCCTGTGACTTTCATTTTGCAACTAAGAAATGCAATTTGAAATGACCTGGAAACAGAACTAACGTCTTCAAGTAGTATAAGATAAGATATTATCACCAACTTTGAAAATTTTTGTGGTAGTGATAAACTAAACGAGTTAAAATAACTTTTAGTCATTTGTTGAAATTTAGAGAATCTAGTGAAATAAAACGGATCACTCACGTATGTAAGTCGAGTTTAGCCCGACTAATTGTTTCGGACTATTTCGTAGTCCTTTCTCTGGGAGCGCACGACCCAGCGGCAGCAAGACAGCGAGTGGGAGTTATTCCAATTGGCCCTTAACATGTCGGGCTAAACTCAACTTATATACGTGAGTGATCCGTTTTATTTCACTTGATCCTCTAAAGTTCAACGAATCACTAAAGGTTTTTTAACTCTTAGTTGACCATCGCTTGAAAACCTGATTTCAAATAAAAAAAACTGCATTCAAATCGGTTCAATCGTTTAGGAGCTATGGTGCCACATACAGACACACAGACACACTAGCGGTCAAACTTATAACACCCCTCTTTTTGCGTCGGGGGTTAAAAAAAAATAACGTTGTTATAAACTTAATACACGAAAAGAATAATTATAATTAAACTCATGAAGTATTTAGCTACTAATAGTAGTAAATAAAATAAACAAATAAAAACCCGGTATTCTAACAATAATCATTTACTGGATAATTTTATTATCGACAATACAAAATAAATGCACTACACGGCACTAGCCATTGGCGTCACAAGGGTAATTACGACAATAAGAGATAGACGTACATGTTTACAGTAAGAGCAAAAAGGACGGGGAGTGGACACATGACGGACCTGTCCAGTTTAACTTGACCCGCGTTGCATTAACCAAATTTTTGAAAATATTTTGGTAAAATGAAGAAATGGACTTACCGATGAAAAGCGATATTGTTTGTTGTTACACTACATGTTTTGCTGTTGTTTTTGCACCATTTAACGGCACAACAGGACATGATGATGTAAATTGACGGTGATTTATATTTTAAATGTCAAACCGTCTTCGGTTCTAGTTTATGGTCGAAACTGACGGAAAGCAAATGTGTTGCGAAATATATCAGTGAGAAATCATAGACAACTTGACTGGGTCGGGTCGCCTTATATTACGTCTCTATACGTTATATGCTCGTAGGATGAGCACAAGAAGTCTGCTACTTATTTCTGATAGTTTTCCTTTTAAAATCATTCTACTGCTCTGATTTTTTTTTTACATTTCCAAATACAATAGTTTCATTGGTAGAGGGGGGGGGGGGGGACGGGGGGGGACGACGACGACGACGACGACACTTGACTCCTACAAAAATAACCAGTTCAAAGCTAAATATTTCGCAAAAGAATAAGTCAATCGAAAAATGATCTTCGAGCACCCCCAATATTTTTAAAAGACCTATCCAACGATACCCCACACTAGGGGGGTCGGCAAGAAATGAAAAGACATTCCCACTTTAGGTACGTGTAGGGGAGCTACCCCAAAAAAATTTTTTTTAAGATTTTACCCCAGCACTTTTTTGGCCTTATTAAAATATATGTTATCCAAAATTACAGCTTTCTAGTACCAATAGTTTCTGAGCTCAGTCGCGGATAGACAGACAGACAGACGGACATGACGAAACTATAAGGGTTCTTTTTTTGCTATTTCGGCTACGGAACCATAAAAATGGAAAAAACTGTGTTTCTGAAATAAGGAAAGTACTGTTATACCTAATACGAATGGATAAAGAAACCGCATTTAATTTAGCGTCACCACGACCGCGGTCAAAACATCGAGTTCTAGTTTTGGAACAATACCTTAGGTTTAGATAGATTTATTTACACCAATTGTGAATATTTTAACAGGTGTGATTTCAAAATTTGCCCTCTACTGTTGTATACCTTTGTCTTCGTCTGGGTGTCCACACAGAAAACGAGGGAATGAGGAAAATTTGAACTCACCTTGTTAGCAGTGGAAAAACAGGGCGTTAATGAGAATGAATAAGGTAGAATGTCCCTGTGCCCGACGCTGTCCCAATAGTTGGCACCTTCAATCTTAATACGTAGCAATAAAGGTGACAAGCAGGGTGTCAATTATTGGAATTAAGGTGTCGATCATTGGGACTTACCGGTGATCTAACGTCTCAGCGTTTTCAGTACCTCCTCAGTAAATAATCATACCCACCCTTCTTAGCATTGACTGATAAGTTTAGTAGCGTGTAAATTTAGTTTAGGTAACTAGGTACAAGAGTCTTGTACCTAGTTACCTAAACTAATGGTGTCGTGTAACATGACACCATGCCATAAATAAGAAAGTAATTAATAATTATTGTCTGTTAGCATTTTCAATCCACAAAGGACAAACCCGCTAAAACCTATTTGATCATTAATTACCTACCGTTCTTATGACAAAGCAAAAATGACTAACTATTCGATACATTTACAATAAAACGTTATAGCATAGCGGATATCCTACTTCCTATCAATTCATTAAATTTACTTCCAAAACAATCAGGCATTAATAATGATAAACAATCTTAGTATTCAAAACCAGGTGAGCATATGAAATAATACTAAGGAGGGAGAGCAGGTTGAAGGTCACGAGGACTGGACAATTGTTGGCCAATTCCAGAAGGGCTCCTTTCGAGTCGCGAGCTACTTTTAATACATAATAGGGGGGTTGCAGGAGCGGGGTGGCAGTCGCCGCGCATGCCCCATTCAGATGCCGTCCCAGGCACGGCAACCCTTGTTAGTTGCGACTCCTCCAGTACACGTTGAGGAGCTCAGGGCGACGAGTCGTGCTTCGGATATCATCCACGATTTGTGAAGTAAGTAAACCAAATATATTAAACGCTCTTTGCCGCTTTGAAAGTATAAATTTACCGCCGTTCTTAATCATAGACGGTGGTCACGCGGACATGTGTCGGTATCTTTTATGGATTTTTGCCTTTATAAATACACGAGCACGGCGGCCGTGGCCGTGATGAGAGAAAAGTGACAACAGCATATCAGTGCCAACGTATTAGAACTGCTTACAATATCGACAGATAATTCAATCGGGATCAGAAAAACTATCCGGCTCAATTAATAACTTTTTCCTGCTGATATCGTGAAAATTTTGCCCACCACCGCATTTGTCACTTTTATTATTTACGGGGAAGTTCGTCTAAATGTCGTCGATACTGATGAAGTGATTTCGCCAAACGTTATGTATTTCACCGGGAAAGTGACAAGTGGTTTTTATCTACTCGACTCACCAATCGATACACCGAATGCCATGTGGTCCGTCTGTCAGGACCAAGACGAGTATACTGTCACTTTAAACGCACGCGTTCGATTTTGACAATAAATATCATTTGCACCATAACTGAAATCGTGGCGATACTTGCAGTCTAATTGAGTCTTAGCTACGTCGCATTCGAATACCTACATTTGTATAAGCCGTATCAAATTCTAAACCATTTTAGTTCGTGTAAATATGGACGAGTTTTGCGTGCTTTCTCCCGGGAACTTGTTATCGACTCGTTTATAGAGCGCTTTTAAAAATAGATACTTATGATCTAATAAAAATAAAGAATCTATTTATGTATACCTACTCTTTTTTCTTAAATGTTCAAATTGAATAAGAATTGGACCCGAAAAAGAAGCAACCAAAACTTTTGAATTTCGGACTAATTTAAGATAGGTACTTAAGTAGACTTAGCAGGTGCTTATTTTACCTTTTTGATAGTTACTCGTATAATTTGTAACAGAATAGTATCAAGAGTAGGTAATTATGAAATCACCGGAGTCTCAATGATCACATTTTAAAACAGCCACCTGAAGTTGCCAATTCATTTTGATCACTTAACTAAGTAGAAAATCTATTTTGTAGTAGGTAGATAACTTTAAGTCGCTAAATATTTAAATTAATGTACATCTACAGTAGGTTAGAGCTCTTGGGACCTACTGACAGAATTGAACTGATGAATAAAAGCACTGGACTCTAACATAAATGAGCACTTCAAAACTGAAGATTTCGCAGACGAATGAGTGCGAGTTAAACTCGCGTGGAGATATCCGTAGTAGGTAACTTGATTATTTTAAACGGCCTAGTATATTTGAAGCCAATTGGTTTTGTTTAAAGTTCACATTCACTAATATTGAGAAATTTTCCATATTATATTACACCATAAACTTCTTGGGTTTTTATGTTATCTATAGGATATTCAGTATTTTTTAAAAAATTTAGGCCCAGTAGCAGTTTCGAAGATAAGGGGGTTAGGGGGGAGGGGGGGGGGGGGGGATTTTGGCCCATGTTCAAATAGCTTCGAAACTATTTATCTTAACATTATAAAATATTGTATAATTTTAATAATTTTAATTTTAATTATAATTTTGTTCCTGTCGGGTTTGAAACTTTGGGTCCATGGGGTCCCAGCGCTTACAAGCTTATTTCTGAGTTACAAAAGCGCTTAGTTGATGCAACTTGTGACCAAAGGGCTGGCAGTTTTCTCTCTCAAAGAATCAGCATCGCTATTCAGCGAGGCAACGCTGCCAGCCTTTTGGGCACTATGCCACGGGGGCCTTATTTAGATTTAATTTAGTTTTAAGTTGTAGTTTATTCAGTTTAAGCTTAGATTTAATGTCATTGTAAATTGCTTTTATTATGTAAATAAAGTTGTATAGGTAGGTGTTATATTTGATAATGCCTTTTATTTGATATAGCTTAAAACTTTTTTTATTAAATTTTTTATTTACCCTTCCATGTTTAAAATTCATTTTTTAATGTTACATGTCCATCACGTTCACCGACTAACATTATGTGTACCAAATTTCAATTTTAACGGTATAGTAGTTATGGGGTAAATTAGCTGTGAAATATGCCCAGAAAAACATAAGCTAACCTATAAGAAGGGTTTTTCCTTTTGGGGTACGAACCTTAGAAATGGCAAATCAAAATTAAAACTGCCTAATAAAGGCAAATTGTATCACTATTCCCAGTTTCACTCGTCGATAAGTAACTATTTGTAATTTATTTTGGTTAACATTTATATTGCATTAATTTATAATTACAGTATAATTAATAGCCTTCATTTATGTATTCAATTTATAGATATAATCATACACGTATTTAAGATTGTGTTTCGTCTAACTATTTCGGACTCGTTTCGGGAGTGTCTGCTAGACGGTGACCGAGGACCACTTCCTTAAGCTTTGTACGTCCTCTACCGCGGACCAATATTAATAAAAAGAATATCACAAATTGCTTTGAGCTATGTACGTCTTTCTAATTAATTACAATCTCCAAAATTAGTATACGTATGCAACACACAATAATATACAGGGTGTTTGGTATAACGATGTAGGAACTTTAGGAGGTGATACAGGGGACCATTAAGAATGGTTTGAAGCCTATAAGTCTTAGTCCAATATGTGACAGTTTTCGATCGAGTTTTTCTGAATTTTTTACTTGGTACCTAAAGCTGACATAAAAAAATTATTTTAGGCAAACTGTGGAAGCAATCAAATTTATTTCTTTATAATTGTTATCACCGCAATTAATTGATTAACCTGCACAAAAAAATCAGCCTCCCACTGGCTACACATTTTTTTTTATTACTGATTTTGTAGATCACTCTGTGAAAAAAATCTTCTCAAAATGTTCCAATTAGTTTAAAAACATGCTTGATATGTTTACTGTAATTAAAAATAAAAATTACAGCATAATTGCAACAAATCAGAAAAATATCACTGGTCAACATGTTGAACACGACCGAACAAAAAAGTTCCCCGTACGAAGTAGACAATTATGCAAGTTTACATACAATTTTTAAATCACATTTCCCTCCGGGGTTGCGGGTGTCTATAGGCAGTGGTGATAACTTACCATCAGGTGACCCACTTGCTCGTTTGCCTTCCTCGTCGTATATTAAAAAAAACATTTTGTTAAGAGACAATGAGTGTTTTCTGTCAAAAAATAACCTTTTTACAGCCAATTCAATGTAAATAAAAACTACTGTTGCACTAAATAGTCCCCTGTATCACCTCCTAAGTTCCTACATCGTTATACCAAACAACCTGTATACCTACAAAAATAACAATATTTCTTCTTGGTGGAGAACGGTACAGGAGGAGTAGAAGCTACACCTACCTAAATTTAAGTTTAAAATAGCGAGCATGATTTTTCAATAAACTTATTTATACCTCGAAGGTTGCTCGAAGGTAATTTATTAGTAGTTAGGTATCCATTCCATGGTGTCCTATTACTTTGTCGCCAGTCATTTAGCAAATTTTCGTTTCACAACCAACGATTGACAAATGCATCATTCCTAAAATTATCTTTACACAAGTCCTGATTTCGCAAATAATTTATTTTATCGAATAATAACCTCACAAATTTTCATTTCGTATAGCATAATTTCTCAAATAGGTTATTCTATAACGATATCAAATAGTCAACTAACGTATCACCTACCAACGTTTGATATATTACTTTGTCACTGGTTTTATTTTATTTGAATAAAATATATTAAATCGCCGTTACCTTTTAAAAGACTCAGCCCTATTAAGGACGTTCGGGCGGACAGACAGACTTACTGACGGAGAGAATGAATAGGCTTACACTAGGTTTAGGTTAGGTTAGACTTACGTCAAGGCGCGAAGCGCCTCAAGTGCGCGGAATAGGAGCTCCGCAAAGCGGAGCTCCGTCGACACCGTCCAGAAATTGGGGTTGAGTATAATATTTTTTAACACATTTGCTCGAAATTTTTAGAAGTCCGGCTTAGAAATCCAATTCAGAAATCAATAAGCAAGGAGCAATAAACTTACGGAGTTCGAGTATACATTTCATACCTACCGCCCTGCATTTCGTTACGCAGAAAGTCATTTTTACGGAACAATGTTTACCAATTCACGTTTTGCAAAATAAACGATTTTAAAATCGATTTATTTGTGAAATGAACATTTTTAAAATAATAATTTGTCTTTTCATATGTTTGTCAAGTGTCAAAGTTTCTAAATGTATAGTTGTGGAGTAATTATTTATAAAATGAACATTTTTTGGAACAACATGTTTGTGAAATGAATAGTATATGAAACGTTGGTTGTGAAATGAACTTTTGTTAAACAAGTTTCGACAAAACATTAGTGAACCCCATTCCATACACAGGTATCTTTATAAATATATCTACATATCTACATCCATGTAAAGGTGTGATTGTGTAGCCGACTGCAAGCGGCAGCAGGATGGCAACGTGTCGCTGCAGTCGTTATCCGAATCAGACTGCAGGCGTCAGTATAGTAGAAGACTCATTTCCTATACTATTCTGAAGAGGTCTTATCTTTTTTGACAACGTTTTAAATATTTAAAATAATATTTATAATATTAAATATAAAATTAAAAAAAAATTGCATTTTTTTGTTTTTTTTTTCTCATTTGACAACGATTCAGTGATGGCGTGAACTTAAAATTGTTAAAATGGAGAAAGAACAGTATCGGTCTGTAATTAGATTCTTATTTTTGGAAGGAAAAACATGTGATGAAATAAAAGTAAGAATGCAAGCGGTTTACCATGAATGTGCTCCTTCTATGACAACCGTCAGATATTGGTATAACGAGTTTAAGCGGGGGAGAACAACCGTCTTTGATGAGGATCGCTCAGGCCGGCCAGTTGAGGTGACTACAGACGATATGGTTAAGAAAATTGAAAATATCGTTTTAGCCGACCGCCGAATTAAACTTCGAGAAATCGTTGATGCTGTAAACGTTTCAATCGAGAGGGTACAACACATATTAGAAGAAAAATTGGGTATGAAGAAAGTATCGGCGAGGTGGGTGCCGCGTTTACTTACGGAGGAGCAAAAACGGAACCGACTGATTACTTCGGAGCAGTGTTTGGCCGTGTTCAAACGTAACCCGAAGGAGTTTCTGCGTCGTTTCGTGACCGTGGACGGAACGTGGGTCCACCACTACACCCCGGAAATGAAAGAGCAGTCGAAACAGTGGATTTTACCGGGTGAACCTGCTCCAAAGAAAGCAAAAACCGTCCCATCGGCTGGAAAGGTCATGGCGACCGTTTTTTGGGATTCGCAGGGTATTATACATATTGACTATTTAGAAAAGGGAAAAACAGTAACAGGGCAGCACTATGCAAATTTATTGGATGAATTTGACACCGTGTTGAAGGACAAACGACCCCATTTAAAAAAGAAAAAAGTACTGTTTCATCACGACAACGCCCCGGCTCATTCGTCCAGAGTTGTGACGGCTAAATTAGCACAATTACGCTACGAACTATTGTCTCACCCCCCGTTTTCTACAGATTTGGACCCATGCGATTTCTTTTTGTTTCCCAACCTAAAAAAATGGCTCGGTGGCAAGCGATTTGGATCAAATGACGAAGTCATTGCCGCCACAGAGGCCTATTTTAATGACTTTTCAAAATCATAGTTTTTGGATGGTTTATTGAAGCTTGAGTATAGGTGGAACAAATGTATAGAGTTAAAAGGTGACTACGTAGAAAAATAAATGCATATATACAAAAAAAAAAGTTTTTTTTTCCATAAACGGGTACTTATCAAACAGCCCTCGTATATAGGGAGAATAAGTATTACCTATTATGCCCAACCACCTAGTTCATTTCCATACAATTACTTGGATATGTAATTATGCTGTTTTTCTCTTTCAGAAATGATCAAGCCAAAACTATCAAGACCACGACATCTTTTAAAACTATTTAAACATCAAACGATCTTATAATTTAGAAAGTCAATTAAACAAAATTAATTCAGAATTTTTAAATTTACAATTAATTTAAAAATGTTTTTGGATTGCTATTAATGATGCCAGGACATACCCACTTAAATGATTGAAAAATAATTTATAATCGGTTTTTATTAGAGGCGCGATTATTTATTTATTTTAAATTAAGTACCTGAAGGTAAATAAATTTCCGAATTATAATGATTGCATAGGTGCTATTTATATTAGGATTTTGTTTTGGCTCATTTGATTCGTGACGCAGTTAAGTGTACTCGCACGACTAAACTAATCGGAGATCAAAGATGGATCCGTACTCGCCCGATATGCTTTGGATAGTGCTAGCTGGTTTTGTGGTTGCGTTTATATTGGCATTCGGGATTGGTGCGAACGACGTGGCCAATTCCTTTGGGACCAGCGTCGGCTCCAAGGTCCTGACTCTCACGCAAGCCTGCGTACTGGCAACCATCTTTGAGATCGCCGGAGCTGTACTCATTGGTAAGCGATAGTAATAAAACCGCCTTCAAAAAAAAAACCTTACAAAATAACGTAAAATAATCCTCTAAAATAATGATAAATAAATATAATAAAATAAAATGCGTTTATTTCGGACAACATAAACTAAAGCCTAAAGTATTATGGCCTAGCACTAAGCAGCAGAAATATGAAGTCGGTGCGGTGCGAGCGGAATATTCTTTGAATGCATTATTCTGCATTATTATAATGCTTTAGCATTAACAGAATAAACAATACGTGTTGAAGCTCCTTCTTTATCTAAAATAAAACAAAAATTAAAGGCCCCCCCATTAAATCCCGCAAGTTTCTTAGTGCTCCGACCTGGGTTATATACCTCTAAGTAAGACGATATCAACAAGTCAAGTTTAAGCCAAGTTAGTGAGTTAATCGTATGTGTGTATCCAAGGGCGTACCCAGCATTTGGACCAGGCAGGAGTAAATCAAAAATTTCTTAAGCCGGAGGTATACTTAATACTCGTGATTGTTTTGCCTTAAGCGGGCAGTTCAGTTCTTCAGTTGGTCGCATTTGCCAAATATGTTTGTCATTCCATTTCTGAACTTAAGATGAAAAACGAACGAGAGCCGACACAAAATTCGATAATACCTCCAGCAAAGTGAAGTTCCAGCATTAGATACACACTATACGGACACATCTGCATAAAACATAATAGATATAAGAATTTCGTTTAACTAAATTTAGGTCACACGTTTTTTTTTCAAAGAAGATGAGGACACAGGTTATGAACTGAACAATTTGCTAGCATGTGTACCTACCTATACCTTTGCTATACCTGAAATTAAACTGAACCTATGAAATATAACAACTACTTATCACAGCAAAAGCGATTTTGTATAACTTCCCTTGGCTTTGCGAATTACCAGCACACCAGTCATTTTCCAAAGTGTTACCGACATAAACAGGACTAAGCTCTTCTACTGGTTATATAACTCTTTTTTGCGAAATCCAACAATAATAAGCCCAGAAGCGCGGGATACGTAACTGCTCCACGTGCCGACTAAGTACACGTGGACGGCCCCTAGCTCGCCGGGGCTCATTGCGAACTTAAATATACACCCCACGCCACGCATACTTTTGAGAACGAGAGGATTTATGTTCGTGGTAAAAACAAGCTACTTACATGCCTTAGAGCCTCTAATGTATGTGTAATACCTATCTTATTGACCGAGCGAACGAAGTTGAAGCTTGGATAAAAAATATTTCGTATGTCCGCCGTCTGTCCGGCTGTTCTCCTTTGCAGAGCCTCTAGTGTAATTTTTAACAGACTTCAAAAAAGGAGGAGGTTCTACGTTCCACTGTATGTATGTTTTTTTAAACTACACACATATCATAAGTCCTCTATAATTGGTTCAGAAACCGTAGAAAATGACCAGCATTGCAGCACGCCGTCGCCTTCTCGCCGACAACGCCACCCCCAGCACCACTACCACCACCAGCAGTAAAATAATAGTCATTACGACATCGAATTTGGAAACCAACGTAATTTACAATCATAGTGAAATAAAACGGATCACTCACGTACATAAGTCGAGTTCAGTCCGACATGTATAAATAATAACGTGCTAATTTACAATACAAAAAAAACAGTTTACCAAACGTTAGCTCGGTATGTTTGTCTATGATTAAAAACACAGTCAAATTCATGTATGGGTATGATAATGCCTTCGGCTTCTGAACCCATCTTAGAGTACCTATAATATGTGTGTAGATAAAGTAATGTATGCAACTCCACATAATTAGGCCTTAAAACACTCGTGTGATCTTATTATGAAACTCAGCTTCGCTTCGTTTCATAAAAACACACTCGTGTTTTAAGGACCCCCAATATGTAACAGTTGCATAAACTACTATTGCACTACATCTGTAGATACCTACTTTATGGTATTTATACCTTAACCTAAGGTATGTGCAAAATTTCAAGTCCAGCGGTTTGGGCTGTTCATTGATAATTGATATATATAACATCAGTCAAGACTTCCAATGTACCGTCAAGAATTCAGCCAGGGGTTTCGGAGTAAGTCTAAATGAGCACTCCTTTGACGGCCGGATAGCCTAGTGGTTAGAGACCCTGACTATGAAGCTTGAGGTCCCGGGTTCGAATCGCGGTCGGTGCAGATATTTGTATGATGAATACGAATGTTTGTTCTTGGGTCTTGGATTTTTAATATGTATTTAAGTATGTATTTATCTATATAAGTATGTTTATCCGTTGGCTAGTACCCATAACACAAGCTCTGCTTAATTTGGGACTAGGTCAATTGGTGTCAATTGTCCCATGATATTTATTATTTATTATTTACTCCTGTGAAGTTTGAAAAAAAAAGATTTTCCCATACATTCGTTGCCTCTGCTGGTTGACAATATATTACAGGTGGCACATTTAGATCGATCAGTACGAGTATTATGGGCAAGTTTGTTACTATAAGACATAGAAAAATCTGTTCTTAGGAACCATGATGGAACCATGTCATTGATTTTAGTGACAAGAAAAACTGCGTAAGTACCTACATACACAGATTAAAAAAATTGTACTCAGTTCGGAAATCGAACCCGGTCGTAGTAGGTACTTATTGAAAAATAAAACTAAAACTTACATAATTTCTATTTGGATATCAATTGTGTACGTCATAAGCAGTAAATGTCACTATGAAACATGATATCTAAAAAAACCTCAGAAAAAGAACATAAAATAATCCCCAAAAAGCCATGAGTTTCATGGCCTAGCAGAAATATGAAGTCGGTGCGGTGCTAGCGGAATATTCTTGGAATGAAGCACCGACTTCATATTTCTGCTAGGCCATGAAACTCATGGCTTTTTGGGGATTATTTTATGTTTTTTTTCTGAGGTTTTTTTTTAAGGCGGTTTTACTTTCTTTGTTAAAAGATTTTTTGTTTCATAATTTTTAGTTACATTAATATTTAAAATATTATCCTCCAACTCCTAACCGTTAAGGAGTTGTACCTACTATCATCAGCTCATCAACATGAGATGATGACTACCAGACGCAATTATACTTGAATAGCTTTAGAAAATATATGAAACACATGATCCGTCCCTATAAAATTTGAGAGATGCCCTCGATTTCCCTGGGATCCCATCATCAGATCCTGACTTGGTGACAATGGGACCAACTAGAAAGTATATTTCAAACAAAAAACATTTTTGAAATCGGTCCAGCCGTCTTCGAGCAATCGGGGAACATGCATAAAAATAAAATACTCCGACGAATTGAGAACCTCCTCCTTTTTTTGAAGTCGGTTAAAAATTAATCAGATGCATTGTATGAAATTTCATATCCTTTAATTAATCCTATCCTTTAATTAATTATCCTTTAATTAATATCCTTTAATTAATTCAATTATCTGAAATTACGACCATTTTTAGGGTTCCGTACCTCAAAAAGAAAAATCGGAACCCTTATAGGATCACTTTGTTGTCCGTCTGTCTGTCTGTCAAGACCCTGTGGGGTTCGGTGTTGAGGGAAACGTCAGGCTCGGTTAAAGAGTAGTTTATTAATGCTCTCTTATGCTAAGGATACATTCTAAATATATAAATGGAGTGGAGGTGTGTGCGTGCACACTACAACCCTTTTTCTCTGGAACGCGTATAGGTAGCATGTTGAAATTAATACCAAATACTCAAGTCTGCAGTCCCTTGAAGCTGTGAAAAAATCAAACTTCTAAGTCAACGCAATCAAAAGATACAGTAATTAATAAGGTTGTTTAAAGAGTACTTCCAGTTGTCCTAGAAACTTGAAGTTTGGTATGAAGGTAGCTCTTAGAGCACAACCACTCAGAAAATTCTCAAAATCTTGAATTTTTATGTCTGTCTGTAGATTCATCAATATCAAGATGACCCCACACTGCGTTTTTCTGCTTAGGAGCAGTGCCCTAAGCACGACTTGTCGAATCCTGCGTTACGTTACGGTTATCGTATCGAGATCGAGAAATCTCATACTAAATTTTAGTTCCAAATACGCTCACGGGCGGGCGCTGTTCCAAACGTCATACAAACTCGTTATAGTTTACTATTCGATTTTACGTGACGCAGGATTCGACAAGTCGTGCTTAGGGCACTGGGCTCGACTCGCACTTTTTTTAATGCAACATTGATTCCCGAATTGAGTAAAAGTTTTTTTTAACCTATACATATGTACAAAAAAATCTTTGTATAATGTAATAATATAGGTAGTGACTTTTTTCCTGTTACTGAAATTGATAACAACAAATGAGGAAAACTATAATATGCAGAAAAATAACATTTATTAGCGATATTTAAGTACCCATATTATGTTTTCCATAAACAAGTTAACTAATACAATTTTAAATAGTTCATTTTACTTAAAGCGTGAACGAATTTAACCGTTAAATTTCTAATCTTAAAAAATCTTTTAACGAAAAAGTAAAACCACCTTCAAATTAAAATAAAACCGGAGAAGTGAGATTCGGACTCGTGCATCGAGGGTTTCGTAAATATTTGTAGACATGCGATAGTTCGTCTATCACGTACGTCTCGCACTTATTTTTATTCACATTTCCAAATAACCACAACAGTTTCTCTGGTAGAGAGGGGGGGGGGGGGGTTGTTACCAAATATCAGCACTTTTTTGGCCGTCTATCTATGCAAAATTACAGCTGTTTAGTTCTACTATACCTACCAATGGTTTTTGAGCTAAGCCGCGAACAGACGGACAGACGGACATGACGAAACTATAAGGGTTCCGTTTTTGCCATTTTGGCTGCGGAACCCTAATTAATTGGTTGTTTTAGTTCCACACCATGCTGGTACAGAAAAACCTAATATCGAGGCGCATTTGAACCTCACCTCGATAGGTTTCTGTGAGTTTTTGAGTCGGTTCCTACCTCAAAATGACTGTCAATATGTACGACGTCTAGGTGCCAAATAGTAGTTGGTAGGCCTTTTATAAAAAACCGGCCAAGTGCGCGTCGGACTCGCGCACGAAGGTTCCGTCGAAAGATTTTAACGCTTTTTCCCCAGTGTCTTAAGAAGTCCAGTGTTAGCAGAGCCTTGTTCCTAAGAAAACTGTACGCAGTGTGGGGTCAACTTATATTGGTCTGTGAAATCTACAGACTTAAAAATTTAAGATTTTGAGAATTTTCTGAGTGGTTGTGCTATAAGAGCTACCTTCATACCAAATTTCAAGTTTCTAGGACAAGTGGAAGTTCCCTTTAGGTTTTCGGATTTCGTTAATTTGTATGGAAATAGCCTTTTTAATGGCTGTATCTTTTGATGATGATGATTGATTGCGTTGACTTAGAAGGTTGATTTTTTCACAGCTTCAAGGGACCGCAGCCTTGAGGATTGGATATTAATTTCAGCATGATACCTTCACGCGTTCCAGAGAAAAAGGGTCTTGACAGACAGACGGACAACAAAGTGATAGGATCACTTCCGTTCCGTTTTTTTCCTTTTGTGGTACGGAACCCTAAAAACGGATGAACCGGTTTTAATGAAATTTAGCTAAGAACCATCTCGATTAAAAAACTGTTTTTTTTTATAAAAAAAATCGCATCATAATCGGTCCATCCGTTTGGGAGCTATGATGATACACAAGTCAAAATTATAACATCCCTATTTTTCGTCGGGGGAACAAAATATAATGCGAACTATATGCCAACCAAGGCTTGTTACCTCTTAACCAGGATACAAGGTGTCGGACACGATGCGCAAAGGCATACTTGACGTGAAGCTTTACGACGACGGTGGTGAGCGGCTGCTGGCTCTCGGCTGCCTTTCGGCGCTGTTCGCCGGCGCGGCCTGGCTACTGCTGGCCACGGCGCTGCGGCTGCCGGTGTCTGGGACACACTCCGTCGTCGGCGCCACCATCGGCTTCACGCTTATCGCCAAGGGACCCGAAGGAGTGCGCTGGACCACGCTCGGAGCCATTGGTTAGGCATATCATTATTCTTAATAACAAATACCAGGGGCCTGTAGGTCATGTAAGTCTGGGTCATTTTCCGTGATCGTCTGTACCAAGGATCATGGAAAGTAAACGGATTGACAAAGCCCATACTTTGAATCGTTCTTATTTACATTCAGCGCCATCTACCTTGCTTGAGTGACACATTAGAACCGCTGTTTTGTTATTATTTGACCCGCTGGCTACAACCTTGGTGTCATCTAGAAATTGCCTGAATTTTAAGATAACTGCGGGGAACGATTCGAAGTATGGGCTTTGACACTCCGTATACTATCCTCCTTGGTCTGTACCTACCATACAGGTCTAGTTATAGGTACTTAGGTACTCGGATCACGTTATCAGCTTTACAAATCCTAACTTCTCTAACATTTAAAAGGTCTCATGGTCATGGAAGACCTGAAGAGTGTTCGGAACTTTTGCACATTCATTTTTATTTAAGGTTTCGTTTGGATTGGATTTATTTAACGTTGTAGTTTAATGTTGCAGTAAAATCATGCAAGTGGAATTTGACCTACTTCCAAAAGTCGAATTGCCTTGAAATTTGGTATGAATATGTGGAATGTAGATTTGATGACAACGCAGGTACAGTTATCAAAAGGTACAGTCGGAAAAATATTTTTATAATAAAATCGGCCCACGCGTTCGGTCTCTAGAATGCCACAAAAGAATAAACATACATACTTACATACATAGGCTGATAAACACATTACCCTCCTTTCCGTTTCGCAGTCGGGTAAAATATATATTTTTTTATACGACGAGGAAGGCAAACGAGCAAGTGGGTCACCTGATGGTAAATGATCACCACTGCCCATAGACACCCGCAACCCCGGAGGGTTTGTAGATGCGTTGCCAACCTAGAGAGCTAAGATGAAATGCTTCTTTTGCCCGTAATTACACCGGCTGGGTTACTCTCCACACCAGAACACAATAGTGCAAGCACTGCCGCTTTATTAGCGGCAGGATTGGCGAGTAAGATGGTGGTAGCGATCCGGACGGACCTCGCACAAGATCCTACCACCCGCAAATGTTAACAAAAGCTTGTTATGTTTAGTGGGATCTTGGTTCATCTCCCCGTTGTTGAGCGGTGCTTTATCAGCCATGCTGTTCTGGCTGGTGCGGACCTTCATCCTGCGGGCAGTGGCTCCGCTTAAGGCCGGGCTGCGTGCCCTGCCGCACTTCTACGGTGCCACGGTCGCGGTCAACGTGCTCAGCGTCGTCCACGACGGACCTAAACGTGAGGCAACACTCAACTGTACAAAGCTCCCATTCTCGAAATCGTGTGTTGTGGAAAATCCAAAGTTGTATGGAATCTCGCATTCGAGATCCATTAAGCCTAAGTACTTAAGTAGGTAATAGAAAATCTGTCAACGGTGCAACATTGACATGGACCACAATTTACTAGTTTTCCTCTTACCGTATCTAGTGCTGAAGATGGACAGCATCCCGCTCTGGATGGCGCTTTCCGGCTCAATCGCTGTCGGCGTCCTAGCTGCGGGGATCGTGCGAGTCTTCCTGGTGCCCTACTACAAACGCCAAATCACTATGCCAACGCCAGTCAATTTTACGCTAGGTTTATCAGATGGTATGTTTATCTTCAATCCTGGCACACAAATTGTACTTTTTAACCACTTTTACATTTATACTAGTTTTGAGTTTGGACATCATTGCAGAAACGACGCCAGTCAATAGTCCGAGCCATGGAAACAACGCAGCACGTCCAATGTCTATTCATTCTGACGAGGCGAAAGCGCTCAAAGCCATAACTGAAAGTGACGAGATGGTCACCCTTAGTGACGTAGATCGTGTGTCTCAAGAAGTCAGGGAGAAGAATGCTAAAAACCGAGCCCTGTTGGCGACCATGGACGACTGCAGTATCCCGTCTTGCAGCTTCAGCCCACCCAACCAACCCACTCTGCTCGAAGACGCCGACCTTCAGATCAACACCCTGGAGTACATCGATGAAACATTGAGCTGCTGCAAGAGCTTGGACTCCACTCAGATGGCTGGGATGGGAGAGAGCTACGGTTCGCGCAACGGGTTCTTAGGCGACTCATGTGAAACCATTGCGCGTGGAGATCTCGACCGCATATCAGCTCGGCCATCTTCGAATGCAGATGACGGTTTTACACCGCCTCCACGTACTGATAAAGTAAGTTTATGTTTATATTTGAGGAGCTAAAGTGATAGCGTTTACTGTTATTAAGAACCTACATATATCTGTAGATACAGTAAATCGGATTTTATTTATTAAAAAAAAGCTGGTACCTAACAGTTAATTAAAATCTGGAGCGATCATGTGCTAGTTCGCTCCGTTGTAGCTCTCGATAACAGTGCATTTAGAACACTTAAAACTAACTAGTGCCGAAAGGGGGATGATAAATGAATATCATCAGAAGGTTTCCCATTGCTCCGATACTATTTAATAGCTATAATAAATTAATAAACGAAAAATGGCTTCAGGTACGTACCTCGTGGACGTGATAAAGTTACAAGTATAAGGGTAGCGTTCTGCCTATTTGGCTACGTAGTACTGAAAAGCTTTTTCCAACAGAGCCCGGAGGCGGGCAGCGCATGGAGCGTAGAAGGCGCGGCCGCAGCGCACGTGGTACCCATCACGCCCAACTCGAGCGCGGCGCCACTGTTGCGCGCGCCGCCGCCGCCGCCGCCGCCGCCGCCCCCGCAGCACCAGGAGGCTCTGCAGCTGTTCTCTTTCTTGCAAGTCCTCACTGCTACCTTTGGTGCATTCGCGCACGGCGGGAATGACGTCAGGTACGACTCAGTTAAATTAAGTAGCCCGCATATACGAGGGCTGTTTGATAAGTACCCGTTTATGGAAAAAAAAAACTTTTTTTTTGTATATATGCATTTATTTTTCTACGTAGTCACCTTTTAACTCTATACATTTGTTCCACCTATACTCAAGCTTCAATAAAACATCCAAAAAGTATGATTTTGGAAAGTCATTAAAATAGGCCTCTGTGGCGGCAATGACTTCGTCATTTGATCCAAATCGCTTGCCACCGAGCCATTTTTTTAGGTTGGGAAACAAAAAGAAATCGCATGGGGCCAAATCTGGAGAATACGGGGGGTGAGACAATAGTTCGTAGCGTAACTGTGCTAATTTAGCCGTCACAACTCTGGACGAATGAGCCGGGGCGTTGTCGTGATGAAACAGTACTTTTTTCTTTTTTAAATGGGGTCGTTTGTCCTTCAACACGGCGTCAAATTCATCCAATAAATTGGCATAGTACTGCCCTGTTATTGTTTTTCCCTTTTCTAAATAGACAATATGTATAATACCCTGCGAATCCCGAAAAACGGTCGCCATGACCTTTCCAGCCGATGGGACGGTTTTTGCTTTCTTTGGAGCAGGTTCACCCGGTAAAATCCACTGCTTCGACTGCTCTTTCATTTCCGGGGTGTTAGTGGTGGACCCACGTTTCGTCCACGGTCACGAAACGACGCAGAAACTCCTTCGGGTTACGTTTGAACATGGCCAAACACTGCTCCGAAGTAATCAGTCGGTTCCGTTTTTGCTCCTCCGTGAGTAAACGCGGCACCAACCTCGCCGATACTTTCTTCATACCCAATTTTTCTTCTAATATGTGTTGTGGGCTCTCGATTGAAACGTTTATAGCATCAACGATTTCTCGAAGTTTAATTCGGCGGTCGGCTAAAACGATATTTTCAATTTTCGCCTCAACTGGCCGGCCTGGGCGATCCTCATCAAAGACGGTTGTTCTCCCCCGCTTAAACTCGTTATACCAATATCTGACGGTTGTCATAGAAGGAGCACATTCATGGTAAACCGCTTGCATTCTTACTTTTATTTCATCACATGTTTTTCCTTCCAAAAATAAGAATCTAATTACAAACCGATACTGTTCTTTCTCCATTTTAACACGTTCACGTGTTCACGCCTTCACTGAATCGTTGTCAAATGAGAAAAAAAACAAAAGAATGCCATTTTTTTTAATTTTCCCGCCTCTGAAAAATGGCTTAAAAAGGTGGTATACTTATTTGCGGCCAGTGATATTAATATATTTAGAAAACGGGTACTTATCAAACAGCTTCGTATATGCCCCTGACTTAGCGTATGTATATATACCTCAACTCTCCTAGTTTTGCCAAATGCCTCGAATCTTTGTTATTTTAAGTCGGTATATCATATGGCAATTCATTGTGTGTCCAGCAACGCCATAGGGCCCCTGGTGGCGCTGTGGCTGCTGTACTCCGAGGGCAGCACCCACGACCGCGCCGAGACCCCATTGCCCATCCTGGTGTTCGGTGGCATCGGCATCGCCCTCGGCTTGTGGCTGTGGGGACGCCGCGTCATCCGCACCGTGGGCGAGGACCTAACCAGAATCACTCCCGATACGTAATTATACATTTTAGTTGGTACTTACTTTCTGATCTATGCACATGACATTTCGGTCTATATTACATTGCCAATATTTGGAGAATATACATACCTACCTATGAAGTACACTAAAACAAAAACTCTTCAAGTCATTACACCGAATTGCCATTGTAAACTGACATGTAATGTTGAAGGAATTAGGGCACTTATTTTTTTCGCCTATTGCCAGATTGCCACTAAATCAAATAGGTACCTACTTTCTATTTTGCGGCAGGGATCACACTTATATTAATTGTAAAAAAATCCACCTAAATAGTACCTAGTGTGAAAAAAATAAATATGTAAAATGTAATAATGTTATGGTGCAGCGGATTCACAATCGAGCTAGGCGCGGCATTGACGGTGCTGGTGGCCAGCAAGGCCGGCCTGCCCATCTCCACCACGCACTGCAAGGTCGGCTCCGTCGTTTGCGTCGGCTACTTCTCCGACAAAGCCGTAGATTGGAGCCTGTTCCGGTAAATCGCCATCGTGATTGTCTTACAAATTTAAGAAACCATACGAAGGTCCTCGAAAACACACGAGCTGCCGTTACTTAAGTGGGTTTTGTTTGTACAGGAACATAATCTTCGCGTGGGTGGTGACCGTCCCAGCCGTGGCAGCCATAGCCGCTCTTACTATGATAACTCTCATGGAATTTGCAATGTAATCAATTATAAATGTACCTAAATTGAAGTTACTCTGGAACTTTATATTCAACTTATGTGTTTAGATATTGAATGGAATATTTTAGATATATTTTATTCAGGTCTTGCTAGCTAATGTGGGTTTCCATAAGCAGACTACTAGACGATAGAGAAAATGTTGTAAAACTACATATAATTAATCACTTAAGTGCGTAGTCCGTAAAACCCGATTTATTTGGCCTGGAACATTGCTGAAATGTGAAAAGAAGAAGGCTCACGATTTTTCGTGAGATGAGTGGTGCTAAACCGTTTTGGTGCTGTTATCCTGGCTGCTCCACGGCCGCAACACAGCAGGGCGCCGGCCGCCGGCTGCTTGCAGCTCGCACTTAGATACGCTCACCATCGCTGAGTCTTAGGTCTAACAGGAATGAAGGGATCAAGCTAAATAGGGAACACCTGCAAATCTAGCTGGAGCAGTTAATCAGTTGTATGTACGTTAAAATTTAATACTTTTATGAACCGACAGGTACTTAGATGGAATTAGGGTACCAATAGCACTTTAACAATCGATGTAACAATGAGTCAATCAATAGAGAGAGCGGTCATTTTAAATAGATCAATGTATTACGTGTAATTTTATTGTAAGCCTGTAAGGTATTCATTTGTAAAAACATCATGAACATTTTATGTTACTTGCTGTTAAAGATGTAATCGATCAATTATTTAATCCCATCTGTAACGACTCTGGTTTGTGTCTAGAAGATTATTGTGTATTATTTAATAATACGTTGCACTGTAATAGATGGAGGAGTATTACATAATAAATGGTTAAAAATCCGTATTTGCCTATTTTTTTCTCGATATACCTAACATCTACATTGTCAGGATTAGTCTTTATCTTTACTCAACCAATGGAAGTATAGTTAGAGCGGGCGTTAGAAGTAGGGAGTGGGAAATGTGAGAATTTTGCGGTGAATTGCTCGGAGAATTGTTAAGTAAGTATACCGTATACTTACTTAACAAGAATCTTGTCAGTCCAGACTTCAAAACAAGCATTTCCTCGATTTCCGAGTTACCACTCTGTCAAAAAGAGGCCCTGGCGGTCATAGAGATAAATCTTGATTTTTACATTCCATAGATTTAGATTTTTTTAGATTTATTTATTTATTTACTCAACATTAAAGAAACGAAAATAATAAGTCATAAAACAATGAATATTAATACAGTGTCAGAAATAGTCTCGTCCCCAGAAGGGAGTTGTCAAGGCAAAAACAAAAACTCCAATAAAATAAAAAAACTCCAATAGGGATCGTCATAGCATAATTAATTACATTAGAAACAAAATCAATAATATAATATAAAACAATGTCAAGAAAAAATATCTAAAAAAACAGTAACAGAATATAGAGGGTTATCCATCAAAAGGTTTTTCACCCATAGAAGTGCCATAGCCAATGCTGAGAGGGATCCTGTTCAACGTCTTTGTTTACTTTTTAATTGTTTTTTATTATACTTCTTGTGTACGTTGAATAAATATTTTTCTATTTCTATTTCTATTTCTATATAGTACTAAGTTCAATTTACTTACGATACAATCTCAAATTAAAAATTGATAATGATTACTACGAGTATCGACGCCTTGTCAGCATTTAGTAGTCAGTTCCATTTAGTCAGCATCATGTTTAGAAAAACACGGTACCTACCTAAGAATTTAGCACGTTTTCTTTCGGTGAAATAATGTGGTCCATGGTATCTACTCAAGACACTATTAATAATGATTCGTTTTTGATTAAGGCATTTTGAGTAGATGATTAATAGTAGTTTATGCAACTGCTACATAATGACGGTCCTTAAAACACGAGTGTGTTTTTAAGAAACGAAGTGAAGCTGAGTTTCATAATAGGTTCACACGAGTGCTTTAAGGCCTAATTATGTGGAGTTGAATACATTAATGTTTGTGATCTACACACATATTATAAGTACTCTAAAATGGGTTCAGAAGCCGAACGCATATCATACCCATATTTGTTACGAATTTGACTGTTTTTTTAATCATAGACTAACACCGAGCTGACGTTTCGTAAACTGTTCTTTTTTTATTGTAAATTATCACATTATTATTTATACATACATGTCGGACTGAACTCGACTTATATACGTGAGTGATCCGTTTTATTTCACTATGATTGTAAATTACGTTGGTTTTCAAATTTGAAACATCGAATTCGTTCGATGTCGTAATGACTTTTCGATATCGAATTCGATGTCGTCATGACTATTACTTTACTGCTGGTGGTGGTTGGGTGGCGCTGTCGGCGAGAAGGCGACGGCATGCTGCAATGCTGGTCATTTTCTACGGTTTCTGAACGCATTATAGAGGACATATGAAATGTGTGTAGATAAATATTATACGAATTTGATTTTTAACAATAAATATAAACAAACGCATAACGTTTGACATTGTCAGCCTCAAAAATGATACCTTCGCTTCGCAATAGATAAAATTTGTTCTACAGAAATTCAGCACCTCATAGTCATAAATAAATGGTCAGGCTTTAATAATTACCGAAAACGTGGTTGTACTCGTAAATCATGTCAATGGTTTCAACAAAAGCGAAAGAGTCTGTATAGTACTGTCAAGTGATACGAAAATTCTATTCATACGAATGCGCGGTTTGTGACCATTTTTTGGATAAGTACCTATAGGTACTCAGAAAGTTTGTTTCGGCATGTTGGCAACACTCGTAAAGTAATGAAAACGAAGCCCCAACCACAGCTAATAAAGAGCCCTCCACTTCATTGCATTGCTTCATTGGTGTGCCGCTGAGCTTAAAGCTGACGCGCGTGTTTGGTTGCTAATAAATAATTTAGTACAATAAATAAATAAACCAAGTTCTATCCAAATTGAAGACAACGAGCCATTTAAACAAGTGAGTTGGTATTTTTTACTTCCATTTGGAATTTTACTTTATAAGTTTAGTAGCAAGAGCTAGAAGGTCACCACCTTGATAATGTTTTGGTAGCGTTAATTTGAATTGTCGAAATCGTCGGCGTCCGATGAATGTTGATTAGAAGAACAGGTTTATTTTTAACTTCAGCAATGCCGGACGTATGATAATATAACGAAGAACTTTTTATAACTGTTTATTTTATTAGTGAGGATTTTCCCTCCTAAAGTTTAAAATGTACGAGTTAAGTAATTCCTTTCTAAGTTAATTCCTTTCTACATTACTAATTAGCGACGTGTGTTAGTGAGCAAAAGCTAAATAAATGCTGAATCCGAATACAGATACTGGATTCCTTTTTCGCAACTGCATTGAATTACATTTTATGTTAACTTTGAATCTGTATTAGGTACTTTAAGTTGCTGTGGCGAAATAAAGACTTCTAATTCTTATTCTTATAAATGTTAAGAAAGTGTGTTCCCTTAAAACTGATTTTTAGGAGGCCACCATAAAAACTACCTAGCTATTAGGTAGTTACCTACATATTTCATCAATTTAATTTCTTATATATAACTAGCTGTTGCCCGCGACTTCGTCTGTGTAGAATTCGGTTATCGCTATCCCGCGGGAACTATACAATTTTCCGGGATGAAAGTAAAGAAGTAACAAACATACTCACTCACTCACAAACTTTCGCATTTATAATATTAGCAGGATTTTTGAATAAAACTTAATTAGGTGTTTGAAGTTATCAGTAGAAGCTAGTGGAACATAAAAAAAGTTCGCTCTCATAATCTACGCCACCGGAAGATTTCCGCCCGATATAAAAATTCGGCCTTATTCCTTGCCTACCTACATCGTATATAAAATTTCAGTTTTATATCTTTTACATCAGGGTTTAGGATAGGTGTTGATGAATCAGTCAGTAAGTTAGGATTTTTTTTTATATCAGCTAATATAGATTCTTCTAACCATTCCATAAAAACAACATAATCAGTGCGGCTCGTTAGCGCAAAAAATAGTAAATACTACGGTTTCTGAACGCATAATAGAGGACTTACGATAGGTATGTGTGTTGATAATAGTTATTTGTTATACAAGGATGCAAAGTTGTATTTTACCCGCGAGTGTGGAATTGAAACACAAGCAAGCGAAAGGATACTATAGTTGAACTACGAGCGAAGCGAGTGGTTCTAAAATAGAATTCTGAGCGTAGCGAGTGTTTCAACACACGAGAAGTAAAATACATTTGCACCCGTGTGTAACACAAAACTTTTCACCACACTGTAGCGAGGAAAGCGCAACATGCAAAAAAACAGCTCATAAAAATAAATCGCCGTCACTGGAATCACTATTTTTTTTACGATATTATAACAGAAAACTCTGGAAGTTGTGTATTTGTACGTGAGTCAGAGTAGGTGAGAAAAAAATTGTTGACAATGTTGACATTTCTGACGACACGTTTAGAAATTGCATCGACTCAACTTGTGCGTTCAAAGTTATATTCAACATCATCACAAAAAAACAAATGTTTCTTATAGAATTTTAAGAATATGTGGAGATTTCAATGTCAATTTACTGGACTCCGAAAATACAAAATTCCGTGAGACTTCTGAACCTTTTTAAATCATTTAACTTGCATCATCTTTTTGAGGAACCGACTAGAGTGACGGCCAACACGGCCACATGTTTAGATAATATTTTTTTGCAAGTGTGAAGCTACGAACAAAGAAATTATTAACTGCTTCAGTTCCGATCATAGCGGCCAAAAAGCTGTTTTTTAAATGCCTAAGCAGACGAAGGAGCAATTAATTACTTATAGGCCGGTAACCGAAGACCGTATAGGAAGATTTAAGGAAAGTATTATCAGTGAGGTTCCTTAACCAAACATGGAGAAGAATGATCCTAACATCTTATATAAGGACTACTGTAATAAATCGAGAGTTTGGGAACATTTTCAAACTTAAGACTGTCAAGAAAAATGGTAGGAAGGTAAGGTTCAGTGACTGGGCCACGGTCGGGATTCACAGGAGTAGGACCAAACTTTACGAACTATATGAAATGAAAAGCTACAATAACGACCCCACATTTTGAGACTATGATAAAAAATATTCGAAACTATTTAAAAAAGTTTGTGTGGCCGCCAAAGCGGAATATCTTAGTAATAAAGTTAAATCCGCTGATAATAAAGTAAAAGCAGTATGGAACGTAATAAATTCAGAGACAGGTAAATCAAAGCCCTATAATAGCCAATATAAGTTAAAGATAGATGAAAGAATAGTAACTTCAGATTTAGAAGTGGCGAGTGCTTTTGAAGATTTTTTCTCTAATATCGCTATAGATACAACTCGTGACTTAAAGTCATCCACTGCGCTGGCTGGCTCATACTTAAATGTGTTTCAAAAAGATAGTAACTTGAAATTTGATTTTAAGCACACAAACTCGGAAGAGATTATAAAAACATTTAAATCTTTGAAAATTAAGAACACAGAGGATCTTTGGGGTATTTCAGTTAAAGTAATGCAATCTGTCATCCATATTGTGGCACCATATCTGGCCGTCGTGTTTAACAACTGCGTCGATGAGTGTGTGTTCCCTGACTTAATTAAGTACAGTAAAGTTATTCCTTTATTCAAAGCTGGCAGTTTATCTGAGCCTGGTAACTTTCGACCGGTTTCCGTGCTTCCTGTACTAAGTAAAGTGTTTGAGAAAATTATGCTAAATCAATTGCTTCATCACTTCAATATTAATGAACTATGCCGTTGTCCGCTGCGTACTAATTGTAATACAATTGACATAATTAATGTTTTATTTATTTGGCATGATGACATGAAATGTATATTTCATGAATTTTTGTTATTTGACATTTGGAGACCATATACATCTCCAGGTTATATATATGTATTATTTATATTTTATTTATATTTGACCGTGGAGGCGTTTTTCACCTCTGCTGATTTTAAATTTAGTTTAAATTGACCCTAGAGACTATACATCTCTAAGCCATTTAGATTAAGTATTATATTATAGTATTAATTCTGGGACCCTATACATCCCTTTGTAATTTAAATTTTCACAGATATTTGACCTGGAGACCCTATACATCTCCTGCTCAATTAAAACGTGCCAGTAAAGTAAAGTGTTCTGGTTTTGCTGCGGTAAAAAATACGGTATTTTTTTTCTGTCTTAATTTTTTAATGACAGAGTGAGGTTTCTTTGTGTAATTTATCTGTGGTTACGTATTGTAAGAGCTAATGTAACTTGTTATTAGAAAAAATGACTTTGTGCCAAGTTTCTTGCGGCGCATTCTTCTTGGCAATCATGGTCTTTCCGAGAGCGATGGTAGACTCAAAAAAATGACGTGTAAAAGAGCATTCAACTGCCTATTTGCTGAATAAAATTTTTAATTTTTTTTTTACTTTTAGATTTTTTTTGAAAAGCTAAATTTGGTATTTTTTATTAAACTTTCAAACTATTCATCATTTATTTAATGATAATTAATATCGAACGAACCATTCTTATGAGCGTTTTACGTTTTGTTATCTGTCAAAACCTACTTAAACACGCTCCACTCCAAGGTCAAATTACTTTCCCCACTAGTGAATAAAACGCGATTTTACCCGTTTGTATTAAAGGACTAGCTTATGCCCCGCGGCTTTGCTCCCGTGAAATATTTGAAAATGGGCTGGTTCCATATCCCGTGGTAATTTCGAAAAATCCCTTCTTAGTTCACCTCTAGGATACTCAAGGTATATGTCTGCCAAATTTCAAGTCTCTAGGTCCAGTGGTTTAGGCTATGTGTTGTCTGTCAGTCAGTCACGGTCTTCTTTTATAGGTATAAATAGAAGATAAAAGACGGCTTTCCGAGGTAGTGAGGGGAAAAACTCTTTTCACTATACATAATAGCCGTAGTTGTGCACTCGTCCCATAAGAAATGGATAACAGTCATATTCTCACGTGATCTAGATTAACTCAAGAGGCAAAAAAATACTACTTAAGTACAAAGCGAATTCCATACCACAGTAAATTTATAGCATACGCTTACAATTCTTTATCAATACTTGGAACTGTAGGTATGCTGGCACAACAAAGAGCCACTTGACCCGTTGTTAAGAGGTTCCCAAACTCAAGCTGCTGCACTAACACAAGGGTTCATTTTGGTCGAACTTCACAAACATATTTATTATTCGTTTTATCCTTCTATGAAACTGTAATCCAAATTAATTAAGTACTTAATACCTACCTACCTAATCCAAAAATAAATAACACGAGTGACTAAGTATTATCCAAAATGATGAGGATAAACTGTTTTTACATTACTTTGGATAATACCTACTTAGTTACTTACTCATGCTATTTGATTTTAGAGTACGTAAGTAGGTAAGAGTATTAACAATATTAACTGTCCTCATATGTGTGAGGAAATACCTACAAATTGAAAAGTGACAAAATTCAAACGATACTTAATGGTTAATAGGAATGTTGGCATATTACATTAATCCACACACATATTACGAGTCCAAAAACCATACTTAATAAAAAAATAGGCGTCAATTAAAAAAATATCGTTACGATACGTCAGTTCGGTATATTTGTCTAATTAAAAAAAAAGATAGCACTAGAATCTAGAATACTAGCAAGCATGCCACCTAAAAGGACAAAAGATGAAGACTAAACCTAAGATACAATATTTACGGTTGCCAGGTAATTAAAAAATTACTATACAGTTTATTTATTTAAATGATGCGGAAAAGATTATCAACCATGATTCTACTAAAAGAAGTACCTACTTTTCATAGTTAAATAAAACGGATCACTCACGTATATAAGTCGAGTTTAGCCTGACATATTTCTGACTAATTCGTAGTTCTTCCTCTGGGAGCGCACAACCCAGCGGCAGCGAGACGCACACTACGCGCCGTGGCTCTGCTCGCGCGACTACTAGGCGCAGGTGACAGCGAAACACAACTACCCTCATTTTTTTTTATACGACGAGGAAGGCAAACGAGCAGTGCGTCACCTGATGGTAAGTGATCACCATTGCCCATAGACGCCCGCAACCCCGTAGGGCTTGCAGATGCATTGCCAACTTAGAGAACTAAGATGAAATGCCTCTATTGCCCGTAATTACACCGGCCGTCTTACTCTCCACACCGGAACACAACAGTGCATGCATTGCTGCTTAGCGGCAGGATTAGCGAGTAAGACGGTGGTAGCGATCCGGACGGACCTAGCACAATTTTCATCGTTTCATTTATTATTGATCACATCACTCTGTAAAGGCTCGTTGATTCAGTCTTTAGCACAGTCTTCACGTGGAGGCACATACCATCCACAAGAAATCACGGATAAAATTGGAGTAACGACTAATTTCAATGATTTCATGTACTTTCGACTAAATTCGACTTATATCTGTTATTAATTACGCTAAGTAGGTAATATAGGTATTATATTTTAAAAGGTATTAAATTAAGTAGTTCAAGTTAAATAGCTTTAAGAAATAGTGTAGGCTATGTTCATAGTACAATTTGCATCAAGTATATAATTTTAGTACCTATAGTGTAGTGTAGTTTAATTATAGCTAGATGAGATAAGACTTGTTATTATTAGGTATTAGGCAAACCTAGTTGATTAGAAAATACATATACATAAATCACGGGGACATACCTAGTAAAAATTACAATCAAACCTAATGTATTTACTAAAAGCAAAACCGAGCGGAGTCTGAGTTTAAGGCGTACCATCCAATAAGTGCGATGACATACTTATTACAAGTACCTACTTGCAAATACAACTGAAAGCTAATCGACACTCGACTCGAATATTTCGCTACAAAGTTCCAGAGGGACTACTACGAAATTCGAAAATCGAAGTTCGTATCGTATCGTCCCGCTCACTCTCGTATTAAATAATATTATCGTGAGCACGAAGTCTAATATTGCACTTCGTAGTATAGGGGCAGGGTGACGCGATGTAGTTTGAGAGCCCCTGCTGTAGCAGTTAAAGTGCCTACCCAAAAAAACACGGCGTCGTATTCAAAATATGAACACTCGACTCGTTTCTAACTTCGAGCACGAACGTGACCTAAGTACTTACTTACCTACGCAATATCTAATCTTAATCTGTATGTTCATATTATCCACACGTTGGGTTAGCTAAGGAATACAATAATATTACATGGGTCGAGAGGTCAGCAACTAACAGAGGGTCGAGCACAAAGTTTTTGAATCCTCAGAGACCCCAGTACGAATATTCGAAACCTGCGTAACGTAATCGAGTAGTATAAAGTTATCGAGAAATTTGTATGATGTTTGGAACAGCGCCCGCCCGTAGCGGGCTGCGTTATCCCTCGTATACCTACTAAGTAGAGACACATTCTTGTCTTGATATAAAACCAACACTCAGAACAGACCTAGCCCACTTTCTCACGATGTGCTAAGGTTAATCAAAGGTCATGTCATGAGTCGGTGAAATTTTAATATGATATGGCAGAAATTATTTAGCTACCTAAGTACTTATAAGGCAATGACTTAATTAAAGAAACAATAAGAAAAAAAAATAAGCAGAGGCTCCACTGAGTGTCAAATAAAAAGCAAATTAATTTCACTGTAAATACTTTACTTTTTGTTTTTTAGTATTAAGGATCAACCATGAACTCGACGACACCACTGACTCCACAATACGAGGTAAGCATACCTATCCATATTTGAAGCAAAAGGCAAAATGAACATTATGGAAAATGTTGTGATTTAAGTAATTTATGTAAATGTTGACGGCTTCTAACTGTACATAGATACTTTGATATAATGTGCATTCCTAAGTTCCTAACGTACTAAAGGTACCTATTGGTAATAGGCCAGAGCGACGAAAACTATACATAAGTAGAAGGTACATACTGTCAATGCCTTCAGGTATCCGATCATTTCACCGACAAGCGTTTCACATTTGATTCGTTTTTGTGGGTGAAACATTAGTGAACCGTCAATGCCCGATGCGCATGGATGTTTTAAATTTTAATACCTATTTGTGACGTTTGTAAAGCTTGAAATTTTTTGTATTTACCTACTTTTAACTTGGCACTGTAGGTGGGACTTAACTATAGGTACTCATTACTAAAATTTTAAATTAATTAATTGGACATTGATGGTTTTAGTTTGTTATGTTGGTATTTTTTTTTATCTGTCAGTAATTTTTCATAATTACAAATATACTAAATTGCATTTAAAATCAAAGCCCGAATAAAACAAACTAAAATCAAAAACTAAATAAATGCCTTACCTGTTTGGCTCAGCTATTTGGCATAGAAGTTGTACAGATTGATAATCATTTTCACAACGAACTTATAAACTCACTGAAACCTATCGAGGTGACAACATTTAAATGCGCCTCGATATTAGGTTTTCTGTACCAACATGGTATTGGAACTAAAGCAACCAATATCTAATTAAATTGATTAGGGTTCCGTAGCCAAAGTGGCAAAAATTAAACCATTATAGTTTCGTCATATCCGTCTGTCTGGCTGTTCGCGGCAGACTATTGGTAAGTACCAGAAAGCTGTATTTTTGCATGGATATACTAATTTAGGCCGACAAAGTGGTAAAATAAAATCTTAAAAAATGTTTTAATAACCATAATGTGAGCCATAATGGCTCTCTGGTAGTTTTCCTTCTAAATTCACAATATGCACTACTGATCTGACTTTTTTCACATTTCCAAATACTTACAATAGTTTCTCTGCTAGGACACTTGACCCCACCAAAAATGAGCACTTTATGTGTAGAAGAGGTACCAAGATACATTTCGACCCCAAAAAACATTTTTTAAGATTTTATTTTACCACTTTGTCGGCCTAAATTAGTATATCCATGCAAAAATACAGCTTTCTGGTACTTACCAATAGTCTGCCGTGAACAGCCAGACAGACGGACATGACGAAACTATAATGGTTTCATAGGTTTACGCGTAAAAGTAATACCTACTTACCTAGTTCTTGTTGACCAATTTATTTGTTTGTCCATATTAGTATCTAACCAATATAAAATGTATTAAGTAATCGGGTCACATACATAATAAGAAACTATATTAGTCCTGTCTTCTCTCTTGTGGACTCAAAGTTTGAATTTATTGAAATAGCCTCAAGTTCGTCTAGGCGCCGACCGTTGCACCCGCGGGCGCAGAATTAACAAATAAATATTATTATAAACCACTAACTTTTGTAGTGTCTACAGAGCAAACAAAAGATTATGATGCTATTAAAATTCTTGCAATTCTCAATATTTCCATCCCCGACTCTAAAGAACAACCCATATGTTACGTAAGTGTTTGATGCAGAAGGAAGCCATCGCCAGCATGAGCAACATGAACAACGCTTCCACTCCATTTTCTCCTGTATATACATACATATACCTAATTTAAGTTTTCTTTCAAAGCCATACTCTTTCAGATCCAGTGATTTTTTCGATGCTATTTTTCTTCGTCATCATTATGCATCACTAATGAAACTTCTTGTAATTAACTAATTACACACCCGACTAAAGCATTAAGCAACTAAAAACAAGGGGCGTCGCTAAACTACACGACACTACAAGACGATCCTGAGATAAGGTTTTGTTATTAATACCTATCACTTTACGCTTTACAGGTTTACCTACGAGTAATAGTTCCTGTTGACTAACTTATTTGTTTGTCCATATCAGTACCTAACCAATATAAAATGTAATAAGTATTGGTCACATACACAATAAGAAACAATAGTCATCTCTCCTGTGGACTCAGAATTCGGATTCATTGAAATCGCCTCAAGATTGTCTATTAGACGCCGCCCGCCGCACCCGCGGGCGCAGAATAACAAATTTAAACACTTGTAATATAAATGTAAACCACTAACTTTTGGATAAAAAAATATGACGCCATTAAAATTCTCTCGCTAGGTATTAAAAATCTTGCAATTCTCAATACTTCCATCCCCGAGTCTCCTGCTAGAGGCTCCCCTATAGAAAAGCCCCGTGACTTTGAATTAGTGTTTAATAAGAGGTCGTCGTAGTGATACCCATAACGATATTGTTTGATGCAGAAGGAAGTCACCACCAGCATGAGCATCGTGAACAACGCTTCCACTCCATCTGCTCCTGTGGCTAAGCCCGGGGTAAGTTTTCTTTCAAAGCCATAGTTCCAATCCAGTGATTTTTTCGATACTATGCTTCTTTATCATCATCATGCATTACTTATGAAACTTCTTATGATTACGCACCCGACTAAAGCATACGCAACTAGAGGGGTGTCGCTAAACTCTACGACACTTTAGGTACCTACTAGACGATCATGAGATAATAGTGTTTTATTATTACTTATCACTGTCGATTTTTTAAAAGTATCATTTCACTTACACTGTGTTAAACGGAGGTCAATGGACAATAAATATAAAATGAAATGTTATAGAGGCGATGCGACCGGCTTAAGCCCGGTTCACCGGCATTATCCCAACCACAAGATGTAATTAAGTAGGTAACTATATTAGTAACTATAGTAGTATATAGTAACTATATTCTGTGTATGAAATATTTATGATCCTTCGTCTCTCTAGATGGCGCTTCTGCTGGGTCCAGAGAACACTTATTGCGAGTGCCCGTTCTGCAACGCGAGCGTGAAGACTGCGGTGCGGTATAACTCCTCGGCTCTCACGCACATCGCGGCGGCGCTGTGGTGTGCGGCGTGGTAATTAACAACTTTGGACTAGACCTCTTATCCCATACCGTACCTAATATCAATGAGATAAGATTTTCCTGTGCCGCTGTCACAATTTTGCGGGCATTTGAACGCACTGCATAAATAAATAACATATACCCATATATTCGCCGAGCAAAATAAGTGAGCGAAGCGTCTCCGTTTTAGCCAGGACAAAAATGCTTTCTTATGTCCGGCTGAGGTTCGAGTACGAATATTCGAAACCTGCGTAATGTAATCGAGTAGTAAACGTTATCGAGAAATTTGTATGACGTTTGGAACAGCGCCCGCCCATGAGCGTATTTGGAACTAAAATTTAGTATGAGGTTTCTCGATTTCGATACGATAACGTAACGTTATGCAGGATTCGTAAACTTCGTGCTCGGCCTACTGTGCCCTAAGCACGACTTGTCGAATCCTGCGTCACGTAAAATCGAATAGTAAACTATAACGAGTTTGTATGACGTTTGGAACAGCGCCCGCCCGTGAGCGTATTTGGAACTAAAATTTAGTATGAGATTTCTCGATCTCGATACGATAACCGTAACGTAACGCAGGATTCGACAAGTCGTGCTTAGGGCACTGTTTCCTCTTGTGTAATTTTTGACACAAGAAAACGTCTCGATCGCGTTCGCGTTAAAGTCTCAATTACTACGGTTATAATAGTAAATTTTTAGGGTTCCGTACCTCAAAAGCAAAAAACGGAACCCTTATGGAATCACTTTTTTGTCCGTCTGTCTGTCTGTCAAGACCCTTTTTCTCTGGAACGCGTGGAGGTAGCATGCTGAAATTAATATCAAATACTCAAGCCTGCGGTCCCTTGAAGCTGTGAAAAAATCAACCTTCTACGTCAACGCAATCAAAAGATATATTCATTACAAAGGCTATTTCCACACAAATTGCCGAAATCCAAAAACCTAAAGGGTACTTCCAGTTGTCCTAGAAACTTGAGATTTGGTATGAAGGTAGCTCTTATAGCACAACCACTCAGAAGTCTCAAAATCTTAAATTTTATATCTGTCTGTAGATTTCGCAGACCAATATAAATGACCCCACACTGCGTACATTTTGCTTAGGAGCAGGGCTCTGCTAACACTGACTTCTTAAAGCACTGGGGAAAAGCGTTAAAATCTTTCTACGGAACCCTCGTGCGCGAGTCCGACTAGCACTTTTTTTTATTTCAGTTGCCTGTGCTGCATACCTTACTGTTCGGACTCGGCGAAGAATGCTGATCACTACTGCCCAAGCTGCCACAGATATTTGGGCACTTACACGAAGTAGAACACTTCGTTGACATTCATCAATCGCCTTTGAATATTTTTTGTTTCTTATATTCGGGCATTTTCATTTAACTGTGCTGTCAAGCGTTACTAAGTGATGTTTAAATCATGTCTTAATGATCAGTTTTGTGACGAAATGTACCCATGTCTCTGACATTGACCGTCAGTTTTGTGACGACTGCTAACCATAACTAGGTAATTAATGTTAATGACTTATATATAACAACGCCCATTCGCTTTTATTACGTGCTTTTTTAATTTCTAAGATAAATACTAGAGACGAAACGGATAGTTGATTGGCCGGATACCGGATATCTGGCGAGGTATAAGGCCGGATAGCCGGATATCCAGGCTGCTTTTTTTTTTTTTTTTTTTTTTAATTCATCCCATAAGGGATAGGCAAAGGAACTGAGTCCATACAGCCACGTCTGATGTGTTTTGTAAATTTCTGTATATAAAGTCCTGTCATCGTCAGAGTTGTGTCAGTCTGTCCTAGTCACGTCCTGTCAACTGCTCATGCCTTCCGTAAAGCGATAGTGTACTTTACGGCGAGCTACGGCGAGCAGCAGCCGGCGGATATTTGGGGGTCACAAACAGAGGGAATACGCGTTTTCACTTGAATTCTTCATTTGCTGGGCACTTTCACGTCAATTTGTTGTATAATACACTATCTTTATTATCCACCAAACAACATTAAGCACAGAAACTAAAATTCAATTAACGACACGATCCACTCTCATCGGTTTCCCGCCAAATTCCTCTCCAGGCTGCTTTCACGTTGCCTTTAGTGATGGCTTTAGTGTGTTTAACACCTCAAAAGTACTGGTTATGTGGTGACAATAATTCGAGGGTATTCGGATGTACCTATTAGTGATCGGCGAAAGCAACTTTAGTATCTTGCTCATTACTCTGATGAACGATTTACGTACGATTATTTGACTATTATTCGTCGATTTATTAAATACGCAAGGAAAACAGTTAAAACAAAACTAAAACAGGTCATCAGTAAAAAAATATATCAATTTGTGGAAAAAAGGTGCAGTTTTTAAACATCCGTTATCCGGCCGAATATTGCGTACCTAACTATTTGGTATCCGGCCGGACAGTAACAAAATAAGGCCGGATAGGCCGGAAACCAGATAGTTACCGGATATCCGTTTCATCTCTAATAAATACTATAAATAGTACTTTTTAAGGCCAACACCATCAAGACGGCACAATTAGATTCATAACAGTATGTTAAATTTCTATAATACGCGTTGTTAAGTCGAATAAGCGACTCAACTCATGGATCCCGTGAATTCCCGTGGGCTTTATTTCTTGTGTCCAACCTACAGTCGAACCGTACCTACAAACGGTACCTTATTATAATGGCGCGTGCATTGGACAACAAGGCCTCAGAATGAGATTGACATTCCGATGTTTTATTGATGCTGCTGTGCAAGTACACTCACTTATTTTGAGATACAAATGAAGAAACTGTAATAGTTAAGTAAATGTATTGTGATCAATGATCATCTTTGTGCCATTGTTCTTCTATTACTCATATAATGTCGAAGTCTACTTGCTTGCAGTAATAACACTTAACTGAAACTCTTTATGGTAATAGGATAAAAGTAACATCAACTGTGGTCTGCATTGTAGTAACGCCATCTATCGGCCAAACTCTTAACTTCTTAGCTTTTGAGTAAACAGGCGATTCGTCTGGGTGCTGTTGGGGCTGGGGCCCGTTCGCGAACTTCCTTGTCCGTTCGCTATCAGATCTGTCAAGATGGCGCTGAGTCGGTAAAGCAGCAGGTGTCTCGATGAGTGAAACCTAGGTGAAACGGTGAGAGAGGAAAGAGAACTGAGGTGTCTGGGCTGGGCTCTTTGGAAGCGTTTTGGCGGGGTTTGAGCGTAGAGCAAGGTTTAGAGGTTAAGTGGAGTTTTATTTTGTTTGAGAAGCGCTAAAGACAAGATGTATGGACCGAACCGGTTTACCCAAAGCCAGTTGTTTTTTTTAGTGTTAATTCAAGTTTCTTAGTTGAGGTGTTACTTACTTGGTTATCTGAAAGAAAGTGATGATTTTAATACAAAACTTTCATTTGTTTTCGCCCGGGTACTCAAAATGGGAAATGATTCAGAAATAATTAATGATGATGATTTGATGATGCTCACAATCCGATATCATATACCTAATAATAATTTTAGGTAATATATTTAAGTACCTACATATTGTGCTTATTATTTTTAGAAAAGTTTCATACCTATGTTAATTATCAAAAAATCAATGTTAGGTATGACATTTCTTGCATTTTAATTACTTATATAAATGGATATTAAACAATGCTTCAGTAGAATTGGTTTTATTCATTAATAAAATAGTATAATTATAGAGCGTAAATTACTTAATTTATAACTTATACATACGTTACGTATAGACTCAGCGTTTGACGCGACTTCCAAATTCGTGAATTATTAAAATTAATACATTGAAATGAAACTTAGTTTCATTAATATGCTAGTAATCCCAGAATACAGAATCTGCGCCTAAAACTGAAGCAAATAAAGCTACACTTAAATAGTTTAGTTTCGCGACGTCATCTTCGTGCGCGCAGCTTATCGTGACGTGTTGTACGAATGATAATATTAATTAATCCCTTATCTTGTCGTTCTTACATACAGAAACGCCATTGAGTTTATAAAAAACAGAATAGGATTATAATTATTTTAAGTGAATACAAGTCCTTAGCGAAATAAATAATAAATGGACAGTGTGCGCGGCGTGCGCTTATGATTGAATGCGGCTTCTGGTTGGTTCTGTATTCTGGGGAGAGCAGAAAAAGTAACTTGGTTACTTTTGCATAGTAATAATAATAATACAGTCACATTTAGTCTTATTCAATGAATTTCAATTGGTACATCATTTGCGATTACATAAAACATATATATCAATTTAATACTCTTCAATAAGTATACTTTCACAATTAGAGATTCACAATTAGAGAAACAGGATAATATAATACTACACATTTTAAAACATATATTTGATGCAATGTATACATAAAAAAATGTAAAAAAAAAAACATATCGTGGGACAATTGACACCAATTGACCTAGTCCCAAATTAAGCAGAGCTTGTGTTATGGGTACAAGACAACGGATAAGCATACTTATATAGATAAATACATACATAAATACATATTACATTCAAGACTCGAGAACAAACATTCGTATTCATCATACAGACATCTGCCCCGACCGGGGATCGAACCCGGAACCTCAAGCTTCGTAGTCAGGTTCTCTAACCACTAGGCCATCCGGTCGTCGTATTAGTCGGTAAAGGAATACAGTAACATATGCACTGATATTGGATATTGGCTGATACAAGTAGTAAGTACATACAGATAAAAGAAACTCACAATCAGTGATGTGTTAATTAATGGTCACCGTGAGCAATTATTGCGCTTTTCACACATGTTTTACCTTTTGATTAGTCGCTGTCTAAATACTTTGGTAAAATATTTTTTATAATTATAACAAAAAAAAATTGAGTTGGTAACTCCGTTTTTTCTTTATACTCAATTCGTGATAAGCGAAAGTGTGGTAATGCTTTACTAGATAATACCACAGTTCGCCACCTAGCCTTTGCACGGCCATCTAGGCACGTGGACGAAGTTTGATGGCTTGTAGGTATTAAACATTGAAATACAGTCTGACAGCAAAGAGTAGAAAACAAAGGAAAATGTTTTTATAAATTGTTGCCACGAGTAGCTTGTCGGTTATGAAAAATGTGACATCCTCATCTATACTCTTTATTTTAAGACTCTTCTGGAGTCAATGTTGTTTTCCTCAAAGGAGGCAGCGTTGCGTGCATTGCCCTTCGGCGGTGAAATGCCAATCGGTTGTCATTTAGCCTGTGAGCGAGGCTGCATTAGATAATAACACCTGTGGTGAATTTAAGTGACGTACTGGTTAGTAAGAGCCCGCAGCAGTCTCGCACGGCGTATGGCGGCTGCTTCGCGTTGTATGTCTTCGCTGTTATTGGCGTTCAGTTCCAGGGCTCCTGCGGCCGCGACGGCGCGCGTGCAGCGTCCGCTCTCGCCACGCCGCGCGTGCAACGCTGCTGCCACTTCTAGTAAAGTGCTGTCCCAGAAGCAAGCGTAGTATGAATCCACGGAGTCCGCCGTGTTAGCCGTCTGGAATAAAACTTTCAAGTTAATGTATAATTTCGAGTGTGTACAAAATTGGAGGGACATCTCAAGACCAAACAATTTTCTTCAAATGACTTTCCATTACAGAAGTTTGGCGTTCAGTTCACAGTACACCACCTTTCTCGTCCACACTCGGATAAGTAAGTTTTACCGTTACCGCTTTCGGTTGGACCGATAAATCTATCATCTCAAAAAATAAGTGTGAAACTAGCCATCGTCAAGAGACTTGAGAAAAGAGTACTTATTAAAAAAGGTTACCTTTTCAAAGAGAGACTTTAAGGCGCTATTGTAGTCGGGCTCGTCGGGCAGCTGGCACAGCGCCGCGGCCTGCGTGGGCGCCCCCAGCGCCTGGCACAGTAGCAGAACCTTAACTTAATTACTATACCTCGGAAAATTACACACTTTGAGAACCACCAGCACGGTGAATTGGGCCGTCAACTCAGGTAGTTATTCAATTCAATTCAATTGAAATAATCATAACGTCGGGTGACAACCAAAACTTATCAAATTGGCACAACAGATATAGGCAAACCTCATTTAAGATTTTCTAGTTTTTCCTACCACTGAGTGAATTTCTTAGTAATCTGCTTGTCATTGACAAATTTTACAAAATCTGTCCTTTTAGGCTTAGTCAATAAGGAACCCTTAATTTCACTATGTCCGTCAGTCTCTCTGTCTGTCTGCGGCATAGCTCAGAGACTTTTGATATTAGAAAGCTGTATTTGGCATGGATATAGGTACTTTGGATATATTTTAATGGTGGATGTTGAATTAACGATGACCTGAAATGAAAGTTCAAAACGTGTTGTTCGACTATAAATCAGTGATGCCATAAACAAACTTTAGATTTCTACTGTTGTCAGTTCATTGCAGATATCGTGGGACGACTATAACTGCGATTAAACGAAAAGAAAATTAATTTTGGTAAGGCAAAAAATCAAATGCGTAATGAGCGGATTTTGACTAGCCCTCTTTCTATCGACACACGCGTTATTGGATAGCGTTGTCCCGCTTGTGCGAATAAACTCCGCCCCCAAAAGTAGCCCCTTAACACACATACCTGGCAGCACCGCGCCGCCCGCCGCGCGATGTCTCTCTCGTCGGGCGCCCGCTTGCCGAAGTGCCATGAGGCGGCCGCCAGCGCGCACAAGTAGCGCCGCAGCGCCGCGCTGTGCCGCCCCGACGCCAGCTCCACGTCGCCGTATAGACGCAACCTTTACGCACAACCGCAATTGGCATTGATCACTTTTTTACAATGTGACCAAATTCCAAAACCATATAGAGGAATAGGTTTATTGAATCATTTTATAACATTTTAGTAAAAAAAAACTAAAAGATCGTGGGCATATTTGCAAAATAAAGTTTGACCTTTGTTTGACCTTCACCGAAGCATTAAATGTGAAATACTTTGCAATAAGAAAATAAAAGCGCGCGTTAGACATTAGGCTAGTAGGGATATAATAGCAGCTACATATATGTACACTTAATATAATCTGCACAACGGAATACGAAGTCGACCTTTAAACGCGTTTTACAGATAGAAAACTTGTCACGCGCACTCCACGCCGTCATCATAATTCGAAGCGCGAACTAAACTTTACGTCGCTATGGTACTGTCCGTGTTGACCCCGTTCGAACGACCATAATCATATGGGCCAGTGGTGTCGATATATAAAGTTAAATTTGAAAACAAAACAATAAATATATAAAGTTTAAGGTGTATTGAATCATGTAACTTAAACTCACCATGAGATATTGTAAGGGTACATCTTCAAGCTTCTCTCCAACAGTTCGGTGAGCGACTCTAGGATGTATTTTGTATTGTAAGCGTTGGCGTTGGTAATAATGTTAGGCCAAAGATTGGTATATTCAAGGACGAGTTCCACCGACGAGTCGTCCACGAGCACATTGTAGATCTTTGCGAGGACAGAGAGCATGACACTGATGGCTGATGGTTCTCTCAATGCGTGGAGCAGTGCGTGGTAGGCGCCGCGGCCGGCTATCTGCCCGTGGTGGTTGAAATGGTTCATGGAATTGTAATGGTGACTTTGGCCTTGGCTCAGATTAATGTTGCGCTTGCTTGGCCCGGTCATACTGCTGTTGAGGGATGAGAGCACTGAAAATTATACGATGCAATTGTCAGTACGTTCAAAATCCATTCACAACCGAAGTTACGAAGTATGGAGCCTATTGGTTCTTCCGGTCATCACGTTTCAATGGTCATCATGAGCAGTAGATGCAGAAACGCCTTTAGCGCACAGTTGGGCAACCGCCCAGGGTGCCAGAGGTAAGATATATGACGCAGAAAGCGATATAGACGGATTATCTCATGAATTAAAAATGAAAAAAGGGCCCAGCGCGTCGCTTCTGCTAAAACCATCACCCAGATGATCGACAAAAAATCTGTATCAAGATAGAACTAACCATACTCTCACGGTAGTGAAGTCCTTCCTGCAGGCCTATCGTGGCCGCACTTCTCTCCCACACTCGCAGATGTGGACACACCCACGCCGCCCCTAGAGCCTGCTAATACTGACCATAATCCCAAAAGATCCTAGGGAGCTTCCTGTTGGCTTTGCCTCTATGCAGCTCCGCGCAGGCGCCACACAGCGCGGCGGCGAGCTCGCCGGGGCCCGTCGGCGCCGCGCCGCTCTCCCACTCGCAAATGTTAAGCAGACACATCCAAGCAGCGTGGACCGCCTGCAAAGTTCCGCCTCTGTCTTGTCTTTATTTATAAGTGCACGAGGAGGGTCGAAATGTGTAAACTCTACGTATTTAGATTTCTTCCATCAATGTTTTTTGCTTACTAAAGGGGATAGTCAAACTTTGTGTGCCTAAAATACACGGTGCAAAATGAACTACTTACTCAACTCTACTACTAAAATCAAAAGCTTTGTTTTAATATTTATTCTCCCACTAGTAAATAAATATACGTAATTTACTTATTATATTGTAGGCTAATAAAAATATTTTTACATGTGAAAATGTGGAAGTTTTTTTTATTATTTTAGACCATTGTAATGTGACCACGCAAGCTATTAGACTGACCTGGGGCCGAGGGTGGACCCCTTCGGTGGCGTTAGCGGCGGCGATGCAGGCCTTGCACTTGTTGGCGAGCGCGGTGACGTTGACGTGGTGGTGTGGCCACTCGGCCAGCATGACGTTGACTTGCAGCATCAGCATCTCCCACGCGATCAGGCGGCTAAGGCGGTACAGCACGGGGTTGTCGCCGCCGCCCAGCTGCCCGAGCACCTCGCCCTCAAGCACGGCCAGCAGCGACAGCGCCGTCCGTGCGTTGCCAGCCTCCATGCGCGCCCGCGCCGCCCCCGACAATACGTAGCCGAAGTCCTTCAAAAACCCGCGCGGCAGCGACTTGAGCGCCGTGGCTGCGTTCCCGATCGGCCTCCAGTAGGGGCTCAGCTTCCACAGCGGCGTCGAAGACATCACCGCCATCTTCACCAGGCTCGTGCGCGCGTCGTCCGCCGCCGACACCTCCACAAGACGCTTCTTCAGTCGCCCCATCTCCAGCTCCGGCACCGTCTTGCACTCGAACTCTGGCGTCTGCCAGTCGTCCGTGAGGAGCTCGGGCGGTAAATCCATATTCTCGTCGTCTGCGTCCAGCTGGTCAGTCAAAATTATTTGCAAATGCTCGTTGCTGATCAATTTCTCTCGGATCGACGACGCAGCTTCTCCAACGTGCTTTCTCAGATATTCTTCTGTCTTATCTATTGGTATTCCGCATTGTGATGAGGTCCCTAGATGTAAGAAAAATATCCTTAGTCTTTCCCAATCTTCTTCTGATAAATTAGACGTTAAAACGGGAGCCAGAGCCCAAAAAAGTAGATCAAAAAACTTAATGCCTGCAGTCTTAAACTTATTTAAAAAGTCTGGATGAGTGGCAGGTAATCCACCCTCTAAAGCGTACCTTACAGCATTCAATGCTGAAACGCGCATTAAAAGATCTCTTGCTATTATGATAGTGCCGCTCGCCGCCTTGCCTTGAATGTCTAATTCCACCACTTGTCTGTGTACCATCGGGATTTCCCTTGCCAAATTATCTGCTTGCAAGACGGCTATAATGCCACTGTAGTGTTTTTTTTTGGACTCTTGAAGCCTTTGTAACAACGAAGGCTCTTCATTCAGTAGCTCCAAGCCTAAATTTAGAGCCCTTATGTACCCAACAATATCGTCCTTTGACATGCTCGCATAGTTGAATTTTCCCCATGGCACTTGATTATGTCCGCCATAACCGTTTTTAGACACTTCATTTTCAAAGTAGGTGTAGTTTTCTTTACAGCCCAGAATATGTTTCATTGCCATGTCATGCTGCTCGTAGAAGAAATAATTGTAGCAAAGATCAAAATGAATTTGCATTGCTAATTCGTATTGACTAATAAAAACATCCCCAGCCTCCCAATCATGATGCATTTCATCTGTGTCCTCTGTGAGGTGAACAAACGTATCAATAATAGGGACTTTTATTTTCTTGTGTTCTCCTAGGTCCCCCGGTTCATAGTTTGTCAGAATTTCTTCCAAATAAGTTAAGCTCTCATTGCGGCATGACTCATTCATCCTTAAAATTTTATCAAAATTGGGATTCATATGAGTGGATCCATTTTCAAGTGGAGTTCCGGGCCTGTAAAACCATTGCGTAATTAAATAATTTACGAAGATAAATCTTTATTAAATTAATTATATTAATAATTATAAAATATCATATTAATGTGTCATTTTATCAAACAAAACATTAATAACCTAGTGATTGGAAGATTTGCTGTTTTAGCCTGGAGTGCTGCTTTCACTGGCAATCTCAAAATCCATCTGTGATACAAAATCAATGCAAACCCCACCTGAGGTTTTTGCACTAAATCTGAGGGGATATCCTGCAAAAGACAATTGTAGCATGTTAAAACATCATTACAGCAATAAAAGCAAAGCTGTACATTAATATTGCAGAGATTTACCTTAGGAGGTCCAGAGAATGCACCATTAGTTGCCATATAGACAAAATCGAGCATCAATTGTTGCTGTATTGTAGGAGTTAGTTTGGATTCAAAGGTATCTGAAAGTAAATATCATACTACTGCTATCTTGTGATATAAACAGATCATGCTATATGCTATCATGTTAAAACTACATTTATCTATTTATATTTTATTTTAGATTTCTGTATAAATTATAATCTTTTCAACACATTTATAATGTAAACATGTCCGTGAGGAGACTCAGGTTGTATTTCGATCAAAATTTTCTGATTAATTTTATTAAGTTTGTTAAAAAATTTATTGAAGCAGGCGTTACTTTGCGGAGGTCCATATTTATGAACTAAAAAACAATTACTTTTTTTATTTGTTATTTGTTTGTTAAAAAATACCTACTACATTCGCAATTGCTCAGTGCTAATTTAAAAAATGGGAATAAGATTAGAATGTGCTAAGCCCTGAATGAAGAGTCTAACGTCGTAATAGTGTCATTACAATGCATTTACCCAAATTCCAGTTGAGAGTAGCAGCAGTTTTCAAAGCCAGGATCTTAAGGGTGAGCTGTTTTCGTGTCGGGGGAGTCAAAGAGGCCACACCCGGGCTGGTGGCATCCGGCGGCGTCGGCAGCGCGTCAGGTTCCGCATCCCGCTCGTTAGCGCTTGCCTCTTTCCAATCATTGTTTGCATTAACTGACAGAAATTCTAGAATTAAATCTGTTCCTGTTGGTTCTGAAATCAAAGGACATCTAATTTAATTTAAGGCTTAAAAGTCATAATTATTTAAACCAAGTAAAACACACAACTACTCTGTTGTTGGGGGGACAAACTTCTTTACTTGTTTCTTTGCTACCCCCCCCCCCCCCTCCCCCTACTTAAAATACTTTAGCTGGAGGTAACAATAAAAATAAAAATTAAACTGTTTATTTCAAACATACAGCATATGAATTACAATTTAAATTAGCTAAGAATCTTTTATTTTAAAGACCATACCAAAAGGTAAAAAAAGTAAAGGTAAAATATAAGGATATCCCCTAGTTTAATTATAGGTGGAAATTTAGCCCCTCTGCTCCCCACATTCTTGGCTTCAGCTATTCAATATATTGTATTTTATTTATTAAGCCTTACATTTTCCTAACTATTCCTAACTAATATTATAAATGCGAAAGTAGCTCTGTCTCTCTGTCTGTCTGTTTGTTACCTCTTCACGGGAAAACCGCTGCACCAGTCTAGATGAAATTTGGTAAGAAGATAGGCTACTTTTTATTTGGGAATAGCGATAGCGATAACCGAAATCTACGCGAACAAAGTCATGGGCAACAGCTAGTTAATAATATAGCTGCAGTAAACAATTTAGACTACGGCATCTGTGTGCTTTATGGCCAAGGCCTGCCCCAGCAGTCTCCATTCCTTCTCACATGATTTATGTATACAGTTATTTATAAAAAAAACACAGTTAAATTATTGAGAACCTCCTCCTTTTTTGAAGTTGGTTAATAATGAGAACTTTCAATCAATTTTTAAGAATATCACATGAACGAAAGTGTGACATTTAACATAAATAAAGTCTATATAGTGAAGAAGTACACACAAAGCTAAAATTTATATTGATGAGCAAAAAAAAAACAAAATAATGAATTATGGGCGATTTTCAACCATGAGGCGTTAGTATTTATTAACATATAAAGTAAAAACTTTAGATCCTTTTTTAAGAATACTAGGCTCACTGAGGAGTTGAAGATTTGGAGTAAGCACCTAGTTAAAATTCATATGGAGAAAAAGTGCAGAAAGTTGAAATTCACAAACCTGTAAGAAACAAATAATTTTATGAAATACATGCGATCACTAGTTTTAACAAAAAGGTTAATTACCTGGGTTTGGTTCACTAAGATGTTTTTTTAGAAGATTTTGATCTAACAAGAATTCAAACCAAAGAATTGTATCTGGCGGTAAGGGCACCGAACCCGGCCGAAGCAAGTCAACATCCATTCTTAATGCAATGGTGTAGTTTATTTACATTTTAAACTCACAACTCATTTTCTGCTGATGTACACAAGATCCTAGCCTAGCTCAAGTTATAATTCTATATGTATAGGTATCGCATAAATCAATACTTCGGAGTTTAGTCAAGGTGTCTGGGGGATAGGAGGGGGTTTATTCGATCTTGTTTATACCTATGTGTTTGTTGGATTGGAGAGTAAAATACAAAATGTCACATTAATCGAACTGAACACGAACGGAAGATAGCCAAGACCAGTGTTGCATTGCATGCTTTATCAAGTAATTATAATAAATAGCGTACTATGTTCCAGGTGACTTGCGTTGTAATACTAATAACAATAAATCACAAAACAAAATGTTATTGTAAACTAAACGCTTAACAAAAGACATATGATAGGACGTTTGACGTTGACGTATAAGTGAGGCAGTTTTTTTTATAATTCATCCGATAAGGCATAAGCAAAGGAAACTAAGTCCATACAGCTATGTCTGTCGTTTTTTTGTTGTTTTTCTGTAATTAAAGTCCCGTCACAGTCAGGGCCGTCAGTCTGTCCTAGTCACGTCCTGTCAACTGCTCATGCCTTCCCACGGCCTTCCTTAAAGAGATAGTGTACTTTACGGCAAGCTACGGCGAGCAATGCCGGCGAGTCCTTGGGTTTAAAAATGGAGAGTATACGCGTTTTCACTTGAATTCTTCATTTGCTGGGCAGAATCACGTTGATTTGATGTATTACACTATCTTTGCCTATTTAGTTTTCACCAAAAAACATTAAATAAGTACAGAAATTAAAATTCAATTGATTGAATTGAACACACGATCCACTCTAACCAGTTTCCCGCAAAGCCAAAATCCATCCCAAAAAACATTAAATAAGTACAGAAATTAAAATTCAATTGATTGAATTGAACACACGATCCACTCTAACCAGTTTCCCGCCAAGCCAAAATCCATCCCAAAAAACATTAAATAAGTACAGAAATTAAAATTCAATTGATTGAATTGAACACACGATCCACTCTAACCAGTTTCCCGCCAAGCCAAAATCCATCCGTGACAGCGTGAGTGTGAGTGGAAAACGCACTGTCAATGTTATATTTATCATTCAATCAATTCATGTTTTATTTGTGACACAAGAAAACGTCTCGAACGCGTTCGCGTTAACTTCTCAATTAGTATAATGAGCTTCATTGATCTTTGATCATGGGCAAATTGGCAGTGCCCCTAGTTGCACGTATTGGCAACGTACTATTTTTATAGTATTTGAAGCGTTAATTTGAACGTGATCGTGACGTATTTTTTGGTCGTCGATTATACTAGGCCCTAAGAAGTATGGCTTCTTAGTAGCGAGTTTCAAACATAGACGAGCTATGCATACAATGCTAAGAGGGCTATTGTTTTTGTGCTCAGCAGTTCGCGCCAATGTCGACTGTGGTCCTGAAGTATGGCTGTCAACGTTTGTTATTACAGAGTTACTGGCGTTAAAACGAAGTTTATACTGACCTTAATCATATTATTATTTTAATACCGCAGAACCGCACTAAAACAAAAGTTGTTGAGGTTGCCAACAGACCTTACTCATATTTGCCATACCTAACTAATCTTTAGAATTGCAAAATATTTACAACAACTGTTAAAGACCTCGACAATATCCCGGCAAATACAAATTTTAATATTCTTTGACATTTCTTTAGACTTCACTCTACACTAATAATAGCGCCTATAGCGGCGAATTCATACATGTATGTATTATGATCTAGCCCTCATCGTGAACTAAGCCATACAAATGATTACCAACTTTTTAAAATATTTAGCTCATTTAAATAGAAAAAAAGAAACCTTTGGACCTAAGTGATTATCCTCAACTAGGTAGTAAAATATTTATTCACGCGGTAATTTTGTAACAATACTTACACAGATTTGCACCCATTTCGAGCGGTATTTTCACAGGTGAGTTTTTTAAAATCGGTGCCCAGGTAGACCTATCAGCAAAAAAACAACATTCTTAACAGTGATAACGAGTAGTTCGAACCAAATATTTACGCATGTAGACATACTTATGTCTTTATTAACACATACTGTCTGACCTACTGCAGGTATCAACCTGCCGGGTGTTATCTATTCGATTAAATATCCGTTGGATATCGGCACTCCATTATTATCTTACTACAAATGAGAAACAACACGTGAAAATACATTTAATGCGTTACTTTAAAAAATATCGAGTTAGTTCAGTGTTAATTAGCAATTTTCGATGACCGAGAAGTCCTTTACAAAAAGTAAGTGCGATATAGTTTATATAATCCATTGTAACTTTCTTGGAAATGTTCAGTTTATCTAGTTTCTGGCTTCTCTGGCTCGAGGCTAATAAACAAGTCTATAGGTAGGTAACACTTAGTTCATAGGAGTATCGGCTCTCCAAATTGTCGGCCTGAAATTGTTTCTTAACCAAGTTTATGTAATTCCTCACTTCGTAGAGGTACTTACAGTGAGTTCCGAGAAACGATTAACAGCTTAACTCTGTAATGACGTGAACCGTTCAAATGATTATTATAGACAAGTTTAATGAAAACGGATTGGATTTCTTAAAAGATAAGTTGGTATACAGAATCGTACCCGTTTTAAAACCGCTCGAGTGTAAACAAAGACACCATATTTTTTTCATAGATAAATAAGTAACTACCTACTCATAATGTCATAGGCGGTAGATATCTAAATCTTGTTCTTTATTTACTAAACTTTCATGAGTGGTTAGTAGTTAGTACCTTTGTAAGTCAGTGAAGCTTGCACGGCTGACCGGGTTTGAAAGATACTTAAATACTTTTATACTCGTAGGTACGGTTGATATAAACCTAAACGTATCTACAGATATTCAGTGTGATTGAAGCTATATCATAGTTAATTATTTATGCATTGTGGTTTCTTTCAGACTAATAAGTTTGACGGTTTTCAAGAATGTTTTACTACCTACCTGAGCGCTTAGAAACACCTACTAGTTTCAGAATTTTCGTATCTATGACATCTCAACTTGTTTTCTACGTTTTATATTTTGTTATCGTCACAAGTCAAGTCGCAATTAATATTCTGTTAAGTACTACAACATAAGCATAATTTACTTTGACTTGTGACATACACCAATTGTATAGAGAATTTTTATAATCATCATCATCACCATCATCATCATCGGCCTAGTTACTTCCCACATTATTTATATTTGAAAAAAAAAAGTAATTTAAGTATTCGGTGTCAATTCTGAACGATTTTTTTAAAAAGACGCTTTATTTGTGATAACACTGTGTAAAATGAAGTTAGACCGATATTTAATAGATGTCGTCACTAAAACGAAGTTGTTCAGTAGAAGCGAGGTGGGGTGAGGAAGGCGCGAAACGTTCAAGGTCATCCTCACAGGGAATCCTCCTAAACCGAATGTGATCATCATAATATTTCCATCTCAGTAACGTATAACCGCCTCCCTCAGACTTTTCGACTTTGGCCCAACGTGTATAGCGGCTTGGAACTCTAATGATGGCTCAGCCAGATACACTTACTTAGTTTCCATTTTATTCTTTCAGTGGACTCTAGCAGCTACCAACAGATTGCCCAGAGCTCAAATGCCGTGTCCATTGACATGGATGTGCTACAAGTGGGCTCGGAGCCTGTGGGCATGCGCTGCCCCTACTGCCACGAGGACGTCATGACCAGGGCCACCTACAGGAACACCAGCATCACCCACATAGTTGCCGTTGTACTGGGGATATTGTTTTGGTAAGTACCTAGCTCTTTAATTTTGCGATTAGCATTGCAATTCTTCTTGGCAATCATGGTCTTTCCGAAACCGCTGATAGACTCAAAAGAAAGACGTCTAAAAGAGTATTCAACTGCACTCGTACGTAGGTATTCGCTGAATAAAATTTTGATGTTAATTTGATAGTCAACAGCTCGGGCGTAGCTATATTTTTTTAGGGTTCCTTACCCCAAAAGGAATAAATGGAACCCTTATAGGATCACTTTGTTGTCCGTCTGTCCGTCTGTCTGTCTGTCTGTCAAGACCCTTTTTCTGTGGAAGGCGTGGTGGTAGCATGCTGAAATTAATATCAAATACCTACTCAAGCCTGAGGTCCCTTGAAGGTGTGAAAAAATCAAACTTCTAAGTCACCACAATCAAAAGATAGTCAGTCATTAAAAAGGCTGTTTCCATACAAATTGCCGGACCCCGAAAACCCAATGGGTACTTCCAGGGTCGTGTTCTATAAAGCTACAAGTTGTAATTTACAAGCGGAAGTCTCTTTCTAACAAAAGGTGATAGAATGAGACTTCCGCTTGTAAATTGTAACTTGTAGCTTTATAAAACGCGGTACAGTTGTCCTAGAAACTTGAAATTTGGTATGAAGGTAGCTCACCACTCTAAAAATTACGTACTCTAAAACTACGTACATTTTGCTTAGGAGCAGGGCTCTGCTAACACTGGACTTCTTAAAACACTGGGGAAAAGCGTTTAAATCTTTCTATGGAACCCTCGTGCGCGAGTTCGACTCGCATTTGTCCGGTTTTTTACTTTGGTCAACTTGTGAGGATTTTCCCGATTGTTAGGGTTCCGTACTTCAAAAAGAAAAACAGAACCCTTATAGGATCACTTTGTTGTCCATCTGTCTGTCTGTCAATACTCTTTTTCTCTGGAACGCGTGGAGGTAGCATGCTGAAATTAATATCAAATACTCAAGCTTGCGGTCCCTTGAAGCTGTAAAAAAATCAACCTTCTAAGTCAACGCAATCAAAAGATACAGTCATTACAAAGGGTATTTCCATACAATTTGCTAAATCCAAAAACCTAAAGGGTACTTCCAGTTGTCATAGAAACTTGAAATTTGGTATGTAGGTAGCTCTTATATCACAACCACTCCAAAAGTCTCAAATCTAACATCTTTATGTTTGTCTGTAGATTTCGCAGACCAATATAAGTTGACCCCACACTGCGTAAATTTTGCTTAGGAACAGAGCTCTACTAACACTGGACTTCTTAAAACACTGGGGAAAAGCGTGAGTTAAACTTCCGCTTTTACTAGAACTCTTTCTACGGAACCCTCGTGCGCGAGTCCGACTCGCACTTGGCCGGTTTTTTTTATGCAGCGAAATGATTCGTAAATGGTATTACCTAATAACGTATCAAGAATTTGATTAGTTACGCCCTGAGTTTTCGTAAACAAAGATCTAAAAGCTACAAAGGCAGTTTCACTGTATCTTTAGAAAAAAGTATTTTATTAAATACTCACCTAAGACGCACCACACCCGTATCTATCCCTTTTTCGTTTTGTCAATGAAGTATATGTTAGTAGGTAGTTGGAAAATTGGTGCCTTGTCACTTTCAAAAACAAAAAACATTTCAATTTGCCACAAATTGTTACAGCCTCTGTGAGGCATCCAGGGTACCTACTTACTAAAGTGATGAGCTATTTTTGAAACTGACTGACTGACTGAGGTATATAGAAGTTATACGATTCGTCTACCTATTGGAAAGCATCAATCTGTGACTTGCTCTCTTTTTGCTTTTATCACCACTTGTCATACATCTACAGTCGAGAAATTTGACGAGATAATATACTTCCTACTTTATACATAGTGGCTTTGTGAGCTGTAGACCTCGCGATCTCATTTTTGAACATTTTCTGTTTTTTTTTTAATTACCTAAAAAAAATTGTCTACAAAAAAACAACTACATTAGGTAATTAGCGAACCTGCTCACAAAATTTCACGGGAATCAGTTGAGAAAGTAGTCCTCTACAGCCAGACAACCGCCGAACAGCCGGACAGAAATCAGGAAAGATACGAATGAATTTTTATCTAAGCTGAAACGGAGACTTTCCCTCACTTCGTTCGCTCGGTCATACCTATAATTATACCAAGGCTAAAAAGCCTACTAAGTTTGTATATCTTATTGTAGATTAGGTATAATACCATCACGAAGCGTAAATTTGCAATTATCGAACTCTTCAAATAAGAGTTCTCGGTTTAAGTACGTTAGTCTTGTCCACAGGTGGCTCTGCTGCTGCATAATCCCGTACGTCACGAAGAGGTGGAAGAACGTTGACCACAACTGCCCCAACTGCCGAAAGCATTTAGGAGTCTACACACGAACGACTGTACTGTAAAATAATGTCTTCCTTTTCAAAGTCAGATCAACGAGTGGGCTATCGAATAAGGTAGGTAGGTACGTTGTGATTTAATAATAGACTAATGCCTAGCAGGCATTGACACTTATACAGTTGCTGGCTAAGTTACCTGATTTATAAACACGAGCCGCATGAGCGTGTTAAAAATAGAAGCCCAACAATTATTGTTCCAGTCATCTAAGTATTTAGCCATAGTAGTTATACTCAAACGGGTCGCTTTGTTTCGTAGAATTCTTTAGACATAATGTAATCTAGTCATAACTCTTTTTTTCTCTGAAGTCGTAAAAAAATCAGGAATTTTGTAATGGTTATCCTATAGAAGTCTTTATGTTAGGTTAGGTTTGTTTTATAATAATCCTGAACAATTAAGAGTTCCAGAGAAAAAAATGAGTTATGACCAGTGATAGATTATACGACTTTCAATTGTGTGAGAAAAATATAAGACCCATTCTCAAATGTTGTCATTTTTTAATTTCATTTCATACTATTTACTATTTATCATGCATAAAAATAATAGGTAGTAATTTCTACAGTACGACAGTAAAGATTAGAAAACTGACGACAGAGGCAGAGGAACAAACATTTATCATAACATTCTTTTAAATAAAAATGATGTAGTTAAGTTTCGAAGAAAGTATAATTTGTACATTTTATTCTTGTAATTATTTTATTTATTTACCTTAAATTTATTTTATTTAATGATTTTGAAAGTGGATAGCCGCGCAAAAGAACATAGCGGCTCCTTCTCAGTGTCATAATAATAACTTTCTCAAACATGCTTGGAAATTCTCGCTTTCCATTTGAAAATAGAACCCGGGAAGCACCTAATTTTTTCATTCAAAATTTTAAACGAAGAATCCGTCTAAGAAGGTGAATGGAAGTGGCTTTCGATTCCATTTTTTCCCGCTTGATTAAATTTTAAAAGTTGTAACATGTAAAATGGGGCCAAAGAATAATAGCATACAGCCAAGCCAGCCCGATTTACCGCAGTGCGTGTGTTAAGTTTTTTATCAATCATAAATTACGAATGACAGTTTGTATTTTTTGTAAATAAAATGATCACAAGGGTGTCAATTTCGTGTAATTTTGCTACGGTGAGCTCGAATTTGACATTATTTTATTGATTCAAGATGGCGGATGACAGTTTGTCATTTTTGTCACTAAAAATGGTCATGGGTGTCGATTTCATGTAATTTGGCAGCGGTGAGATCGAATTTGACATATTTGCTGAACCCAAGATGGCGGATGACAGTTTGACATTTTTGTCACTAAAAATGGTCATGGGTGTCGATTTCATGTAATTTGGCAGCGGGGAGATCGAATTTGACATATTTGTTGAACCCAAGATGGCGGATGATAGTTTGACATTTTTGTCACTAAAAATAGTCATGGGTGTTGATTTCGTGTTAATTTTGCAGTGGTAAACTTGACATAATTTTTGATCACATTTAACATCAAGTACTTAATTGAACACTTTGGTTTTTGTTAACGTATTTCGTGATTTTATCTATTAAATTACTTTTTCAAGCAAGGCAATTCCCTACTTTCCGCGCTTCGGCAATAATGTACTATTAATTGTCAAATTACTCACTGAATTGGAACTAATTATAAATAGTGCAATAAAGGCCTTTTTTTACATTAATTATTTGTCATATTTGCTGAACCTAAGATGGCGGATGACAGTTTGACATTTTTGTCACTAAAAATGGTCATGGGTGTCGATTTCATGTAATTTGGCAGCGGTGAGATCGAATTTGACATATTTGCTGAACCCAAGATGGCGGATGACAGTTTGACATTTTTGTCACTAAAAATGGTCATGGGTGTCGATTTCATGTAATTTGGCAGCGGGGAGATCGAATTTGACATATTTGTTGAACCCAAGATGGCGGATGATAGTTTGACATTTTTGTCACTAAAAATAGTCATGGGTGTTGATTTCGTGTTAATTTTGCAGTGGTAAACTTGACATAATTTTTGATCACATTTAACATCAAGTACTTAATTGAACACTTTGGTTTTTGTTAACGTATTTCGTGATTTTATCTATTAAATTACTTTTTCAAGCAAGGCAATTCCCTACTTTCCGCGCTTCGGCAATAATGTACTATTAATTGTCAAATTACTCACTGAATTGGAACTAATTATAAATAGTGCAATAAAGGCCTTTTTTTACATTAATTATTTGTCATATTTGCTGAACCTAAGATGGCGGATGACAGTTTGACATTTTTGTCACTAAAAATGGTCATGGGTGTCGATTTCATGTAATTTGGCAGCGGGGAGATCGAATTTGACATATTTGTTGAACCCAAGATGGCGGATGACAGTTTGACATTTTTGTCACTAAAAATAGTCATGGGTGTTGATTTCGTGTTAATTTTGCAGTGGTAAACTTGACATAATTTTTGATCACATTTAACATCAAGTACTTAATTGAACACTTTGGTTTTTGTTAACGTATTTCGTGATTTTATCTATTAAATTACTTTTTCAAGCAAGGCAATTCCCTACTTTCCGCGCTTCGGCAATAATGTACTATTAATTGTCAAATTACTCACTGAATTGGAACTAATTATAAATAGTGCAATAAAGGCCTTTTTTTACATTAATTATTTGTTACAGCTACATTAAGTACCTACAAATAAACATAATTATACTTATAATAAATTAAGTGGTAGGTGGGTACCATTTTTATGCTTTAATTTTACGCATGACTTTGTATATTTAAGTACCTACTTGCTTGAGACGTAGAAGGCGTTGAGGTTAAAATAATGTGGTTAATTTTGCTTCCGCCTTCGATACGATGCGATGCGGTGCAATAAATACAATTATAGTCAGAAAGGAAATAGTGGGAAATTAGGTTACTTGCTTTATACGGGAGCACTGCTTCCTTTGACAGTAATTTTTTTGCATATAATTGGCTAAAAAAATATAGAAACATTTTTTAGCTAAATATTTTCATAATTAATCTGTTTTATATTGTTTCTGGTAGTATGTCTGTTTTTAAGGTTCCGTGTTTCAAAAGGAATTATTTGAAAACAAAAAACCCGACTGCAAAAACAATTAACCAAAAAGAATATTAAGAAACCTAAAGTTGATTTTCAAATACTTACCTATTCAATGATACCCCACTTGATATAGTTTGTCGACTTTAATTTTAGGGTTCCGTACCTCAAAAGGAAAAAACGGAACCCTTACAGGATCACTTTGTCTGTCTGTCTGTCTGTTGTTTCCATATAAATTGCCGTACCCTCAAAACCTAAAGGGTACTTACTTCTAGTTGTCCTAGAAACTTGAAATTTGGTATGAAGGTAGCACAACCACTCAGAAAATTCTCAAATTTATTTTTTATGTCCGTCTGTAGATTTCACAGACCAATACAAGATGACCCCACACTGCGTACATTTTGTTTAGGAGCAGGGCTCTGCTAACTCTGGACAACTTAAAACACCGGGGAAAAGCTTTAAAATCTTTGTACGGAATCCTCGTGCGCGAGACCGACTCGCACTTTTCCGGTTTTTTTTACTAGAATCTGCTTAGACTAATCCCAATAAAAACTTCCGAATCTCTACCACCATTTTTTTACATGATTTTTGTCGATGGCCAAACCGGCAAAAATCAGACTTGTGTTAGGCACTCGAAGGAATAAGACGTTAGGTGCATTTAGGTGTAATATTAATCAAACGTTATAACAATCAAAAATCGTATCGTTGCTTAGTTTCTATTCCAATTTTGCGGGTGGTAGGACCTTGTGCGATCACTTACCATCAGGTGACCCACTTGCTCGTTTGCCTTCCTCGTCGTATAAAAAAAACCGGCCCTACCATAGCTTTTCGTCTAGTTTCTGATTAAATTTGGTTTTGGTCAAAAAGCAGACAGACAGGAGGCGATTTTGGCTTACTATGCACTAAATTTTTTCTGCCACTTTTCGAGGGAGACGAGGCACACACACGTACAGCACACGTTTGCATTTATGTCAAAAATTACTGCGTTCCTACAAACTCACACTAAAACAAAACTGTCACACAAATGCTAAGAACAAGCACACAATCAACAGACCCTGTGCGTTTTGCACAGTCTTAACAGTTTTGGCATAACATCTCAATTCCTTTCCTGCTCTAAGGTTTTGGTCTTCTTCCTCTACGTACATTGTTATTGCACTGTCATCGGACGTAACTACACCTACACATAACACAAATTTCTAAAATGGAATCCTAATTATATTGAAGATAAACAATGTTTCATTATAAATCATTTATTCGATACGTAAAAACACCATTATCTTTTTAATGTACACATATAATTATATTAAGATTTATAAGTGTATAGCTAATTTATAATAAAAAAATATTTTATCTACACACATATCATAAGTCCTCTATAATGCATTCAGAAACCTTAGAAAATGACTAGTATTTCAGCATGCCGCCGACTGGTCGCTGGCGGCCTTCGCCAGGCGATGGAAGCAGTGAAGTAATAGTCGAATTCGATGTCGTAATGACTTTTCGATATCGAATTTCATGTCAAGAGTTTCAAATTTGAAAACCAACGTAATTTACAATCATAATAAAATAAAACGGATCACTCACGTATATAAGTCGAGCTCAGTCCGAGATGTATAAATAATAATGTGACAATTTACAATAAAAAAAAAACAGTCTACGAAACGTCAGCTCTTTATGTTTGTCTACGATAAAAAAACCGTCAAATTCGTGACAGGTATGGGTATGATATGCCTTCGGCTTCTGAACCCATCTTAGAGTAGGTACTTATAATATGTGTGTAGATAAAGTAATGTACGCAACTCCACATAATTAGGCCTTAAAATATTAGTGTGATCCTATTATGCAACTCAGCTTCGCCTCGTTTCATAAAAACACACTCGTGTTTTAGGGACCCTCATTGTGTAGCAGTTGCATAAACTACTATTGTAAACTCTCCATCCAGTATCGTAAATGAAACAAAGCACGCGTAACGGCTGTAAATAGGAAATGTTTAAATAACAAGGTCGATAAATTACAATTACCTGAACAGGTCAATTACCTGTAGGTATAGGTTCTTTTCTTTGTTGAACGTGGATTATCTTAAGTCAATATAGATATTTCCAATTTGACTTATGCATACCTACTAATATTTACGAGTTGATTTATATCCTAAGTAGGTAACATTTTGTGATGTTTAAAATGAGTTATTTTTCTGAAACCTTAACAGGCCACGAGTATGTAAGAAAATCATTATGTTTGAACCCTACTGTATGTCTAGATAAGTTTTATTTTTAAGTGGCAATTATTATGTAACAAGGGTTCATTACAAGGTGACATTAAAATTGCTCATTAGCTCATGACTACTCATTACTTTATTTTAAATCGATCGATATAAAACACTATCCCTGTTAATCATAAACCTATGTTACTAAAACGCCGTTAGAGTTCGTTTATGATTTTTTGTCACATTGACATCTTTATTGCTATTTTTGACCCCCGACGAAAAAGAGGGGTATTATAAGTTTGACATGTGTATCTGCGTATATCTGTGTGTCTGTGTATCTGTGTATATCTGTGTGTCTGTGTATCTGTGTATCTGTCGGTGGCATTATAGCTCCCAAGCGGTTGGACCGATTTCAATCGAAAGCCAGTTTAATCGAGATGGTTCATAGCTAAGTTTCATTAAAATCGGTTCACCCGTTTTTGAAATATTGAACTTTGAAATGACAATGTCGGGGGTTTTTCAACTTTTCTAAGTTGGTTAGGTTATGGGCATTGTTTTAAAATAACAGATCAAACTACTTTCGAAGTGAGCTCGGGAGTGCTTCTCTTCGTAGGTACAGTCAAGGTCACCAATATGTATACACTACAGAGTCCCAAAAATATGTACATAGACGTTTTATTACTGCGACGATTTATTTACTGGTTTATGTACCTATACATATTTTTGCAACTTTGCACGGATCCATGGTCTTTGACTTTGACTGTACTAGGTACTCATGCTATAGTGAGATCTGCTTCATGCACCTCATTCAGATCATTATTATGCACATTATATAAAAAAATATTCTACTCATTCTTATAATTTCAATTATTAAGCCCTGAATAATTTAGAAAAAAAAATTAGGTACTTAGTGGCAATAAAAATATCACAGAATTCATAACAATTGTTCGCTGCGATTAGTTACTGTTTGTGTTAGGCAGGTACACAATGAGATGAAAATGCAGACTTTATTTAATTAAGTATGCTATTAGGTGTACCGTACACATAAGTAATAGCCTGCTTAAGAAACAGTCTGTTTTTTCTTTACAAAATTATAAAATACATTATTGCTAGAAAACAGTTCCAAAATAGAATTGTAATCTGATATACTTCATTATAATTATTCAATTAAAACTATTTTTATAATATCACCTTTGTCGCAATATGTTGTACTTAAAAATGCTATCTCTGTGAACATGTTATTGCAATCAAAAACTTTACTTTTTTTTGCTATTATTATCTATTGCTATACCTACCACGTTTACTTTGTCCTACATTTCCATAGCATTTCTAGTTTTCCATTTTATATCTATCTGGTCCTATCGGTGTCAACTTTTAATCAATAGTTTGTAAAGCACTGATTTCATTTCAGTGTATCGTTTAAAATTCCTTAATTATTTACTTGCTTTAACATTATGCCTTAATTATGCCTTAGCCTTGTATTTCATACACATAATTTTGGTTTCTATCAGTTTCCGTGTTCGAGCTCATGAGTGCTGGTAGGTGCCGATAAAGGCTCTGCATGCAGGACAGTAGTGATTGACAGTTTTGCAGGAGCGCATGCAGTACGGGACCAGGCAGCCGCAGCAACACCTGCAAAACAAAGTTTTCCTGAGACAACGCTTCATATGTTACACAATGTTGGGTTATTTTTTAACAGACTTCAAAAATGGAGGAGGTTTTCAATTTGTCGGAACATTTTTTATAACGTGAAAGTAATGTGAGATTAAAAAAATAATCACGTTATGTTTCATATTTAATACAATGTTGGGATTTTTCCACAAATCTAAGATAACATTATGAAACAAATGAAAGTTATCTACTCTAGGATATTTAGAACGACACCTACCTACGGTATGGTACCTACTCTAGTTTTAATGTTGTTTATGTAGGTACGGTTGAGGAAATAGTCCTGACCCACAATTTAACCTTTTCACAGTAAACGTCATAGTAACATCGCATAACTTGATAAGGAATATCGTTATGACTTTTACAATGAAAATGTTCTATGGTGGGTCAGGAATTAATCTCGTCGACTGTACGAATCGTAGTCTCCAACTTATTTCGAAATAGGTATATTGGGTAATGCTCACTCACGACGTGTTCGTTGCTTTATAAGCTTATCGCTGAATTACGTTTTATAGAAAGAGTTCCGCGACAGAATTTACTAAAGATTTCGAAATATTTGGTGCACTTAACTTTTTGGCGTCTAACGATACAATGGCAACAAGTTGTAGCAAATGTGAAATGACATATGCTGCTTCGATTATTGTGCTAGTTCATTAGGTACCCAGTGAACTGGTTACTCACCCGGCGACTACACAGAGCGCTGCAGACACGATGTGCGTGCGGGTATTGGCTACGAAGTCGACGCGGGTCACTATGGATTTGTGGCAAGTGGGGCACGTGGTGCCCGTGGGTCCAGGGCCCATCTTGACGGGGCGGTCTCCGGGCGGCGCGCTGGGCCCCGTCACGCTGGTGCGCGGGGGCACGGCCGGCAACACCAGCCCCGGCGGAGGCGGCGGGTTGTCCCCGAAGTATGAAGGCGGAGGCACAGGATTGGGCGCCGTTGGCTCGTATGGGGGTGGCAGACCCATTTTATTTTCCACTGAAAAATATAAGAGCGCCGTTTAAATGTCGCGTAGTGTTGAATGTCGTGCACTATAAATTTAATATCAAATGATTTGTTGGCTTTGTTAGGTAATCCTAAAAGGTTTATGTCAATATCAGCCGATCTTTCATTTGCAAGTTACACAGACAATTAAGTACAACCTTGGAGTATAGGTACAAAATATGCATAAATCTTAATAATTTCAAAATACAAACAAACGAGTTGTAATATTTAGACACTTGCATACTGATTAGATTAGTATAATGGTGATGTTAGAATTCGTAAAGTATATTTGAAATCACTACTTAAGTTTATTTTCATATCGTAATTTTAACTGGGTTTAGGTATTAAATTAGAGCACGACGTTTAAATACCTAAGTATATTTTATTTTTATGTTGTACGTGAATATCATTTGCGAAGCAGATATACCTAACACAAAATCAGATTCGCAATGCTTTTAAAGGCACGGCTAGAATTAATGGTAACAGCGAGCTATACACATAATATAGTGGTGAACTTAATAATATTTATTATAATTATAATAAAGCAGAGGCCTTATTGTCTAACGCGCTCGGCTTCGATTTGGCATTCACAATCTCTTTCTAGCATGATATACCACAACAATACTACCACTACAATACCATACAATAAGTTTTTATTGAGCACCACACAACAAACAAAACAGAAATAAAATGGCTGTGACATACAGACGGATACACAGACCGACAGACAAACAGATAGATTGACAGGACGATAATGGCTGATAAGGACAAGACAGATAAGGGTTCCGTTTTTGCCACTTTGACTACGGAACCCTAATAATGTTAAAATAATTACATGGCAGCAATAGACGGCAGAACTTACAGAAGCGATCTCTTTTAGGCAACCAAATTGGAATAACGAAAAAAATAATTCAAATTGAACAGATTCTGAAACTTAGCATTAAGTAGGTAGTTATAAAAGTCCACCTATAATGGAGAAGAAGTGTAGGAAGTTTAAAATAATTGTAATGACAATAAACTGTAGTAATTATAAGGTTAAACGTTGAATTATAACCATTAGATGATAACTCGTACATACGAAATCGTGACATTTTATACACATTTAAATAAACAAATTTATCGCGAAGAAACCTGCAAACTCCTGCGAAACAATTCAATGGAATTAGGAACAATGTATATCCCGTGCCCTCTCATACTGTGAGGTCTGTGCCCAGCAGTGGGACGTTAATAGACCGGTGATGATGATTATGTAAATATGCATATAGCAATACATACCTTCTTTTAATGCTAGCATAGTTTAAAATAATTACAAGTAGCCAAAGATTTAGTGCAGTGTACCTACTAGGAATTTTACAATCTTATGGCTAAAGATAACAAAGAATTGAGAATAAGAGGTACAGTGAAAAGAAGGTTTTGAGAGCATCTTAAAGAAGTGACAACTACCTACTACTATTACTATTAGTATAGTAACTGTTATAATGTAAATGTGGGTTGACCTACTGTGGGCATACCTACTAGAACTAAGTATGTAATAGTCCGTCTATCACGGGGATCGAGTCTCGAAGATTTTTTCCGCATTTCCCCGAGTGTTTTAAGATGTCCAATGTAGCACAGCCTTTGCTCCAGCAAAATGTACCTAAGCACTGTGATGTCATTTTGTATTGGCCATTTTTTAATGGCCATAAGAACTTAAATTAGAACAGACATAAGAATTTATATTAGTTCTATTTTTCTTGTAATCTTGCAAAAGAGCGCATAATTTCACGTTTTTGTCCTTTTGTACTAATAATAATAGGCCTTGACATCTTTTACAGATGATTCAAGTCGCATCTATTTAATACTACTTATTTCATTAATACTAAATTAACAGGCATCTCTAAATTGTATGAAAATTAATTCATCTATTGTCAAGGGCGTTTGAACGTGCGTGAGTTTCGCTATAAAAATAATTTTATGGGAGCTGGTAATTATTTTGGCTGATGGTACGTTTCATTAATACGTATCATCATCGCTCTTCCATCGTTTTTCCCCAGAAAAAAGGATCGTAGGTTGTTTTAATCATAAAACAATTACACGATAATTCATAATTTCCAAGAGAATGCCAGTAACAAACTTCAGAAGAGAAAGAACAAAGAACCGAGGGGTTTCATACAAATTTGTGGATAAGTAAATAGTTCGTTTATCACGGGAATCGAGTCTCGAAGATTTTTCCCGCTTTTCCCCGAGTGTTTGAAGCTGTCTGTGAAATAAATAGATCACTCACGTGTATAAGTCGAGTTCATTTAATTTCGAGTTGATTATCAGATTTATCTGATTAGGTAGTTGTGCTGTGTGAGGTAAGAGCTTAGGTAAGGTAAGGTTTTGATTCCATTGCAATTTGTATGGAAACACGTTTTTTAATCTATATCTTTTTGTTTGCTTTGACTTAGAAGTTTGATTTTTCACAGATTTAATGGCCTGAGTTTTTGATATTAATTTCGGCATGCTATGGTGAAGAAGGGTCTTGACAGACAGACAAACAGACAGACGGACGAACAAAGAAGTGCTGCTATAAGGGTTCCTGGTTTTGTTTTGAGATATGGAACAATATAAATGGCCTTTGCACATCCTTAACATTTTTAAAAGACCTCTAAGGATACCCCATACCTACCATGGGATTAATAACAAAAAAAAAACTACCCCTCCACTTTACGTGTACGAGATGAAGTCTAAAAATATTTTTTTTTTCAAGATTTTAGTCAAGTTTTTGTAGCGTGTTTAATGTGTAGGTATATATTCATGTCAACAGCCTCTAAGACTAATAGTCTCTCAGCTGAGTATGCCGCGGGCAGAAGGACGTACAGTCAGACGGACATAGCGAAACTATAAATAAGGGTTCCTTGATGACTGCGGAACCCTAAAAAAGATCAGGTAGAATAAAGTTTCATTTGTACCTATGTTTTGCATAATGAGGTGAGAATGTGCCTCGTATTTTAATTCAATTTCAATCGTGACCCACCGTAGAATGGTTTCACAGAAAATGTCATTCCTATATAATATTGTTAGGCGTTTGCGAAGAGTGGGTCACAAATTCAGTCCAATAAAGGCACAGTTGCACGTACCCTAAAAATGCAATGTTTCAATTGCTTAAATTGATTTAAATGTAGGTAGGTAGGTACCTACTGAGAATCATGATCATTTATCATAATAATATTATGGACCAATATTTACATCGAACAATCTGAGAGAACGTCAATGGGTAGGTAAGGGGCCTATTCATATTATTTTTTCCTTAAAAGTTTAGTGACCTTGCACGTTACCGGTTCTTCGACTAATATTTTTTAGCTCCACTCACCTCATTTGCGAGTTTAATAACGTTTGCCAATATTATTCAAAAAACTGTATTTAAAGGTCGTCGTAGGGGAAAGAAAACATTTTCGTAAAAAAATAAAATAGTTTTCCAACAAGTGGTGTAATTAAAGTAATCGTTTTGCAAATTAATGAGAGTATATGTCGAAACTGATGCTGTTTGCAGTATTCAGGGCATGACAGCAGAGGCAGTAGGTAGTATCCTACTCTGATCCAACAACGGAAAGTGTTTGGTTCGATTTTAGGCCAAAAGTATACCTACTCGTGTTTCGAAAGGGAAGTTAAGCGATGATTAACTATAGTTAACAACCGAAGCGTACTGATTTTAATTGTTTCCTCTGTTATAAACCTGTTTTTAATTAACAGCAAGCGTTCTGCTTAAACCAAAGAATCAATAACGGAAATTCAGAGGTACCTATTTGTCATGAGTGTTTTGTTCATACTAGAACAACATTTAAATTATCGTGAGGTATAATTTAATTACTATGCGATGCTGACCTGGAATAATTAGGCCGATGCACATTAATAAATGCAAAGCACATATTACAACAAAGAATGTATGTTCGCTCGCAAGACTGAGCCTTGTTGTGTTGTACCTACCAGTAAATACGCCAATGCTTTTAATTCAAGGTACGAGTAGGATTCTGTTTAATTTTCTAATATGAATACAAATTATCTCTAGCATCCAACAATACGAAATCATTCCTAAGAATAAGATACCTACCTACCGAAAATGAAACTTAAAATTAATAACAGAGGATACAACATTAAACTTTTAAGGATAACCTTCCCAGTAATAATTTATTTTAAGGATAACCTTCCCAGTAATAATTTATTTTTTTACTTACTTGTTGCGTCCATCGTGATGAAATTTAACCTTCGCTTCGATTTCTTCACTCAGGGATTGATAGCCAACAAGAAATGAAACCAAAAACAGCTGTTACACAATAAACAGTAACTGATAAGTGGTCGTTTGTCTTTTTTTACAATGCTTCAAGTTAAAAGGTAATGAAGTTAAGATGAACTGTGTTATCTGGCGTTGTTTACGCCGCGCTGTGAGAGAATGCAGTCCGCGCGGCCGCGTACGTGCGCGTACGTCACTCGCGGTAGAGAGAGAAGACTCGAACCGACTCGATAATTTTTCTTCGAGTGCGAAAGAGAAACAGACACCACAAAATACGTTGCGTCACGTAACTTGTCTACGTTGCTTACATCAACTTATCCATAGCCGCCTAATTATGAAGGTAGGTATTAATAGCGTGCAATATTTTGTGACTCATTCGGCTTTTTTGATGAATTACGTTACGTTACGTTATTCACCAGAGGCTAAATTTTACAAATACATCTACGAAAATACCATCCGAAAATGGAGAAAAAATGAAATTTGAAATATGTATCACAAAATTATGGACCTAGAGAATATCCTTAACTAGCCCAAATTTCACGGGGTAATTTTCTGGAATGGAGTATTTTCAAGTGACTTCATGGATCGACTTGTTTAATTTTCGCAGATATCCAGTAGAATTGGCCGTTGGTAGCCCAAGTTGACAAGGAAACTGATCTCTTATCTTTGTTGCAGGAACTCTACATTGGTGTTTTACTATTTTACTTCAGGGAGCCGCTGCATTTGAACGTTAATCGAAAACAGCTGTGTTTTACCCGCATTTAATTTAATTGTAAAGATTTGGAATGTGTGATCATTAGTGTTGAATAAACAAAATACGATCTTTCACGTTTGACAGAAGCCCAAGCTAAGATTGGAGGCGATTTGTTTTTTTTTTCACAATAAATTTCACTAATATCTAATATAATAAAAAAAAATAACGGTAGGTACTTACGTAATACTGGCATTGATTTGATAATGATATAAACTGTCTAAATCGTGATGTTGATGATTCTTATGAGACATGTACAGTCGAACCATTTCATTTTGCTATAACGTGGCTTTAAACAAACCCCCATGAGCTCAGTTTGACGTGGACACTCGTGGTAGGGCTGGTCCACCAGTTCTGAGAGAGCTATGGAAAGGGCTATGTTCGGAGTTTCTATGCAAGGTAGGATTCGTAACGACTACCTGCATCCGATAGAGAACCAAAGTTGTCGACGTAGCTCAAAGAATTAGCAGAATAAAGTGGCAGTTGGGGCGCCATATCTCGCTAAGAACGGACAACCATTAGAGTAAACGTTTTCTTGAGTGGAGACCGCGACTCGGCAAAAGAAGTGTAGGACGCCTTCTTGCCAGGTGGGATGACTATCTGAGAAAGACTGCGGGCAGATGCTGGATGCGGCAAGTTGAAGACAGGGTGCTGTGGCGCTCGTTAGGGGAGGCCCATGGCCACCGGTGGACTGGTATAGGCATCGGATGATGATGATGGATCTTAAAATTAAAATTGTTTTTCCTTTGACTGTGAAGTTCACAGTCCGAAACATCTTTAATAATTCTAATTAGAATAAACTAAATAATTATATGTATATTACTAGCTTTTGCCCGCGACCTACCTACGCTTAGTAATAATTTGTGTTGAAGTTCATTTTTTACCTCTACTGATTAAAATAAAAATTGAAGACCCTTCTTAAATCCCGTAAGTTTACAATTACAATTTTCACAGCCTTTAACTACACAAAACTAAGAAAATTCTTGCTCATATTTTCTTACCCCTCCCTTTATTTTAGTAATTTAAACAAAAAAAACCGATCAAATGCGAGTCGACTTGCACACGAAGCGAAGGGTTCCGTGTTTCGTACGACCATAAAGTTTTTATTTAACACTTTATTATTCGTTGTTTTAGCACTCATGCATATTTTGAAAAAAAAAGTAAAATAAAATATCCAGCGTTTACGGTTTCAAAGATACAACCCTTAAGAGCATGGACAGATGGACGGCCGGACAGGCGGATATTGGAGGCTTAGTGATAGGGTTCGTTGGTACCCTTTGTGTGGGTATCTGATACAAGTAATATCCAGCAAATGGGCTATCAGGAACTTTAGCAGCAAGCGGTGAAACGGGCCCTTAGTCGGTTTCCAAGGGAGTTGTTATGATCTATGGCAGATTGAATCGATAATATTGAGGACGCTGTTCAAAACATGGCACGTTGTCATGCATTATACAGTACATTGTCTAAAGATCAGTTATTCACAATCTTTTATTCAAGCACATACTTAATCATGAGTGAATAATGAAGTGCAGAGGTAGCTTAGTTGACCGGCCAGGGATTGAATCAATTGAACGGAACTAGAAAGTTCCTTAGATTGTAGGTCCTTCTATGGGAGCAAGTAGTCACTGGGCTTACTTAGCCTGGACAATGTAACGTTATTGAGAAATTTTGTATGACGTTTGGAACCGCACCCCCCGTATGCGTATTTGGTACAAAATTTTATATGAATTTTGTCGATGGCCATACGATAACCGGCAAAAATCAGACTTGTGATAGGTACTCGAAGGAAATAAGACGTTATGTGTAATATCAATCAAAGGTTATAGCAATCAAAAATTGTAACGTTGCTTAGTTTCTTTTCAAATTTTGCGGGTGGTAGGACCTTGTGCGAGGTCCGTCCGAATCTCTACCACCATCTTACTCGCTAATCCTGCCGCTAAGCAGCAGTGCTTGCACTGTTGTATTCCGGTGGGGAGAGTAAGACAGCCGATGTAATTACGGGCACAAGAGGCATTTCATCTTAGATCTCTAGGTTGGCAACGCATGTGCAAACCCTCCGGGGTTGCGGGTGTCTATGGGCAGTGGTGATCACTTACCAACAGGTGACCCACTTGCTCGTTTCCCTTCCGCCCTTCGGTCGCCGTATTGTATAAAATAAATAAATGCAAAACGGCAATATATCTACAAAATGGTATTACGGAACCCTTGCGGAGTGACTCGGTTCGTCTGTGTGTCAGTCGGTCACAGCTGATTACACCAGGAATTACTAATGCTATCTACTTGAAATTCTGAAAGGGGATATTAAAATTTCAAGTGGGGTGACTAGGTCAAGAGGGGTATCATAAAAAAATATAACAGTGATCTTTTTGCATATTCTTAATCGCTTTCTTTTTTTTTAAGCCTCATTATTTTCGGATTATAATGAAAAATATAAAAACAGATAAGGCCCTCTCTCTCCTCTCTTTTATCGCTAAAGTTTGCTGCGAGAAAAATCTTATATGTCTTATAGAAGTTTATGCAAAAAATACAGGAAAAATAAAACGATGTCCAAATACCTAGCACAGTTTTTGAGAAATGACCAAAAATTACATTAGTTCTACTTATCGGCCAGGAGATGGCGCGATTTGCCTCTCCATCTATCCTACATTGAAAGAACTTAAAGTTGCACAAAATAAATATTACTTATTAGATGATGGCTAGAAATCCTCGGTGCGCTTGTCCGACTCGCTCTCAACATGTTGTTGTGTCGTGTAACGAGTTACCGACATTAAATGGTCAATGATCTCAAATTTATTATGTACTAGCTGTTGCCCACGACTTCGTCCGCATAAATTTCGGTTATCGCTATCCCGCGGGTACTATACAATTTTTTCGGATAAAAAGTAGCCTATGTTATTCCTCAATATTCAAACTATCTTCTTACCAAATTTCATCTAGATTGGCGCAGCGGTTTTTCAGTGAAGAGGTAATAAACAGACAGACAGAGTGACAGAGTTACTTTCGCATTTATAATATTAGTTTAGGAATAGGATTTTTTCAGAATCCCAAGGACGATAAAATCATGAAGACTGCCAATGTCTATACAATGTCGCGTTCCTTTAAAATAATAAGCGTGTATAAGCATGTCAAGCTAAACATGTCGTGTTTCGGACTAATTCGTATGTCGCGCGAGCAGAGCCTTGGGATGTACAGCGCCTTAACAAAATAAAAACCGGACAAGTGCGAGTCGGACTCGCACACGAGGGTTCCGTACAAAGATTTTAACGCTTTTCCCCAGTGTTTTAAATTGTCCAGTGTTAGCAGAGCCTTGCTCCTAAGCAAAATGTACGCAGTATGGGGTCACCTTATATTGGTCTGTGAATGCTACAGACAGACATAAAAAAAATAAGATTTTGAGAATTTTCTGAGTGGTTGTGCTTGAGCTACATTCATACCAAATTTCAAGTTTCTAGGACAACTGGAAGTACCCTTTAGGTATTCAGGGTACGGCCATTTGTATCGAAACAACCTTTTTAATTACTATTTTTTTTGTTTGCGTTGGCTTAGTTAGAAGTTTGATTTTTTCACAGCTTCAAGGGACTGCAGGCTTGAATATTTGATATTAATTTCGGCATGCTACCTCCACGCGCTCCAAAGAAAAAGGGTCTTGACAGACAGACAGACAGACAAACAAAATGATCCTATAAGGGTTCCGTTTTTCCTTTTGAGGCGAGGAACCCTAAAAACACTTTAGTGCGAAGTAAAACTTGAAATAATACTTCTTTTGAATTTCAGCACTTGTCACTATTCCATAGTTTTATATCGAAAAAACCGGCCAAGAGCATGTCGGACGATGCTCAAGTGTAGAGTTCCGTAACCGTCACTACCAAGCAATGCACTGCAGATGAAAGGTAAAATAAAACACTACAGTCTTAAAATGTAAAAATACGACGTGGAAAACTGCACCAGTTAAAGAGCGTATCTTCATGGCACATTACGGCCTTTCGTTGAGAAGCGTAGTTTTTCAACAATAACTCAAAAGCTTTGTAATTTTTTCATATTTTTGGATCTACTGTTTAGCAGATAAAGGAGGAAGGGGACACGCACAATTTATGCAACTTTTGAAAAAAAAAATAGAAATAGAACTATATCGGGGTAGAAGGAAAGAGTGTAAGAGTGTATTGTCTCCTCACATTACACTCGTGACGTCAAAATACCTAAGCAAACTGTTGACACGCTCGTTTCTCATAAAAATCGATGAACTCTTTCCTTCTACCCCGATACAGTTCTGTGTTTTTAAAAGAGCTGTGTTTTTTTCAGCTTTTGTTACATGGTATGGACTGCCCCCTATTTTTATTATTTACCAAACTAAGTAGCGGCTTCTACAAATACCTATAAGTACTCCAAATTTCATCATTATGCATGTTGTACTTTTAAAATGCCTGTGACGTACGGACGGACGGATATGGTGAAACTATTTATAAGGGCTACGTTTTAGCCATTTTAGCTACGAAACCCTGAAAATTTAAATTTTCAGATGCAGTAAGTAGGTAAAATAAGTGCAGAATCTGCAATTAACCCAAGGAAATATAAAGTTAAATTAAGATATTGTACCTAGTGTAAGTTATCCGTACCGTAGGGTTAGTAATAATATTGCCATCTTCTGTTATCACGCAACATCGTGAGTCATCTCATCTATTATTTAACCGAGGTTCAGAGGTCAACGACTCTTATCACCTTAAAAATATCAGTTAAGACGTGGCGTTAATGTGAACTGTAGCTACTTCTTTTTAGAAGTTACCGTATGTATTCAATCATTTAGTAACTGAGAAATATTGTTTTCATAAAATGGACAGTTCTAAAAAAATAAACCTTTTACTTTATTAATCGTAGGAAGAAGTATTTCTTTCTGATTTAGCGCTAGGTGCTGACTCTAAGCTGACTAAATAAAGGCGTTATCAATTACGTTATTATAGCGTTAATCAATATTTGACGCAATAATAATTAATGTTTGGTTTTCTTAATTTAAGCATGTACTTAATTCAGGGGTTCCCAAAATTTTTCACTTTGCGGCACACCTTACATTTTCGTATTTCGTCCCGGCGCTCTGTGCCAAGTTTGTAGCTGTGTGTGTGTAAGTATACAGTAGATACAATGGCATCAATACGGTACCTAAGAGAAGAGAAAACAGAAATGTATCACGGCACCTCTGGAACTCTTCACGGCGCCCCCGGGGCGCCGCGGCGCACAGTTTGGGAACCCCTGACTTAATTAATTATTACTGGTTTGCACACCTTGCTTGCAGATTGAATACCGCATAATGCCTTATCATTATAATTGTTACTTTTAAGACATGTAACTAACCTTCTTGCAAATGAATATGGTATTTATTCCTTTTTTAAATATTTTTTTAAATTACCTGTTTTAATTTAATCTGAATTGTGTTGAAAATAGAACACAGTTTTAGGCAATTTTGGAATTGAGATTGCACCATCTATTTCCTGTGGTCCTGGTCCTGGTACGAAAGGGAAATTAATGCACTTAGCTACTGGTCGTGTCAAACTCAAATGCGCCTGAAGCGAGACCGACAGAGAAGAGACTAAATGGAATGTTGGAGCGGGACCAATACCTCCTCCCAATGTGAACAACTTCAGAGGCATATCTAGGTTTGAAGCGAGTGAGATACTGAAAACAAAATGAAATGAGTGAGATATTTACACTCGAATTAAAATGATAACGTTTTAAGGAAACAACCAAATGCTATTTCTTCGTGACAACGTGACTAACAAGCGCTAAAAATATTATCAGTTATACCGGAGCGGTCTAGTGCTCGTAAATATCGTAAAATATGTGGATGGTCTGTGTTTTTGGTTTGAATGTTCTATTATAAATTCACGGTAGCGGCGAAAAAAAAAACAACACCGCCGCACGTTGCTTACAAAATAATAAATTTGTCGATGAAAGCCGTTTGAAATTTAAGCACATTGAGATTGGTGTATACGGTAGAGTCTCACACCTTATTCTTATCTTAATACATTCAGTCAGTCTAGTTCTAACCATCAGCGAGAACGTGTCCCTGGAGTACTGAAGGAAAATGTTTCATAGAGCCATCTGTCGTAAGTCTGCACTAAGTCAGATTCGATTGCCGCGTTGAGCTGCATGCTGGGCAGACGTCGAGAGCGCCGCTACCACTAGAGGGCGAAGACAGGGCGGGCGGCCCTCTACTTGCGCGCGCAGTGTTACATAACGACAGCGGAGGCTCGAGGAGCGCGCGCAGCGGAGGGTGCGGGGCGCGGGGCGATCGATGTGCACCCGGGGGGAGTCAGTCGAGCGGCGAGCGAGCGACATGGCGGCGCGCCCACCCCGCGCGGCGGCCCCGCGGCCCGGGCCGCGCGAGTAGGTCGCCATGCGCGATGCGGTATGAGGCAGCGCCGCGCCCGGCGGGCCGGCCCCCGCTAGCGGCGCCGCCCCCGCCATGCGAGCGCCGCCGCTGCTGCTGCTGCTGCTGATGGCGGCCGCGGGCCTGGCCGTGAGTCCGCTCGCGCGCCTCAACCCCTGGCTGAGCGCGTGCGATCTGGAGGAGGAGGGCGCGAGCGGTGTGCCCGAGTGCGGTGGCGCGGCGTGCGGCGGCGGCGGCGGCACGGCGGAGGTGCTGCAGGCGCGCGACGTGCCGCACCTGTGCAAGCTGGGAGCCGGTGCTCGCGCGCACCGCCTCACCGAGCTGCGGCTGCGCGCCTGCTGCGAGCGCTCGCCCGCGTCCGCGCTGGACCGCAGCGCGCGCGCCGAGGTTCTGGCCGGCGGCGACCGCTGCGAGCGCACGCTGCACGACCTCCTCCGGCTCGACACCATGGTGGCGCACGTGCACTGCGACTTCGTCAACATCCTCCATCGCTACGACTGCGACCAGGCTTACTCCGTGCACACGTGTGACGAGTGCCAGGTGAGTCGATCTTACATTACCAGAACGCTGAGCGTTCTCTTATTGAACCATACCTATAGTGTTTTAGCGATGAATGCTACATCTCAAAATATTTCGTTGTGTGTCAAATGTATGTAAGTATTCTGATCATACCCACATTAAATCAGGACAAATAGTAAACAGGAGTAAGTTGCTAACCGCTTCGTTGTGTATCTACGTCATTAGATGTCTATATTGCAACGAAAACAAATGTCTTATGCATGTATACATAGCGAATGTTTATGAAGACCTGGACATTAAGACTGCATCGGGATTGAATATGAGGCCACCGCGTGATCCCTTCGTTTGGTTAACTGATTATGATGCGAGTATCGATCGCGTTGGTGGGTATGTCCCGTTTCCTTAGCTGGGTATGGTGAGGGTCGGCGAGTCGTGGTGGCGGGCGCCGGCGCCGCTCGGCGCGGCTTCGTCGGTGAGGGCGGCCGGCGCCGCTGCTGCGCTCGCTGCGGTGCCGTGTTGCCCGTAGCTCGTTGCCCAGCAGCGATCAATGATGCATTCTCATTTTCTCTTAGGTACTTTTGTTTTGTGTCGCATCGACCAATGTCGTAGCCTTTTATTGCTATGCTGATTTTGATGTATATTTATAGAGATATGTACCTACTTCTCGAGTATTTTGAAAGAACTTGATTGATTAAAAAGACGGAATTTGGCGGGAAACCGATGAGAGTGGATCGTGTCGTTAATTGAATTTTAGTTTCTGTGCTCAATGTTGTTTGGTGGATAATAAAGATAGTGTATTATACAACAAATTGACGTGAAAGTGCCCAGCAAATGAAGAATTCAAGTGAAAACGCGTATTCCCTCTGTTTGTGACCCCGAAATATCCGCCGGCTGCTGCTCGCCGTAGCTCGCCGTAAAGTACACTATCGCTTTACGGAATGCATGAGCAGTTGACAGGACGTGACTAGGACAGACTGACAACTCTGACGATGACAGGACTTTAATATACAGAAATTTACAAAACACATCAGACGTGGCTGTATGGACTCAGTTCCTTTGCCTATCCCTTATGGGATGAATTAAAAAAAAAAAAAAAGAACTTGATTTATTTTTAAATCAAATGCAATGGCATAATGAAACACTATAGGTACAACAATAATTTAGATTCTGAGCTCCGTATTCCTTTAGAACTGACAAAATATTGTTATTTTTTTAACAGTAGGTACCTACAGAACATGCAAAACATTGCATGTACGGTTTTAAGTCTACAATTATAACTAAAAAAACTACGAATCTTTACAGTGAAAGGGTTCTTTCAGATTTGTAGGCTGGTATTTATATAAGGGACCTGATTTATTTACGGGCATGTGGTATTTTTAGTCATCGCGATGCTTTGAATTACTACGGGTAGAATTAAACACCATACAAAAGGACAAAATGGATCGAAGTAGACTATTATATTTTTCAATACATTTGCTCGAAAGATTTACTTTCAAAGGATGTATTACATGGCTTGTAAGTTAAATTTACCGCACTAGTGTGATATTTTTACAGTTTTTTTTTATTATTATTAGAAGTCCAATTTAAAAGTTCATAATTGAGGTGTTTTGTTTTTATATAATAATAAAAAACACCTACTTTTTACGTAGAAACATTTATAAATATTGAAACCCAAGCAGTAAATTTGCAAAATTTACTATGCAATTAATATAAACTAGTTTTAATTAGGTACCTCAGATTTAAAAAACAATCTTATTTTTTTTAAAAGCTGAACGTTCGAGTACCTTTGCCTGATAATTTTATTTTACATAAGTAATTAAAAACAAAACTTACGCATGCGTGGTTTGGTTATAGGAACTTTTGTTATTTTCGTGTTTATGTTTTTATTTTTCAATTAAATTTTATTTTATTAGCTGTTTTCTTACAAATGTAGGTATTGAAAAATGTCGTATGGCACACGGTTGGCAAGGTTTTACAAACTCGTGACGATGAAAACCCTCGCCAAGGCTCGGGTTCATCAACTCATTGTAAAACCATCCTTACCAACCTCGTGTCACAAATAACCATTCTCACCGTTGTCTCAAGGTGAAGGGAGTACATTCTAAAAATATACAACCCTGGCACATTTCAAGTAACAGTGGGAGTAAAATGATTACAGAAACATAAACGTAACGTAAACACGATATCCAGCTCATTCCCATTGAAATTTGACTCTTTCTAGTATATTTCTGGTGTTCCTCTCACAAAAGGATATTTTTTACAAGCTCGCGACCTCGCGTCTTAGCGATGTCCCAGATCTTTGGCGATGCTTTGAATTACTACGAGTAGGTACCAGGTGTAGAAATAAATACCTCACTAGGAAAAAATGTATCAAAGCAGATTTCTCTTTCTCCACGTTGTCTCAAGGTTGACTAAATACATATACTTAAACCTGGGCGTATTTTAAGTAACAGAGGGAGCGAAATGATAACCGAAACGTAAATGTAACGTAAATATGATATCCAACAATTTCATTGAAATCTGACACTTTCTAGTACCTATAACTGGTTATCCCTTCACAACGTCACATTTTTACAAGCATTTATTTAATTTACCGTTGTTAAATTTAATCCACTTCCACTGATCGGATTGCCTTGAAATTTGGAACGGATGTACGAGTAAGTTGCATGAAGATACAAGTAGGTACAGTCAAGAAAAAATGCAGTCGGCAAAAAAGTTTCTACTGTTTTTTTAACAGAAAACTTTTTTCCTAAGAAATGCTTTGCGCAGGATATCGCACGCGTGGGAGCGTATGGTAGTTATGTCGGACACTCCTCCGCTCCGTCCCTCTCTCACCGATAGGAAGATTGTTTGGGAGGCTTACCGACTAAAACCCAGAGTACATTCAGGGTTTATATATGTATGCATGTCTACCGTATAGATGCCTGAGTCCAATGTGGCATCTTCAGCAGTCCACCAGAGCAGCTGTCCCTTTAGACTTGCTCTCGGTTATTTCATTCCCTATATTTCCCAGACAGGGGCTACCGTGCCCCGGCACGTGCTGAAGACACGCCTTCTGTCACGTGGGCTATATTGTTGGTTCGTTACTTTGTCTGCCCAGTCCACCAGGGAATCCGTGTGCCTGTCTTTCTCCTATGTGTAGGGCTGTATCTTCTGACCTGTAGTGGCAAGCCATCACTGGGGCACATAATATGGGTTGGTATGGCGTAGTGTATCCTTAACAAATAAATGATAACTTAAAAAAATATTGTCTTTAAAAATAGATTCCCCGTGCATACAAGGAATGTATATTAAGTAGAGTGCGACAATAAACCAGAGAAGTTGAACGAGGGTGATCTTAACATAAAACCCACCTACATAATCATGGCAACAATTTCTTAACTAATTTTAATCCAGTTTTCTATCCTTTATTTACGTATTTTACGGGTGTGGTCTTTTAATGAAGTTTGTTTTTTCTTATTAAGTACCTTTACTAAAACACCCCGACTTGCACAGTGGGTTATTTTTAGGGTTCCGTACCTACCTCAAAAGGAAAAAACGGAACCCTTATAGGATCACTTTGTTGTCCGTCTGACTGTCTGTCTGTCTGTCTGTCTGTCTGTATGTCTGTCAAGACCCTTTTTCTCTGGAACGCGTGGAGGTAGCATACTGAAATTAATATCAAATACTAACGCCTACGGTCCCTTGAAGCTGTGAAAAAATCAACCTTCTAAATCAACGCAATCAAAAGATACAGTCATTAAAAAGGTTATTTCCTTACAAATTGCTGAAATCCGAAAACCTACAGGGTACTTCCAGTTGTCCTAGAAACTTGAAATTTGGTATGAAGGTAGCTCTTATAGCACAACCACTCAGGAAAGTCTCAAAGTCTTAAATTTTTATGTCTGTCTGTAGATTTCACAGACCAATTTAAGTTGACCCCACACTGCGTAGATTTTGCTTAGGAGCAGGGCTCTGCTAACACTGGACTTCTTAAAACACTGGGGAAAAGCGTTAAAATCTTTCTACGGAACCCTCGTGCGCGAGTCTGACTCGCACTTGGCCGGTTTTTTTATGACAAGGAAGGTAAACGAGCAAGTGGGTCACCTGATGGCAAGTGATCACCACTGCCCATAGACATCCGCAACCTCGAGGGGTTTGCAGGTGCGTTGTCAACCTAGAGAGCTAAGATGAAATGCCTCTTGTGCCCATAATTACACCGGCTGCCTTATTCTCCACACCGGAACACAACAGTGCAAGCACTGCTGCTTAGCGGCAGGATTAGCGAGTAAGATCCATTGTGCTTAGGATTTTACCGCCATCTAGTGGGGAGTAGTCGAACAAGTGACATCAGCGAGAGGTCAATGATCTGGAGCCCGCGCTGCATCCACAAAGTTCTCCTATTCGACGCTAGATGTCGTTAGCAGTGGTAAAAAGTGTATATTGGTATGTGACATACACAGACAGACATAAAAATTTAAGATTTTGAGACTTTTTTGAGTGGTTGTGCTATAAGAGCTACCTTCATACCAAATTTCAAGTTTCTAGGACAACTGGAAGTACCCTTTAGGTTTTCGGATTTCGGCAATTTGTATGGAAATAGCCTTTTTAATGACTGTATCTTTTGATTGCGTTGACTTAGAAGGTTGATTTTTTCACAGCTTCAAAGGACCGCAGGCTTGAGTATTTGATATTAATTTCAGCATGCTACCTAAACGCGTTCCAGAGAAAAAGGGTCTTGATAGACAGACAGAGAGACAGACAGACGGACAACAAAGTGATCCTATAAGGGTTCCGTTTTTTTCCTTTTGAGGTACGGAACCCTAATAAGACGTGTAAAAGAGCATTCAACTGCCTATTTGCCAAACATTTTGAATTTTGTGACTCAAACATTGGGTTGGAATTCGAATGGCACAGCTAGGGTTTTGATATTATGTTCCTTGTTGTTATAAGTAGGTATATTTCGATAGGGTTTCGATAGGGATATACGTTTTCAAAGTAACTTATTTTACTGTCATGAAAGGAAATCGCGATAAACTCAAAAACGACATCAAATACGGTTTGACTCTTTATGCGACGACGATGTTTGGTAATTAAATAAATGGATAATTGCAGGGATATACAGAAACGTAAAATTTAAAATGTGACAAGAATAATTGATATTAGTTAAACCTTAAATTAATTAAAAGATAACCTTTAGGCAGTTGATGATGATGATGATGATGATACTTCATGTCGTCACAAAACGCCCAGACTATACTGGGATCAATGAGATCTAGACAAGGTAGCGTATGAAACAAAAACCGTAGAAAAAAAAAAATCTCTAGAGTTGTGAGTTTTATGGCCTAGCACTAGCAGAAATATGAAGTCGGTGCGGTGCGAGCGGAATATTCCTTGATGAAGCACCGACTTCATATTTCTGGTAGTGCTAGGCCATAAAACTAATGGCTTTAGAAGATTATTTTACGTTTTTTTCTAAGGTTTTTTATGAAGGCGGTTTCACTTTTTTGTTAAAAGATTTTTATTTCACACATTTATGTTGATTCAACATTTTCAGAACTATCCTCCAACTCCTAACCGTTAAGGAGTTGTATCTTCCACCATCGGCTCATCAACATGAGATGATGATTACCAGTCGCAAATACTAAAACAGACTTAGAAAATATATGAAACACATAATACGTGCCTATAAAACTTGAGGGTTGCCCTCGATTTCCCTGGGATTCCATCATCAGATCATGACTTGGTGACAATAGGACCACCTCAGGAGTATACCCTTTCGAATAAAAAAATAATTTTTAAAATCGGTCTACAATTGACGGAGTAATCGATAGACATACATAAAAAAAAACAAACACAGTTGAACGTAGAACCTCCTTCTTTTTTGAAGTCGGTTAAAAATAGCGTGACTACTCTGCAGCAGTGTAGACTTGGTCTTGTAGGTATGAGTTGTAACACATACAGGCGAAGTTGGAACAGAAATCACTTGGCCAACGTTGACGTGTGACTAATGGGCGCATTGGGGTAAAATTCGCAATTTGACCCCAATAAGCGGGTAATTTTTTTCCTTGATCGCGCCGTCCTCTATACGTTTATGGTTGGTTACATTTTATTTGACCCTTTGGGACCACTTTAAACATTGACTTAAGCTTTTCGACTGTACTATTGTAATACTTAGGTTTGCTTTAAGTGTAGTACATTATGATACAAGTGAACTTAAGTAAGCGGTCATTACACTCGAAGCGTGTTTTAAGCCTGTACCAATGCTCACTCGTTTTATGAGACGTTTTTCAACACACTTTGCGAGAAAAAATAATTTAAACTACCTAATAGTACTTACTAGTGGCTCTATGACCTGTAGGCTGAGCACGAGTTTTCGAATCCTGCGTAACGTTACGTTATCGTATCGAAACCGAGAAACCTCATACTGAATTTTAGTTCCAAATACACTCACGACCGTTCCAGACGTCATACAAATTTCTCGATAACGTTATCTACTTACTACTGGATTACGTTATGTAGGATTCGAATATTCATACTCGGGCCTCTATAGACCTCACAGACTCATTTTTGAACACTTCAACCGAACTTCGGTTTCGGCACTTATTCAAACGGAGTACATTCGGCAGAACCCCCATTCGGTACAAGTCATAGTAATGGTGTGTAGGTTAAGCGTTAATATTCGAACTTATGTAACTATCTAGTTGTATCTAACTAGCTGTTGCCTGCGACTTCGAATTCAGTTATCGCCATCAATATGCATTTTTGAACTATGTATTTTTTCTAAATAAAAAGTGTCCTATACCTACTGTTTTGATCCAGGTGATTAATTAACTATACATGTGTGTCAAATTCCACCTAAATCTGTTTAGCCGTTGTTACGTGATCAAGCAATAAACATTTAAACATCTAAACATACTAATCTTTTCCTACCTATTTATTATAATAATGATTAAAAGTCATTCCAAAGTTCAATATTTCAAAAACGGAAGAACCGATTTTAATGAAACTTGGCTAAGAACCATCTCGATTACATTAGCTTTCGATTAAAAAAAAACCGCATCTAAATCGGTCCATCCGTTTGGGAGCTATGGTTCCACAGACAGATACACAGATCCACAGATACACAGATACGCAGACACACAGATACACATGTCAAACTTATAACACCCCTCTTTTTTGTCGGGGGTTAAAAACAGGATTGTTAGAGTGACAACGTTTTCAAAATTCAAAAAGGGAAGGAAAGAAAAAAAATGTGCTTAGAATAGCTACCCAAGATTTTCCCCATTTTATTATTGTACCAATCGTAGGTACCTAGGTAGTTATTTTATTACACGCTTACGCCCCAGTCGCTTTTTAATTATTTTTCATTTCAGTGGCATTCTGTAAAAAATTCAAGTGTCGGTGACTGTTGTAAAGATACAGCCCTTTGGAACGGCGGACAGAAAGCACAATCATAGGGTGGATACAAAACCCTAAAAATTAACAAAGAACATCTTGAAGTCCTAAGAAAAAAAAACTTGCAAATTGTGTAACTAAGTAGGGGCAGTCAGACGCGGAGGTGGCATGTCTGTAACTGAAACCATTTCCCGTCCTCGGGGCAGCACCTGCAACTGAAAGGTGAAAGCTTTCAGAACATTTGCCACTTCGTTAACCCCGTCGTTTATAAGAAATACTTGAGCACTGTTAAACATGATGCCTATCACAACTGTTTCTTCGGAGCCTTCTTCATTATCATGAAATTTGTATTATAATAATAATAATCAAAACACTTAGGCTGTTGTCGATGAGGTTTGGACATCCAAAATTTATTAGCTTCAGTTTTAAATTTATAGTTTTAGTTTGAAATTTAAACCAATAGGTTCACATAATGAGAACGGGATATTGACCACGATTACTAAGGTTTAATGTACCTAATTATCATAATTTAAATCAATATTTACTATTGAAGTAGCTGTAATGGATATAATATATAGTTAGATCATGTTAACCACAAATAGTCGGGTTTAATGAGCAGATAACCTCAATCAGGTATCGAGTGGAGCTACACGCGCGGGTAATATGGTTTGTATGTTTATCCGTTGTCTAGTACCGATAACACAAGCTCTGCTTAATTTAAGACAAGGTAAATTGGTGTTAAATTTTCCCACGTTATTTATTACTTATCATTTTCATATGTTTCGTTCTCAATGGGATATAATGAACAGGCTCTTAAATGGGAAGATATTTACGAGTACCTACTGTTATGCGGAATCATGGTTAATAGGAAAATACATCCTGTTTACGAACAATGCCGTGTTACCAAGCGTGATGCTGATAATACACCTCCTGTATCCATAAGAGCTCTCGCTAAGTACACCATTATTACTATACGGGCTATTGCCATGCCCGAGACTTCGTCTGGTTTTGTATATCTGTCAGACACGGCTGTCTGTCCGGCTGATCTCCTGTTCGACCACGGGATCTATATATTTTCCGGGTTAAAAAAGCCCATGTTTTAAAATGGAGTATTGTGGGAATTAGCCCAGGAGGTGGGCACTGTAAAGGACGGGGTCGCGGCCTAAGTGGTAGAAATCTGATGTCCTCCATTAACTAAGTATTAATGAATGAAAACACGCTTGTAACGGGGTCTGGGCTTATTACTCCAAGACAGGGGCTTACGATTAACACAATGTTATCACATACAAGGACCAAGCCCGACTGATCTGCCTTTAGAAGCCAGGAGTGTTTCTTTATTCCAAAACTAATCTAAATTTAAAATGGGACAGATCAGTATAATAAAGCTCTATAGACATCCCACGATAACTGCAATGAACTGACAACAGTAGAAATCTAAAGTTTGTTTATGGCAACACTGATTTATAGTCAAACGACACGTTTTGAACTTTTGATCAGATTAAACATTAAACAGGTCATCGTTCATTAACTATCCACCATTAAAACACCTCTCATATTTCGTTTTCTACATTTTTTTTTACCGTACAACGGCAAAACCTACTAAACACTGGCAAAATTGTCCTCCAATGGACAGAGCCATATTTTAAAAAAAAAAACAGCAACTTTTGATTGCTAGAAGATTGCTACTATCATTATTATTTTTAATTAAAGAAATGTCTGAGTGACATGAAAAAAGTATTACCACAGCGTGATTTTTCTGGGTTGCCAATTAATATCTTATGCAGAGTTATCGTGGGACGATTATATCCGTTCCAAATTTGAATGAAATCCTTCCAACTGTTTCCGAGTGAAGATGTAATACGTAAACATACACACGAACTTACTCATTCACAAGTTTCCGCTTTTATAATATTAGTACTTAGGTTTTTTTTTCACACTTGAAGACTCCATTTAACTTACTAACGAATATTATTGTGGACCCCGGTTGGGTATAGCAATATTTTACATTATTTACATCTACATAGCGATGCGTTTTACTTAAAATGAGATCTGATTTTTTCTTAAGTGAACAAACTTACCTAATACTTAATAAACCGGTTAAGAGCAAGTCGGGTTCGCACACCGAGGCAGGATTCCGTACCATCAGTGCCCTAAGCACGACTTGTCGAATCCTGCGTCACGTAAAATCGAATAGTAAACTATAACGAGTTTGTATGACGTTTGGAACAGCGCCCGCCCGTGAGCGTATTTGGAACTAAAATTTAGTATGAGATTTCTCGATCACGATACGATAACCGTAACGTAACGCAGGATTCGACAAGTCGTGCTTAGGGCACTGGTACTTAACAAAGTTTGTGTATGTGTTTCTTTATGTGGGTACAGTCCTTTAAAAGTAGGATAGACTATAGTACTGATTGTTTTGTGCGGCAATCGCAGCGTTAGACGCATGTGATCAACTTTTGCCTTGTTAGTTCAATGCTGCGTTCATCGCGTAAAACAATGTTAGAAGACGAAACTTTTGTACAATAATGCTCAGTTAAGTATTTTCTGAAAATGTGTTAATTTATAGCCAGCTTATTAAACTAGGTTATTAAACTCGCAAACACGTACAAGAATAGTTCGCTGTGGTGAATAACATAGGTACTATATGTTGCAAAGCAGTGTGCGGACCAAAAATGGTACCGATATCAAAACTTACCTACTCAAATTCAACTGTGTGCTAGTAAAGAAATACACGGATATATATTAAATAACAATAATAAATCCAAAGTGGCAACACCAAAAGACATTGAAAAAATAGTTAATTAGGGTTCCGAGCCTCAAAAGGAAAAACGGAACCTTTATAGGATGACTTGGTTGTCCGTCTGTCTCTCTCTGTCTGTCTATCAAGACCCTTTTTCTCTGGAACGCGTGGAGGTAGCATGCTGAAATTAATATCAAATACTCAAGCCTGTAGTCTCCTGAAGCTGTGTAAAAATCAAACTTCTAAGTCAACGCAATCAAAAGATACAGTCATTAAAAGGTTGTTTCCATACAAATTGCCGTACTGTGAAATGAAAACCTAAAGGGTACTTCCATGGCCGTGTTTTATAAAGCTACAAGTTGTAATTTACAAGCGGAAGTCTCTTTCTAACAAAAGGTGATAGAGTGAGACTTCCGCTTGTAGATTGTAACTTGTAGTTTTATAAAACACGGTCCAGTTGTCTTAGAAACTTGAAATTGGGTATGAAGGACGCTGTTATAGTACAACCACTCAGAAAAAAAACTAAATCTTAAATTTTTATGTCTGTCTGTATATATCATAGACCAATATAAAATGACCCAACACTGCGTACATTTTGTTTAGGAGCAGGGCTCTGCTAACACGACAATTTAAAACACTTGGTGAAAATCTTTGCACGGAACCCTCAGTGCTAGAGTCCGACTCGCACTTGGCCAGTTTTTTAATATTAGAATTATTTTTCCTCGCAATTGTGTTGCAAAACGTCGCATGAAACTCGTGAACATTGGTCATTAGGTACATTCCTTGGTTGTATTAAATCCATCGCTTCATTTAAGTTTAAAACCCGCCTCGAGTGTAATGACCAACTTAGCACACTCGTATCATAATGTACCTAGATGGGTACAATAGAAAAAATTCAGCCATGGCACAATTTTTTTTTATACGACGAGGAAGGAAAACGAGCAAGTGGGTCACCTGATGGTAAGTGATCACCACTGCCCATAGACACTCATAACCCCGGAGAGTTTGCAGATGCGTTGCCAACCTAGAGAGCTAATATGAAATGTCTCTTGTGCCCGTAATTACGAGGGCTGTTTGATAAGTACCCGTTTTCTAAATATATTAATATCACTGGCCGCAAATAATTATACCACCTTTTTAAGCCATTTTTCAGAGGCGGGAAAATTAAAGTTTAAGCGGGGGAGAACAACCGTCTTTGATGAGGATCGCCCAGGCCGGCCAGTTGAGGTGACTACAGACGATATGGTTAAGAAAATTGAAAATATCGTTTTAGCCGACCGTCGAATTAAACTTCGAGAAATCGTTGATGCTGTAAACGTTTCAATCGAGAGGGTACAACACATATTAGAAGAAAAATTGGGTATGAAGAAAGTATCGGCGAGGTGGGTGCCGCGTTTACTCACGGAGGAGCAAAAACGGAACCGACTGACTACTTCGGAGCAGTGTTTGGCCGTGTTCAAACGTAACCCGAAGGAGTTTCTGCGTCGTTTCGTGACCGTGGACGAAACGTGGGTCCACCACTATACCCCGGAAATGAAAGAGCAGTCGAAGCTGTGGATTTTACCGGGTGAACCTGCTCCAAAGAAAGCAAAAACCGTCCCATCGGCTGGAAAGGTCATGGCGACCGTTTTGGAGATTCGCAGGGTATTATACATATTCAATATTTAGAAAAGGGAAAAACAATAACAGGGCAGTACTATGCCAATTTATTGGATGAATTTGACGCCGTATTGAAGGACAAACGACCCCATTTAAAAAAGAAAAAAGTACTGTTTCATCACGACAACGCCCCGACTCATTCGTCCAGAGTTGTGACGGCTAAATTAGCACAGTTACGCTACGAACTATTGTCTCACCCCCCGTATTCTCCAGATTTGGCCCCATGCGATTTCTTTTTGTTTCCCAACCTAAAAAAATGGCTCGGTGGCAAGCGATTTGGATCAAATGACGAAGTCATTGCCACCACAGAGGCCTATTTTAATGACTTTCCAAAATCATACTTTTTGGATGGTTTATTGAAGCTTGAGTATAGGTGTAACAAATGTATAGAGTTAAAAGGTGACTACGTAGAAAAATAAATGCATATATACAAAAAAAATGTTTTTTTCCATAAACGGGTACTTATCAAACAGCCCTCGTACACCGGCTGTCTTACCCTCCACACCGGAACACAACAGTGCAAGCACTGCTGCTTAGCGGCAGGATTAGCGAGTAAGATGGTGGTAGCGATCCGGACGGACCTTGCACAAGGTCCTACCACCCGCAAATAGGACGTTATCGCAGTTAGAGTCATAACTATTTAAACTAACACTATAACGCGTCAGTAATCATATAATGCATGCATGTTTTACAGTTAAAAAGGTTCCACCGAGGGTCAGGAATCAATTTGTACAACAGTAATAATAATTACTTAGTAATTGACAGATATAGTAAAACAATAAATAACATGACTAAATTAGACAAAACTGTATATTGAATAAACTTACACAAATTAATGGACTAAGGAGATGTCAGGGTTTCCTGGCCAAAGAAATTAATATACATAAATAACGTGAAACACAATACCTACCGAAAAACAACAAAATATGACTTCGGTCTGTTATGCCCCGTCACTTACACCATACTTCTTTTCACCACACACACAATCGTAATAAAAAATACCGAGAATGTAGTATTAATAGGACTTTTTAAAGCCCTGATTGTAAACATGTTAATTAGGCGTTTAAATTTGTTTGTTAACGACTACCTATGTTGGAGCTCTGCTCTTTCACCAGTAAGTGTAGGCATTAGCGCTTATTCTTCACTATCACACGTAGTGCAATTAGTTATTCTGTGCTATCAAATTCCCTCCTACATCGCCGATCGCCGGGCACGACTGGACTATCACGTAGACAAGTGCCGCAATACTGGACGCTTTTTAAATCATCTTTTGATACATGAAAAAGTCCAATGATGACATTCGGCACCTATTAGTTGCTCTAATTAAACAGCTTGATTCAAGCTTCGGTTTATCAGCCCCATAAAACAGCTGTAACTTGTCAGCTTTGACAATTTGGCAGCGAATACCCCTTCCCGGGCCTGCCCTAGTTTTGCCGAGCTTCAACCGAAGTTGCTTGTCCGTAATTTTATTACAACATACAGTGTACCTACCTTGATTATTTTGCAGATACTACAGCTGTTTGAAACGTATAAATAATACTTGGCTCATACTTAATTCATTAGTTGGTATATTTAGCTGTGTTAAGTTCTACGTAGCGTATACTCTGTTTCTCTTTGCAAATGATGATCCGAACGAACCCATAACTACTACTACTATTATACTTATTTCCTGATTCCAATTTTAACCAAAAAGTGCTTTATTTCAGATGAAGGCAGCCACTAGTTTGTTAATCTCATTTTCCGATCTTTTTGCATAATATATTAGTACCTACCAAAATTCAGCATGTGTGAGAAAAATAAAGAGTTTTTCCTCTGTCTTGAAGGAATAGTAGGGATTGAAGTTAGTTGATGTCAAAGCCAATACCTGCAGAGCACAGCAGTTATTGATTGAAACTGTGTCCAAGACAAATGTAGTTATGGGTAGATCTCGATGCAGTGTTACTGTTAGTACCTACTGCAGTAAAATAGGGCGGGTCAGCTAAAATAGGATACATATAAACTGAATGTCGTTTAATATTTTAAGACGGCTAACGTCGCCAGCGGCAGCCTTTCATAGAATTTATCTGATCGCTGATCGAAGATACTTGGATTGAAGTGCAATCAATTTGTAACAATATTTAATGTAGGTGAATTGGGGGAATATTACAGAATAGGTACGTACCTAATTACCCATACAAGTAAATTACCTCCTCTGACTTTTTCCATGCATGGCCAGAAGAAATAGACAACATTATTTAATGCCAAGATCAAATTGTGCATCATGTATATCTGTCTGTAGTGCGCTTGAATAACTTGATATCATGCAATGCATGATTTTTTATGATCTTATCGGTTCCAACGACCTTGATCGTGTTTTATAAAGCTACAAGCTAAAATTTACAAGTAGAAGTCTCATTCTATCACCTTTTGTTAGAAAGGGACTTCCGCTTGTAAATTGTAACTTGTAGCTTTATAAAACACGGCTCTTGATTTAATATGTGAAAAATTAACAGCTCGGTTTACTTAAAAAAACCGTCCAAGTGCGAGTCGGACTCGCGCACGAGGGTTCCGTAGAAAGATGTTAACGCTTTTCTCTAGTATTTTAAGAACTCCAGTTTTAGCAGAGCCCTGCTCCTAAGCAAAATGTACGCGTGTGAGGTCAACTTATACTGGTCTGTGAAATCTACAGAAAGACACAAAAATTTAAGATTTTGAGTAAATTCTGAGTGGTTGTGCTATAAGAGCTATCTTCATACCAAATTTCAAGTTTGTGGACTGGACAACTGGAAGTACCCTTTAGTTTTTCGGATTTCGGCAATTTGTATGGAAATAGGCTTTTTGATGACTGTATCTTTTGATTGCGTTGACTTAGAAGGTTGATTTTTTTACAGCTTCAAGGGACCGCAAGCTTGGGTATTTGATATTAATTTCAGCATGCTACCTCCACGCGTTCCAGAGAAAAAGGGTCTTGACAGATAGACAGACAGACAGACGGACAACAAAGTGATCCTATAAAGGTTCCGTTTTATCTGAGGTATGGAACCCTAAAAATACAGAGATATTTACTTGAATTTTATTGAGTATCTAGATTTTGAGCGAGTTTTACTGGACAAAACGAGATATCAATTCAACGATTGCGTTAAATAACGGGTCCATATTGGCTCACCGAAAATTCATTACCCGATTTTTTCTCTTACTACCGATTTGTATTCAGAATGATCACTCTTCCGAAAGTTTTCATTTTTCGTGTTCGTTTTGTGCGGGGGTCGCAGTTATAGCCTAACCTATAGTTCTGGTAGCAATTAGTTTTGTGCACGGGCAAGGGATTTAAGGGCGAGTCGACGAAGCCCCGCTGTCGCGGGGCTTCTATTTCCGCTCTGAGGGATCACAACGTAACTAACGAACCTACCCAAGTGGTTGTACGAGTCAGTGTGGGCAGTTTTTTTTAAGGGGGCTTTGCCCTCCGAGCCCCCCCGTCCCCCCCTTGCCCCTTCTGCCTAAGTAAGTTTTGTGGGGCCCTAACCAAACCTATACAGTTCTACAGGTGACCATTTAAAAATTTCAGAAAAATACGTAGTTTCCGGGGAAAAAAAAACGGAATAACGATGATTATGAATGGCATTTCATTCTGACTTAAAAAGTTATGAGCGAAAACAATTCTACATAAAAAATGTATGATCATGAAAAATAGTATAAGAAACGATTATGGTGAGAAAATATATGAAAACAAATAGTAGTATAATAGATTTTATGTTTTCTAACATTACGAAGTTGAATAATTCGGAGTTGAGAGCGTTCGGAACAGATTAGTTATGATCAGTGATCATTATGATGAAAAATTGTATGACGAACATTTTCGGACTTCCAATAATCGGTATTGGAAAAATCGGTGAGCTTTGGCGCACCCGTTTGTCACCTTATTGGCAAACACTAAAATAAGGGAACGTCCATACCACGTGACCCATTTTTAACAGTTTTTTAGCCCCCTCCCTCCCCTCGATGACCATAGGTAGTGTATGCCAAGACCCCCCATGATGCCCCAAGATGCCCCACCCCCTCCATTCAATTGTAATAGTAAACTCTAGAAAAATAAAGTAAAATAGAAACTCTTAACGACATCGAATTCGATATCGAATTACTGTGCCCTAAGCACGACTTGTCGAATCCTGCGTTACGTTACGGTTATCGTATCGAGATCGAGAAATCTCATACTAAATTTTAGTTCCATTTACGCTCACGGGCGGGCGCTGTTCCAAACGTCATACAAACTCGTTATAGTTTACTATTCGATTTTACGTGACGCAGGATTCGACAAGTCGTGCTTAGGGCACTGCTTCCGGCGGCTGACGGCGGCCGTTGGCGTGCAGTCGGCGACATGCTGAAATGCTGGTCATTTTCTACGGTTATGATGTGTGCAGATAATAGTAGTTTATGCAACTGCTACATAATGAGGGTCCTTAAAACACTAGTGTGTTTTTATGAAACGAGGCGAAGCTGTCTATGGGCAGTGGTGATCACTTACCATCAGGTGACCCACTTGCTCGCTTGCCTTCCTCGTTGTATAAAAAAAAAGCTGAGTTTCATAAAAGGATCACACGAGTGTTTTAAGGCCTAATTATGTGGAGTTGCATACATTACTTTATCTACACACATATTATAAGTACTCTAAGATGGGTTCAGAAGCCGAAGGCATATATCATACCCATACCTGTCACGAATTTGATTATTTTTTTAAACCATAGACAAACATACCGAGCTGACGTTTCGTAAACTGTTTTTTTTTGTAAAAAAAATAGTATATACCGCACCGCGTCGGACTGAACTCGACTTATATACATGAGTGATCCGTTTTATTTCACTATTATTGTAAATAAGGTTGGTTGTCAAATTCAAAAAATCGAATTCGATATCACAAAGTTATTACGACATTGAATTCGATGTCGTAATGACTATTACTTTACCGCTAGACCTGCAGGGCGGGCGGAGGCGACGATGTACTGCAATGCTGGTCATTTTCTACGGTTTCTGAACGCAATATAGAGGACTTATGATATGTCTGTAGATAAACATAATTTAAAACACGGCCTAGAACTATACATTAGGTATGTAACACATTTAGGGCCTTATTCATAACCGTCACTCAAACCTCCATTAGTTAAAATAGGTTTTGTCTTTTTCTTACTAACGGAAATGTCCATCTAATTTCTAAAATTAGATTGAACATTTTTTGTTGATTTTAACCCTAATGTATGGTGAATACCTGGATAAGTAACCGGCACGTAAATTTATAAGTCTATTATCTCAAAGAATATAAGGAATTTGACGTGTTTCTTATAATAATTTGCTCGACTTTTGCGGGTGGTAGGACCTTGTGCGAGGTCCGTCCGGATCGCTATCACCATCTTACTCGCAAATCCTGCCGCTAAGTGCTTGCACTGTTGCGTTCCGGTGTAGAGAGTAAGACAGCCGGTGTAATTACGGGCACAAGAGGCATATCATCTTAGCTCTCTAGGTTGGCAACGTATCTGCGAATCCTCCGGGATTGTGGGTGTCTATGGGCAGTGGTGATCACTTACAATCAGATGACCCACTTGCTCGTTTGCCTTCCTCGTCGTATAAAAAAAAGACGGCTTAAAAATATCCATATAACCTAGGTATCATGCGAAATACTCAAGATCGACTAAAAAAATATATAAGAGAAATTGAAAAACTTTAAAATCGCTGTCCTAAACGATTTTAGACTTATCAAGTTATTCCCGCGCAGTATACGGATATTATCCGACTCATCTTGTTGTGGAAATAGTGAGAGTTTTACCTGTAGGTTGTTTATTTTATCCCGAGCTATAAATACTTAATCCCCTATTAAGTCTACTGAGCTCTTAGTAAGCGAAATTCTTGTTTGAGAAACAAGGTTTCAAATATTAAGACAACGTAGGAACTTACCTAGTGACGCAGCAAGTGTCAAGCCGATTGCCTTTAACCCCATAATAATCGAGTGGGGCGCTGCTGCCACCGCGTCCTGTCCCACGCTATCGCGAGGTAAACATGTGTCGCGCCACGAATTATAATTTCCATCATAGGCAGTGGAGCGAGTACATACATGTCAAAGTTCATTTACCGCCACATGTAATGCGAAGCCATCGAGTGCGACATCTCGGAGACGCGTGGGCGGCGATTCACAAGTTGGAAGCCCACAGAGTTTTCAATAATTCCTACCTGGATTGGGTACCTGGGCCTATTTATTTCATGTGAAATGTTAGTCCGATACCATCGACTTTAAACATTAAGACGCGCCACGCACCTCTTTAGCGCTGACAAAATGCGGCCTTCACTCATTAGCTGTCATTAAACTGACATGTCAAACTTCAAGGGAACATGCCATCTGGATAATGAGTATATTATTTACTTACGTGTGGAATGTGATTCCTTGTGCTTTGTTTTTCTTTTGTGTGTTATTTGTACAGTTCAAAAATGTACACGACGTCATTTTGAGCGCTTGAAACTGTTGTAATTGGACAAGTCAACGAGATGTAACCCGCGCGGCGGCCGTTGGCGGCTAAGTCACCGAGTAACCGCTGTGAAGGGGTGGCGTATCTGTCACTATTTGGTACATCAATGGTCCGATACTAAACATAGTCTAAAACTCCCTCTAGTCTAAACTCTCCGATATACTAAAATAAACGAAAGTCACATTTTAAAAACAAGTTAAGATAAAATCGGGCTTGTGATAACATCATTTGTAAATGGTGAAAAACGGGATTGATTTGAAATACCAGTGGTGTAACTTAGTGGATGGATTGAACGAAACTAATGTCACTTAGAATTTTTTATAAGGAAAAGACTTGAGCCTGACGTTATTCTCCTGTGTGTGAAGCGTCTGTAAATAGGAAGGTGACACATTTAAATAGTTTTTCCCCTCACTACCTCGGAAAGACGTCTTTTATCCTTTAATGCAAGCGGGTAAAATTGCATTTTATCCGCTAGTGGGGAAAGTAATTTGACCTTGGAGTGGAGCGTGTTTTGCGGAGCTTTTGACAGATAACAAAAAGTTAAACGCTCATAATAATGGTTCGTTCGATGTTAATTATCATTAAATAAATGATAAATGGTTTGAGAATTTAATAAAAAATACCGAATTTACCTTTATTTAATGGTCCTTAAAATTCTATAAGAAACATTTGTTTTTTATAATGATGTTGAATATAATTCTGAACGCACAAGTTGAGTCGATGCAATTTCAAAACGCATTGTCAAAAACGTCAACATTGCTAACAAAAAAATTCTCACCGAATCACGTAAAAGTACACAACTAGTAGGGACCCGCACTTTTTGGGGTTCAAATAAAACGCGATGCTTTTGGCTTCTGATCGGATCCGTAGAAGAGGTTGTTTCCTGAGAGATGACTGGCTGACGACGTGAGAAGACTCCGAGACGACTGACTACCCGACTGGATGAATCGCCGCGCCCCCCGAAGGGGGGGGGGTGGTGATGCTGATCGGGGCTTCGGCCCCCTACAGCGGCGTCAGTTGCCGGCCACTAACATGGCCGGGTCGATGGGTGGTAGCGTGGCTGGGTAGCCGCGCTGGTGAGGTGTCAATCCGGTGGTCATCTCGAACCGCAGGCGAGATCGAGCCCGCCGAGCCGAGGCCCGGCTGGCGATCGTCGGCCCGCGGTGAGGAATGGTCAGTCCATGGTGGATGTCCTGGGTCGATGGCGGTGGTCGTCGGCGCTCCAACGGACTTCCTCATTAGACTGGCCTTTCTGAGTACAGACTGGCCAGTCTTTTGAGGATGACCGGGACAGGGCTCTGTCCGGCTTGGATGGCGGCGAGCAGCTCCTGCAGGACCAGGATGAGCTCCTCGACGATCTTCGCTCTGCCGTCGTCGGCTTCCGGGCGCGGCTTCGCCTCCGTCCCCCTCGCGGGGGCGGCGACCGCGGCACGCGGGCCGATTGCCGGTGGTGTCGTGGTGGTGTGCTCGGCCGTTGCCGTGGGCTCTCGCGGCTCCGGGGCGGAGGCCTTCTTCTTCCTCCCGCCGTGTTTTCGCCTTCTGGTGGGCGGGCGCCTCCCCGTCGTTGGCCGCCGCCATGAGGGAGTTGGGCGCGTGGCCCCGTTCCACCGTCGTGGAGGTTGCGCCGGGCAGGGCGGTGCCGGCGCGGGTTGCGCGGCGCGACGCCCTGCCTTCCTGTTTGCGGCTTCCCGCTTGAAGACCGGGCACGTGGTGCTGTTTTGCCGGATGGGGTCCACGGCAGTTTGCACACGTCGGTGGGTCTTCGAGGGGGTCGCGGGCAGTCCTTGGCGGCGTGCTCGTCGCCGCAGCGGACGCAGGCTTGAGGGCGGTGGCAGTTTGCCGACGAGTGCCGGAAGGCCTGGCACCGATGGCACTGCGCGGGCCCCTTTCTACCCCGCCACGCCTCAAACTATGACACCGCGCATGCCAAGGAGGTCCGTGACGTTGTAGATGGCCGGGATGGTGTCGGGTGTCCTCTCCAACTGTGCGAAGAAGAGGCAGCCGGATCTTCCAGAGCGCCCCTTGATGGGGCGTGCGTAGGTCGGGAGGAAGCCCCTCTCCCGCAGGTCGTCCGTGATGTCTTCGGGCTCTGTGTTGCCCGGGAGTCCGCGTATGGCCACCTTAAGGGCGCGTTCCTCAGGTAGGCCATAGCAATGCCATTTTACCCCTTGGAGGTCGGACAGGTACCGTTGCACCATGCGGTACTCGTCCTCCCCCCTCGGGGTAAAAATGATCCCCTTTCCATGGGGCACGGCGTTCGGAGTGTGGCCAAGCTTCTCCCGCAGGCGGCGGAAGTGTTTTGGCCAGTCCTGCAGCTCGTCCACAGTTAGCGGCGGGTACCGCTTTCCCTTCGCGGCGGCGAGGAGGGCGGGCTGCGCTGGCGGCGTGGCGGCAGGTTGGCGGTGGTGATGGTGGTGGCGGCGTTCGTGGCGGAGGCGGCGGCGATGGCGCGTCGGCCTCGTAGTCGCTCCCGATGCTGTCCATGGTGACTCCGGGGGTCGCCAGGTCCATGGGCGACAGGTCGAGCCTCGGCATGGGACGAGTGCGGTCCGGAGGACGGCGAGTCGGGCTCGCGCCTCTTCGAGGTGGTGGGAGTGGCGCGGGTGCGGCGGCCGGTTGGTCGGCGGCGCTCGAGGCGTAGCCGGGGTCGCCGGAGTTGCAGGCGGCGCGCGCGGTGCAGGCGGCGCGGCGGGGGGTCGCGGGCGCGGTCGTTGCGCGAGGCGCAAACGTCGCGCGTGTTGGCGGCGGAACGCGGAGCGCGGGCGAGGCGCGCTTGGCGTTGCGCGGGCGGCGGGCGGCTCGCTGGCGGTGTGGGCAGCGCAGGCGGTGCGCGCGGCGCGGTTGGCGCGCGGTGCGCGGGCGGGGCGCGGTGCGCGGGTGGTGCGCGCAATGCGGGCGGCGAGCGGGTCGCATGCGGCGCGGGCGGCGCGCGTGTCGCGGGTGGCGAATGCGGCGCGGGGCGGTGCGCGGATGCAGCCTTGGTAGGGCGCGGTAGGCGAGCGCGGCTGGGCGGCGCGCGGGTTGGGCGGCGTCCGGAGCAGCGGAGGCAGCGGTGCAGCAGGCGAAGCCGCCACCTTCGCGAAACGTTGGTGGCGGCTGTCGGCGCGGCGACGGTTTCGGCGGGGCGGGCACGGCTGGCGTGCTCGATGGTCCTGGTTTGGGTCCGGTGGGGCGCGGCGCGCGTGGTGGGGGAGCGGATGACCATCTCCGGTCGGCATCTCAGCGGTGGTGGTGGTGGTGGCAGGGTAGTCCCTAAGAAGGACTGTTTTCGTCTACCCACCGCCTTCGTTGAGAAACAAAGGCGGAGGCAGGGCGGTCACGGGGCGGAGCTACCGCACTGTGTTGCGCGCGACCATTACTGACTACCCGGCGCCGCGCGGGCTCTATTTAATACTGCTCGGGCGAGCGCGGGGGCCCGGGGCGCCGGGTTCGTCTGTCTCACTCACACTCGGGCGAGCGCGGGGGCCGGGACCGGATCCGATATCCATTTATTGGTATCTCTTTCTATTTCTATCTATTTACATTGTATGCTTAAGCCTATTAATAATATTTACGATATTTACCTATTTATTACAATCTTAACCTATAACTATAAACTAAATTGTGGACTGCGCTGTCCCGCACAAATATCGTAAAAAAAATAGTGATTCCAGTGATGAAGATTTATTTTATGAGCTGTTTTTTGCGTGTTGCGCTTTCCTCGCTACAGTGAGGTGAAAAGTTTTGTGTTACACACGGGTGCAAATGTATTTTACTTCTCGTGTGTTGAAACACTCGCTACGCTCAGGATTCTATTTTAAAACCACTCGCTTCGCTCGTGGTTCAACTATAGATTCCTTCCGCTTGCTTGTGTTTCAATTCCACACTCGCGGGTAAAATACAACTTTGCACCCTTGTATCAAATAACTATTCATTCATTCAATCCGTTCATGCCTGCCAGCTTTAACGAATTTATCATTATGAACTTTTGTTGTAATTTTGTAACAAATACACAGACTTTATATCATTTTGACAAGATAGATTTCAAATATAAAATTTTGGTTTTTACAGTCAAGCTCAAGGTAGTTAGGTAGGTATTAGAAACGTACCTACCTAGCGGAATTACCCAAAATACTTGTGGCAAGTTAAAATAGCCCTGCATAAAGTCTGACATTTTGGAAAGTTTTAACTGGGCGAGGGCTTATTAATGTAGCGCATTAACCCAGAAGCTTTTTCTGGCTAGCGGCTGGGTGTTGCAGTGGGTTCAAACATAGGATATCGATAAGTTACATAACTAGTAATTTATGATAATAATGATTTATATAAATTGATCGGTAATGTGAAACATGGATGATAAGGATATGAAATTTCGGATCTGAATACGGATACAGTACATATATGTAGCAGAACATTTATATCACTGCAACAGAATTACAGTTTCGGATGTTGTCAGTTTTTGATGTGTAATGTGATTATTGAACGAATGAAAGAATGACTGCACTTGTAACATTTGAACTTAAGGTTTCATTCTCTTTTAGAACTGTAATTTATTTGTCAATAATGATTAATGTCGTACCTGTATTATTAGAATTCGTTTACTTTTTATTCAGTAAAAATCATGAATTTCCTGAATTCTTTCGCTGAATTTTCTCAGTTTAAAACAGAGTTGGTGACGAAATTTGAAAAACCCGAATGAGACGCGGAAATGGTTCGTAAATTTAGTACACAACTGTGCAATAGACGACAAAATTTAACGCCAGCTAACCAAGAAAAACTCGTAATAATTTATTCAGAAAACTAATAAAGTGTTGTTTTACCTGTAAAAATATTTTTGTAACACAAACGTTTTATATACCAATATGTCACATTGACAAAGAAATAAATATCGTGCGACAACTATGACTTGGTTTCAATAAATTTGCAACACTGATAATAGGGTGTGATTATAATATAGACAGGGTGTCAAATAATGCTTTTACGATATTTCACACACATATCAGGTTAGTTGGTCTGAACATCCCTGCAAAGTTTCGAGCTGCAGTTACAACTTAAAAAATATATATATCAAGGTAATAGTGTTGCTCAGTGTGCCACAGCCTACGCCATAGCACTGCTATAAACTTATGCCCGTTTTCACCAACGACACCTAAGTCATCACCTAGTCAGGGGACCCCTATCCTAAGTGGCCCCTTATATCTCTCCCTAACCTAATTTCATTTTCACCATCCTAGGTAACACCTTAATAGGGGTCCCCTAACTAAGTGACGGTTTGTTTTATCTATAGTGATTTCTAAAACCGGTTTTGTATCGATAATTTTTTTTAAGAGAAATAACTTCAAAAATCGTGTATAAAAAATTAAACCAACATGTTAAAAACATAGATAAACTAGACAAATATATCATTAATACTAAATCGACGTCTTATTTCTTATTTTTGAATGTTGACTAAGGCTGTATGGCATTATCTTTGCCATCCAGAAAAATAAGAACTTACAGTGACAGTTTTTAACCATCTAATTTTTTTCGAATTTTCGGTGCGATGATTGTAGTTTATTAACGAGCATTCATTGACTGAAACTGGAATGATTAGATCTGATAATTTATTCATGAACTGTACATATTTTCAAAGCATTGTTATTCGATTTCTTTGAAACCCGTATAATACAGAACAGACCAGAACCCGCGAGCGCGCGTGTTAATTAATCGCTTCTCGTGTGATTCCTACATGCAGAAATGCCGTTGGGTTTATAAAAAACAGAACAGGATTATATTTTAAGTGAAAACAGATAGCGAAATCAATAATAAATTGACACAGTGCGCGGCGTGTTGTTATAATTGAACGCGGCTTCTGGTTTGTTTTGTATTCTGAGGGTCATTAATAGACGGATGATGAATATTAAGCATTCGTCCATCTGCGATGAGGTCTTCCTTTATACAGAACTATTCTTATTCTGTTCTGAGTTATCCTTATATTCCAAATACCTATAATGTATTTTTTTTTAAGTATGAAAAGCACGCTTTCTTTCGACATTCTACGAGTAGGTATATCATATGAGAAATCTTTAGTATCTATCATACTTTGTTAAATCATCTGATCTTCAGTCTGATCTAAACAAGTTTGATGTGAATATTAAATCTATTTATTCAACAGCTTCCAAACTCTACAAAATCATTTAAATAGCCTTCCATTTTATATAAATATTATCAATCAAGTTAATTATTGCATAACAAATGCACGATAACCTATAAAAATTAAAACGCATCTGCGACTGCGCGAACTGTCACTTAGCGCTAGGGGGTCAATATTCGAGCCCCTAAACTTAGGGGGCCCCCTAAGCAGTTAGTTGTTACTTAAGCGTTGGTGAAACGGAAATTGGTCTTAGGTGTCACCTAAAAGAGCTAAGATCCCTTAAATATTAGGAGTCGTTGGTGAAAACGGGCATTACACACGCAATGCTACGTCGTATTTATTCGTAGCACTTCGGCAAAATTCTTGGATACTTCGGCAAGGTTCGAAAACAGTTCGGCTAAATAAAGTTTGTTTTATCAACCAATCACCGGTCATATACCTATGGTACAAGCAGTAAAGTATCAAGCGGTAGGTAACTAATTTTATACCTTGAAAAGCTAAATTATTGCCGTGAAAACCTAAAAGTACTAGTATAGAGGCAAAATTGCTTACTCGCATGATTGCAAAATTCGTCGTTGATTCGTGGTTTTGAATCTCGGTCTATAAGATAATTTGTTCGTTTTAATCACTTTCACCAATCGCACATCACATTACATTATTGTACCACTCATCGTGAAGCAAACACGTATTCACAGTACCTAGCAGGTTCTCTGACCAACAACAGTCAAACATTCATAATTGGCTTTTACTATTTTGCTTTGGGAAAAATAGAAACAAACAATAAAATAACCGCGCCGCGCTATCATTATTTGAAGATTTGAAGTCTTTTAAAATTTGTTTAAAATCAACACTAATGGTTTATACTTTTCTGCCACTCGTAAAGACTACGGAAATTAAGTTCATACTGCCAAAGTCTTTTATGTTATCTTGGTGTTATCACAGTATATAAGCTAAAGCAGTACAGAAACTAGGCCTTTTTGTTGAGATGATGACGTACGAGGGCTGTTTGATAAGTACCCGTTTTCTAAATATATTCATATCACTGGCCGCAAATAAGTATACCACCTTTTTAAGCCATTTTTCAGAGGCGGGAAAATTAAAAAAAAATGGCATTCTTTTGTTTTTTTTTCTCATTTGACAACGATTCAGTGAAGGCGTGAACTTAAAATTGTTAAAACGGAGAAAGAACAGTATCGGTCAGTAATTAGATTCTTATTTTTGGAAGGAAAAACATGTGATGAAATAAAAGTAAGAATGCAAGCGGTTTACCATGAATGTGCTCCTTCTATGATAACCGTCAGATATTGGTATAACGAGTTTAAGCGGGGGAGAACAACCGTCTTTGATGAGGATCGCCCAGGCCGGCCAGTTGAGGTGACTACAGACGATATGGTTAAGAAAATTGAAAATATCGTTTTAGCCGACCGCCGAATTAAACTTCGAGAAATCGTTGGTGCTGTAAACGTTTCAATCGAGAGGGTACAACACATATTAGAAGAAAAATTGTGTATGAAGAAAGTATCGGCGAGGTGGGTGCCGCGTTTACTCACGGAGGAGCAAAAACGGAACCGACTGACTACTTCGGAGCAGTGTATGGCCGTGTTCAAACGTAACCCGAAGGAGTTTCTGCGTCGTTTCGTGACCGTGGACAAAACGCGGGTCCACCACTACACCCCGGAAATGAAAGAACAGTCGAAGCAGTGGATTTTACCGGGTGAACCTGCTCCAAAGAAAGCAAAAACCGTCCCATCGGCTGGAAAAGTCATGGCGACCGTTTTTTGGGATTCGCAGGGTATTATACATATTGACTATTTAGAAAAGGGAAAAACAATAACAGGGCAGTACTATGCCAATTTATTGGATGAATTCGACGCCGTGTTGAAGGACAAACGACCCCATTTAAAAAAGAAAAAAGTACTGTTTCATCACGACAACGCCTCGGCTCATTCGTCCAGAGTTGTGACGGCTAAATTAGCACACTTACGCTACGAACTATTGTCTCACCCCCCGTATTCTCCAGATTTGGCCCCATGCGATTTCTTTTTGTTTCCCAACCTAAAAAAATGGCTCGGTGGCAAGCGATTTGGATCAAATGACAAAGTCATTGCCGCCACAGAGGCCTATTTTAATGACTTTCCAAAATCATACTTTTTGGATGGTTTATTGAAGCTTGAGTATAGGTGGAACAAATGTATAGAGTTAAAAGGTGACTACGTAGAAATATAAATGCATATATACAAAAAAAATGTTTTTTTTCCATAAACGGGTACTTATCAAACAGCCCTCGTAAGCGCCAATTGAGCGTTAGGGTTGTTCTCTTATTTTTTGTAAAATTTAAAAAGTTTTTGTGTAGTTAGCTCTGTATCCACTCAATTGCTTTTGGTAACTAGAGCTACCTGTCAACGCTCATATTTTGTTATAAAAAGAGTTCAACTCAAAATTCAAAGCAAGTGAGTGCCTATCTTAGCCATTTAAGCCTTTTTTGAGATAACTAGCTAGTTTTCATTAGAGCATTAGGGTTGTAACTCTTAATTATTATAAAATTAATGGGTTTTTATTTATTATTTACTGAAACGTTTATTTGGGTTTTATAATGATCAAATAATCGAATGAAATTACTAGTTTACAAACAAAATTATGTAATTAAATAATCATCAACATTTCAAGAAAACTTTGTTTTCGTTAGTTATTAAAAATGCCAAACTGTCACCCGCCATCTTGGATCAAAAAAATAATGTCAAATTCGAACTCACCGCTGCCAAATTACGTGAAATCGATACCCATGACCATTTTTAGTGATAAAAATGCCAAACTGTCACCCACCATCTTGGATTCAAAAAATAAGGTCAAGTTCGAGCTCACCGCTGCCAAATTACATGAAATCGACTCCCATAGCCATTTTTAGTGACAAAAATGCCAAACTGTCATCCGCCATCTTGGATCCAAAAAATAATGTCAAATTCGAGCTCACTGCTGCCAAATTATAAGAAATCGCCACCCTGATCATTTTATTAACAAAAATTACAAACCCAATCCCAATCCGCAATCTTAGATTGAATTTATTTTTATTCCACTGATTACAATTCGAATTAAATTAATAAATAGTAAATACCTAAGTTATGTCACTATGCTATTACTATTATTCATCATTAAATTATACCACCTATCTAATAACTATTAGGTTTTAAACACAAAGAGTCGCCACTAGTCTCGACGAGACACCCGCGACTGACAGCACTGCGATTCCCGCTTATTAGCCTTGTAAAGACTCTGTCTGTGTGCGTGTGTTATTTCGAACGTTTGTACGTAGTTTCTGTACTGCTTTAGCTTATGTATATATATATACTGTGGTGTTATCCTTTCCAGGCCTGTGACCATTCTGTAGGTAACGTATTTTTTGTATTAAGGTTAGATACCTAGGTTTATTTCGAATTTCAATCAGGCCATTTATAAACTTCACGGCTCGCAGCGCTTCAAAAATACAATAGAGTTTGGTAATATGAAATATGGTGAGAATTCTTATATGACTTTTTCTCTAAACCTTTTTTGGAAAGCCCGGTGGTTACCACTCAAATATTAGTATGTCAAAACTGTCAAAACATTCGTAATCATAATTTTCTTTGTAAATGTGAATTTTATTTGAAACAACCGTGAAAAAGAATTAACTAAGTATGCAAAAATCTCTGATTTCGGTGGTGAAGTTTTTACGTGTGTTATGTGGTTAGGTACTTGTTGTGTTCTTTAACAAGCTTCAAGTGTTTCGTGATAAGATATTGTAGCGATATAACGATTGTAAGTAATTAAAATCTTTAGCAGGATTTAAGTTATTATTTTTATTCTATCTAGCCAGACGAGCTAGTGAAATATCGTAAAAGCATTATTTGACACTCTGTATACATAATAAATATCGCATAGTCATTGATCGAAAGTCGAGATGCACCGAAGTGATTGAGACGACAGTTGCTTGTGGAATGACACTTTATTAAAATTTGGCAGCCCTTTTATAGGCCCCAGGAAAAATCTAAACAGCGCGATTCAGCATTTCTATATTACAGTACAGCGACATCTAGCGGTGTACAAAACAAACAATATAAAACAACAATCACGGTTTAACATTCCGCCCACCAAGGACAACACTGAACAATTATTGTCCTTAACTCCGCCCACCATGAGGCAATAGTAAAATTGAACAAAAAAAAGACTTTGAATTATACTTGACTTAAACTCTTAACATAACAAGCATCATAAAAACTTTTAATTATAAGTAGCCACCTAGTTATAAGCAATCACTAAAACGGTAACAATTATGATGCATAGAATTACTTACAACAAATAAACATCACAACTTGTTCTAAAGTCACATATTTTAAATTGTCTCTAAATATCAGGATACTAATCAAAGTTAGAAACGCGATTGGTCTAAAAACAAACAAAAAATATTTGACCACAACTCAAAAAAATTAGACCCTGGTTTCATGACTAACAACAAAGAAAAAAAAAACAAAAATAATAATAATAATTAGGTACTTATCGGCAAGAAACAAAGTTTGCCAACTGATCTTTTAATAACATTGCCCTTGCAACGCAAACTAACCACTCGAGTGATTCCATCCGACCCAGGGTGCTTCTCGACTACAATGCCATACAACCACCGTGCCGGAGGCAAATCATCATCTTTCACTAAAATAATATCACCAATAATTGGTTCAGGTGTCTGATTTGCCCACTTGTAGCGATGGTGAAACTGTGTAAGATATTCATGCGACCAACGGTGCCAAAAATCTTGAACCATCTTCTGTGTTAATTGCCATCTTCTTAAACTATTTATATTTGAATACTCATAATTAGAGTCCGGAGCTAGCACTAACGGCTCACCTATTAGAAAATGACCAGGTGATAGTGGAATAGGGACATCATTGCTATCACAAATCCGTGACATCGGCCTTGAATTGAGGCAGGCTTCAATTTGTGACAAAACAGTTGCCATTTCTTCGAATGTCAAAGTTGAGGTACCCACTACTCTTTTTAAATGGTGTTTTGTAGACTTTATTCCGGCTTCCCAAAGCCCTCCGAAGTTAGGAGAATGCGGTGGGATAAAGTGCCAGTTAGTTCCATTAGTGGCTAGCTGATCCGCAATCTCAATGGCTATATTCGACCTTTCTTCAGCGTACAAATGCCTTAACTCTCGAGCAGCACCGACAAAATTGGTTCTATTGTCACTCCAGATGTCTGTGCAGTGACCTCGTCGTGCTGTAAAGCGTTTGAATGCTGCTAGAAACCCCTGAGCAGTCATATCGCTCACCGCTTCAAGATGTACCGCCCTTGTCGCCATACAAACAAAAAGGCAAATATATCCTTTATAGGAGCGACGACCTCTGCCTTTTGCGGTTCGTAAATTGATAGGACCTGCGTAATCCACCCCACTCTGACAGAAAGGTCGACTAACGGTACCTCTAACTGCAGGTAATTGACCCATCAGTGGATGCTTTGATGAAGTTGAAAACCTAGCACAAATTACACACTTGCGAACAAAGAACTTGACTTCATTTGTCGCTCCAAGTATAAAATATTTCGATCTCAAATAATTGAGCATCAACTGTCGATTTCCGTGCAATGTTTTTTCATGAGCATCATCCATGATCAGCGTCGTTAAATGTGACTTGGTAGGAAGGATGATGGGATGCTTCATTACCTCGCTGATCCCTGCATGATCCAATCTTCCACTTACCCTCAGGATACCAGCTTCGCCAACCCAAGGGTTCAACGAGGTAAGTCTGCTTTTCTTACTAATATTTTTCTTTTCTTTCAGGTTTGTCAGCTCTTCTTTGAAATATTTGTCTTGAACAAATTTAATGCATGTTATTAAACTGTCCTGTATTTCTTTGCTTGTCAACCACTTACAAACAGCTTCTTTTCTAGCCAACATTCCCAGTCTCTTACAGAAAGCTAGAACGCGGATGAGTTTTCTTAACTTGGAAAACTTTGATATCAATTTTTCGCCAAAGTGTTCAGTGCCGTCATCGTTTACGTTGCAGGTATTTATTAGACACATTTTCTTATTTTTCTCTTCTAAATTAACCTCCTTAAGCAAAATTTTCTTATAACTGATGTCCTTCTGTTTCAGCCATTCTGGACCTTCTCTCCAGAGCAGTTCATCTTCCAAGTGCTGCGTTCCCCGCGATGCACAGTCTGCTGGATTTTCCTTTGATGATACATGCGACCACTGAAAAGGCTCAATCTTGGTAATTATCTCGGACACCCGATTGGCTACAAAGGTTTTCCATCGATTAGGATGACTGTTGAGCCAAGACAGTACTACGGTAGAATCTGTCCACGCGTGGATGTTCGACTTATCGACGGCCATAACGTTTGCAACCTCCATCAACAACTTGGCAAGCAGTACAACCCCACATAACTCCAACCGTGGAATTGAAATTTGCTTTATGGGTGCTACCTTCGTTTTCGACGTGATTAGCGAGACATGCACATTTCCTTCGCAGTTTACTGTTCGAGCATACACCACAGCGGCAAAAGCTTCATTTGAAGCGTCGCAGAAACCCTGGAGTTCCAGTATTTCGTTGTCTTTCTTCACATGGATCCATCTAGAAAGTTTGAACTTTGTAACTTGATTTAAGTTATCCCTATAGCTTAACCAGTCCTTCTGTAGCTGATACGGAACCTCATCATCCCACTCAATTCCAGAAAGCCACAATTTTTGTATAAAAATTTTGGCTGTAATTATTACTGGCGCCAACCATCCAAGGGGATCAAACAGTCGTGAAATATCGGATATCACGCTTCTCTTTGTCACAGGAATCTTAAGAGGAGGAAGCTGCACATAGTACTCAAACTCATCACTTCTCCGATTCCAGGTAAGCCCCAGAATCTTCATGATTGAATCAGTCTTTAATTCTAGATTTCCCTCTTTTTTCTGGCTATCTAGTTTGATTTCTTGTAACAACTCTTCGCTATTACTACTCCATTTCTGTAACTCAAATCCTCCTTTATTTAATAAAGCATTTAACTCTTTATAAACAAGTTTTCCTTCTTCTACAGATTCGCAGCCTGTCAACAAATCATCAACATAAAAATGTTTCAGAACTCTCTCAGCGGCTAAAAGAAACTGTTCTCCTTCATCGTAAGCCACTTGTTGAAGTGCCCGCACCGCAAGATAGGGTGCCGACGCAGTTCCAAATGTAACTCGAAGCATTCTCAGATGCTTCAACTCATCTTCTGGACTTTCACGCCACAAAATACGCTGATAATCTGCATCATTTTGGTCTACCTTCACTTGCCTGTACATTTTTACAATATCAGCTACTAAGCAAACAGGATGACAGCGCCATTGGAGAATTGTGTGCCGTAAATCAGGTTGCAATCTCGGTCCCACTAACAGATCCTGGTTTAGTGAGACACCGTTGGTTCCGGAACACGAAGTGTCAAAGACAACGCGAAGCTTCGTCGTTGTTCTATCCTCCCGGATCACTGGATGATGTGGTAATATTACAACACCTTTTTTATTTCGTTCTTCATTTGGTACTATCTCCGCATGACCAAGATCAATATATTCCTGAATCGCTTCAACGTAACGTTTTTTTATTTGAGGATCCTTAAGAAACCTTCTTTCCAGTTGGTTGAAGCGCTTAGTTGCTATTAGTTCAAAGTTTCCGTATTGACAGCTAGGATTTGAATTTCGAAATGGAAGTTTCACTACATACCGACCTGTGCTATCACGAGTTGTGGTAGCATCAAATATTTCCTCGCACTTCCTTTCCTCGTCGGTATAGTGCAGCTTAGGATCCGGTACAAAATTATCAGCCTCAAGCTCCCAAAACTTTTTGAGCAGCTCATTTTCATCAACATGGATGTGGTTAACGCTGATGGTTTTGTATAAATCCAATTCATCGCAATGAATCGGCCCAGAAATGATCCAGCCCAAAGTAGTTCGTTGGGCAATTGGCGCTCCCAATGGAGCTTTGATGATACCATCGAGCAATATCCGTCCGTAAATATCTGCTCCCAAAAGCATATCAATTTTGCTTGGAACATTAAAAGACGGATCAGCTAGTTCTAACTTTGACAACTCTGACCATAACTCCACTACAACTCTTTTCTCTGGTAGAGTTGAAGTAAGTTTGCTCAACACAAAAGCATGAATCTCAACCTCAAACTCAGGATCACGAAGTGATGCTAATTTCACATTCACCACCGACTTAGAAGCCATTGTTGGGCTTCCCTCACCTCCTAATCCTGAGATGTTACTTTTGTGGGGAATTTTCTTGAGTCCTAGCAACTGGACTGCTGACTCCGTTATAAACGAAGCCTGAGAACCTTGGTCGAGTAAACATCTGAGCGTCACACCAGATCCTGATTTCGACTGAGCGCTTACCAAAGCCGTTGCCAACAAAACTTGACTGCGGCTGGTCGAAACACAGGCTGCAACGCTTGAACGGTGATCACCACCTGAAGCAACTGTCGTCGTATGCGTCGCGATATTATTCTCATCCGATTTTATTGTTTTGAGTTCAGAACCGGATGAGCTGCTAACATCTTTGGGATGTAACAAAGAATGATGTTTGTGCTTACATATTTGGCATCTAGTAGGAATACGGCATGAAAAAGCATTGTGACCTGAGGCTAGACAATTAAAGCACAGACTGTTGGATTGGATGAAATCACGTCGAGTGTCAACTTCAACCTTTGCGAAACCTTTGCATTTACTTAACTTGTGGTTTTCAGAACAGTAAGCACATGAAACGTCTATCACATGATGTACCTTTGCATTGACAAGAACATTGGGGCTTTTTTGACCGAAGCTACTTTTTGACAGTTTAGGATCAATGAACTCAAGCGCTCTGAATCTATTTTCCAAAAAGTCCTGAAACTGCTTAAGTGATGGTAGATCATCTGATGACTCGCTAACTTTAAGCTCCCATTGTTTCCTTGATTCGCTATCTAATTTTAGACAAATTATATGAATCACAATTATGTCCCAGGTACTTATGTCTATTCCTAAGTTTCGCAGTGAATATAAACACTCATTAGTTGTGTCTAGCAACTCTTTAAGCGCGCTTGCAGATTCCGAGAGAATGTTCTTCTGACTTAATAGTCTCTTCAAAATGCAAGTTGACAGATACTTTTTGTTGTTGTAGCGCTTTTCAAGTTGATTCCAACAAATGTGGTAATTGTCTTGCGTGATCTGGACGTGACGTAAAAGCTGTTCAGCTTCACCTGTTAAGTGCCCTTTCAGGTAGTGCAACTTCTGGACATTATCTAGGGACTCGTTCTTATGAATCAGTGACACAAATAGGTCGCGGAAACTGATCCATTCGGAATACTTTCCTGAAAAAAAACGGGATCGAAATCTTGGGCAATTGAATCAGATCACTAGTCCTGGTCTGAACCACTGATACTGCTGTACCGAATGAGCCGCTGCTGCTTACAGAAGAGAAAGTTGTCGCCTTAACATAACTTAATGCCGACTTCAATTTGTACATGTAGTCTGTGTACAACTCCTCAGTAGTCTCATACAGATTAGCCGTGACATAAGTGCTAGAATTGACAAGTTGCTCATCACACTCTTGAACAATCTGAGTATGTGTTGATGAGAACTGTGCCCACAGTCTATCTAAAGTCTCGATTCTAGTGCTAATGTAATCTGCTGACGCAAGTCGATCTTTTGGAGACTTCTTAAAGTTCACTTTTGCCTGTCCAATTCGCTTATTTAAATCGACTTGTACTTTGATGTACGATTCCATCTCGAAATTTTCTAAGTGTTTAGCGACTTTAAATCCTGACTGAAAACGGGCGTGGATTCCCCGTAGTTCCACTTTTATTGAAAATATTCTAAGTCGCTAAACTATTTCTAATTTTTCTAAGTCCCGAATTGATGTAAATTTTCTAAGTCCAAATATTTTCTTGAGAATTTTACAAATCTTTGACAGTTGCACTACGTAATAATTAAATGTACTCACAGTTTTGCACTTCACTATACACACGTCACTCACGTCCCTGGCGGTGTCCACGACGACGTCGGAGGCTCTTCCCGCCTCTGGCACTCTCGGCAGCAATCCGCCACCACGTCAGCGCCGAGTAGACCGCAGCCTGTACTCCACTAGGCCAATCCAACTCGAAGGACCATGATCGAATGTCGAGATGCACCGAAGTGATTGAGACGACAGTTGCTTGTGGAATGACACTTTATTAAAATTTGGCAGCCCTTTTATAGGCCCCAGGAAAAATCTAAACAGCGCGATTCAGCATTTCTATATTACAGTACAGCGACATCTAGCGGTGTACAAAACAAACAATATAAAACTATAAAACAACAATCACGGTTTAACAGTCATAGCATACAAATAGACCAGGTACTACCTACTTAATAATTTGACTTTATTGTTAAGTAGTGATTTGGTACAACAATCAGTCAGTCATAAGTTTTTTTTTATACGACGAGGAAGGCAAACGAGCTAGTGGGTCATCTGACGGTAAGTGATCACCACTGCCCATAGACACCCGCAACCCCAGAGGGTTCGCAACTCGGTTTTTATTCGGTGCTTCATTGAAAGAATTTTCATTCAAAGAATTCCGCTCTCACCGCACCGACATCATATTTGTGGTACTTAGGCCGTAAACCTGATAGCTTTAGTTTGAGGATTATTTTATGTGTTTTTGAAGGCGGTTTTACTTTTTATCACATTGCTTATACATTTTGCGAATTTTGCCTTGACTTGATCAAAAAATGTCCTGTCACAACGTGTCTCATTTAGACTGTCCCCAACACTGTCCCAATCCGAAATTAATGGAAACTATTATTTCGGATTCGGCTACCGTTACAATTACATTTCCATTTTGGATGTCCGAAAATGGCTCTTATGTCGGCAAATTAAGGTTGTGGTATTCTTGTTGTGGTGGATTAATTCAATACTTATTTTTACACTTGACCGTACAAACTTAATATTTCTGTCATTCACATTTAAATTACTTAAATGACGAAGAATCCACAAATTCCGTAGTCGTATTCGTAGAAAAGCCGTGCAATAGTGGGTTGTCATATGGCCTCTCAAGCTAGGTACCTACTGGGTTCGAGCCCAGGCTAAAACTTTGAGTTTATGAACTAAAAACAACAAACCACAAGCAACCGTGGTCGAGGGTGAGCAAAGTAATTGTTTTTAGTTCATGGACCTCCGCAAAGTAACGCCTGATTCAATAAATTACATCTGAGTTTTTCGAAATTTAAGTGCGAATTCGCATTTATGATTTAGTATGAGCTTTTCGGTGAAGAAAAAATCGTGAATGACCTGCACCTTATGCGAAGCAATTGTGTGAAGTTCCCTAGTACTATAAACTGAACTCTCTCGTTCCGAGAGGAGGCCTATGGAAGGCAGTGGGAAGTAAATTTAAATGGGCTGATGATGATAACTCGTAGAATAAAATTTCGGGGTTCAATCAAATATACACTAAGTAGTTAAGATACATTAGCGCTCGAATCTCAGCCATTAAGTCTGTCTATCATTCGTATCATAAGTGGCGAGCGCAATCCCACTGAGTAGGTTGGACAGTGAGTATAAGTCGTATAAGCCTCGAAGTCGGCTGAAAGCAAAGTGTGGTCGCGGCGACCGGCTTGGAAATGAAGTTTCATTCAAAAACACGTCTCGGATTGAGGTTAAGTGGCGCTGCGCAGGCGTGCGGGCCGCGCATGCGCGCCCCAGCCGGCTCGCAATGATTTCATCTGCCTTCCGTAGCAATTTGAATCTTACATCCCTTGCCTTCGGCAATACCTACTATTACCATTTTTGCCAGTTTAATTCAGACGGTAAACTTTAATGTTTTAAAACTCTTATTATGAACGATCGGCAATTTGTAATAATGCGTTCAGGAACCTAGCTACTATAGAATTATGTATTAAATAACGTACAGTCGAATACGTCATTTTATAATACTTTTGTGGCCAAAACTGTGACTTTTCCGTATCAGAATACAATTTCGTTTTAACGTTCGTGTTAATGTTCGTTTACTCAACACAATATGGTCTAATAAAATTAATGATTTATTTCCATTACGGCCATGGCCATGACCGTCTGTTTCTTTACTTTTTTCCAAAAAGTAATAACCTTCCTGAAGATCAGAGTGGTGCTGTGCTCAGGACAAAGGGAACAAAAGGCACTGGAATTACGGTTTCAAGCCTTTCAGACGCCGAGTTCTTGCGAGACCTTCATTAAAATCTGCGCTGGTGTAATTACGCCTTGCATATTTCTTATAACTCGGATGAGGTGCCAATATAACTAGATTTAATCTCCCGTAATCAGAGGCGGATAGTGTGAACACGATAAATAAATAATTATTTATATCAACTATGGTATACCTTTGGAGCGCTAAAAGTTGATATAATTTTTCTGATTTCAATAATCGTTTTCATCCAGATAATGTAAATTAGCGACTTTCGTGATTAAAATAATTATATAAACTAGTTTAGGTCGTACTATGACGGACTATATTAATATGGTCTGTAAAGTGTAAATTTAGAGTTTTTTGGAGATACAGCGAATTAAATTTGGCCATGACCCGGCGCTCCGCCGCGGTGCCCAGGCAGTCGCGGGCGCCGCGGAGCGCCTTGTGACCTACTTGAGTCCCACGACCCACATTTACACACTGAACAATTTTAATACGACTGTCAACACTCGACGCCTGACGTGCTTCACGATGATCTCGTAAAAAATCGTGAGCAACAAAGATGAATTGTATGCTTGAAAGGTGGTGCTCCATACTCAACATGGTAGTTGGTATCTAAGTAACTCACTTAAAAATAGATGTTTACAGTGTCATAGCCGTTCTAACCAACAGTAAAACTGTGTGCTGCCTTGTAGTCCTCTGTCAAGAATTTCTCGTCATGAGGGCAAAGTCACTCGGGTTTATTTGCATAGTGGAGTGTAATTTACGTAAGCTGTGTTTAAGTTAGTGCTCTCTGTACTCACAGCTAAAATATTAGCATCATGTCTCCCGCTGAGCCAAAGCGAAACTTATTAATGAATATAATATGATGTTCAATGCGAAAGCGCTAACTGAGATTAATTAGCTATGTTACCAAAACAACTGGCGTAATTCATATTACGTTCCTGTTTCCAACGTGGCGCAATTGCTAAGTAAATAAATAAATAAATATTGTGGGACAATTTACACCAATTGACCTAGTCCCAAACTAGGCAAAGCCTGCACTATGGGTATTAGACAACGGATAAACATACTTACATATGTAGATAAATACATACTTATATACATATTAGACATCCAAGACCCGAGAACAAACATTCGTATTTATCATACAAACATCTGCCCTGACCGGGGATCGAACCCGGGACCTCAAGCTTCATAGTCAAGGTCTCTAACCACTAGGCTATCCGGTCGTCAGACCAGTGAGACCATCTTTTAAATCTATGAATTTCATGAAAGGAAATGGTATTAATCCATAAATTTTCATAAAATATAGGTATTAGGTACTTCAAATCGAGTTTTTTCAAATACAAATACCTTTATTTCACTTGAAATATGGTACAGATGATGGAATACAATATATGTGAAATAGCTCACATATTTCACCAGTATCTGGCATGCAAAATTTCACGAATTAAAATTAAATATTACTTGTCAATTAAAAACAATCAGCTGTACATTAATGGTTTACACTTGGTCAAAAGAGGAAAAATATTCAGCCACAGAGTAGAAAGCTTTTCCCACAAGCCATGATTTAAGTTTTTAATCCTAATAAGAAAAAACACAACCGTAGATACTCGCCCCTAAACTAGGCAGCAGTTTTCGTGCAGGATAACAACTACTGATACCCAAACTAATACCATAAAATAAACGTAAGAGTAACTCTGTCAGCCATTTATTTCGGATAAACGGAAATGATTTCAATGGAAATTGGCAGAGATGTAGCTCGATATCCGAGCATGGACATAGGATACTTTTTATCTGAGGGAAATGCCAGGAGCACGTGGGATAAGATTGAAAGTCTTGTTTTTATTTTTCGCGGATAAGACAATTGCTCCGTGTGGAGCTTGTTTAAAAGTACTCGGTTGAAGCAACAAGGTTTTCGGATAATTCACAGCTTTAACAGAAAAATTGTGTAGGTATTGGCGAACTGGTGAAAGAAGCGCGGCAGCAGCTGCCGCAGCTCGCCGCCGCCGCTGCGTCAACGCGTTTACATAGTCATGTTTTATTGATGCGATGCATAAAATTACTTAGTGCAGCACCGGTTTAGGGTGAGGTGGAAAATTACGGGCTTGACAGAAATGACTTGGGAAGTATTCCGTATTGTGGGCGGTTGCATTATTGTTCCATCTTATTTCATAAAAATGCACCCTTTATCCGGTACCAATTAGAATAGGTAGGCCATTTTCAAGAGAGCAATTTTGAGACATCCAAGCAAATATCATAGGTTTTTTTTATGTAACTAAAAAAGGTACAGTTATTGAATATTTTTTTGAAGTTAGTATAAGTTTCATTTTACCGCGCACGGTAGCGCTTTTTGATAATGCTTTAACTACCTATTTAAAAAAACTTATTATCGTAATCTCCGTTTAGCGAGAGGACTCCAAAATTACGGACAAAGCTTTGTGTAATTTATTGAATGAGGCGTTACTTTGCGAATGAACTGAAAACAATTAATTTGCTCACCCGCGACCACACCAAACCTTGTGTAATTTTGCTACTATTGCCGGTAGCTAATCATTACGTTAACGATGTATTACCGACAATGCCTGAGTTGCTGATCACACTAAACAAATACTTAGAAAACTCCCTAAGCTCCGAATTATTGGTTGGTGTTTAGAAAATTAAATGAAAATCTCACTGTTTATAATTATTATTATGTAAACATTACTTATTAATTGTGCTGATGTATTACGTTGTATTGTATTTTAATTCCCCGACTAGCCCTTGTCCCTCTATTATGGCCACCTTTTCCTGAGAATGACCGAGATATTTGACGGACAGTTTGTTTCTTTTTTATTGCAGTAAGTACCCAATAGCTATTATTTATGTCGTCCGTAGACATTGACACTGTTTTTATTTGTTGTATACTTAATATTTTCATGCTAGACCGCCGACGGTAGTTAAGTAACGTATTTAACTTCGCTGCTCATTATTTTTTTAACTCACGTAGTTTGAAATACACCATTACAAAGTCACACATTTCAAATGATACCTCATACCAGGCTACAATGTTGTTTTATAAAACAATACGCGGTAAGTTGCAGAAAGTTTGTCCATCGCGACCGCTACATAACTTTGTAGCAGCGCGTCGCAGCCACAGTCATAAGATTAAAAGGAACCGAGTAGATGTGCCACTCATCTACTTCTCTTTGAAGTCGGTTGTCAGTAAATAATGCCTAAGCCGTCCTTATCTTACATTTTAGACTCCGCGAACAATTCAGAGGTGTCACTTGAGGGCTTTAGTCGATGAATAAGATGTATAAGCGACGTTATTTGGGTGCCTTCAGGTTACAAGTTGCGAAGTAGGCATAGAATAAGGTAGTAGGTGAGGCCCAAGCACGAATATCCGAATCTTTACGTTACGTAATCTAGTAGGAACGTTATCGCGAAAATTTGTTAGAAGTTTGGAACAACGGCCCCTGTGCGCGTATTTGGTATTAAAAATTAATGCTTATGATTTTTTTCGATGGTGATACGATAACGTATCTAGTATGTACCCAGTATTGTTGATGCAGCTCCTTTCAGTCCGTTCTTTTCAATGCTAGTTCTTTTACTTTCTTCTTTATCTGATCTAAGTACTCTATCCTCGGCCTTCCACTTCCCCATTTATCTTCTAACTTTCCTTCTATAATATCCATTCTTCGCCAGCACTCTCATCTCGAACGTGTCCAGCCTCTCCCTATGGCTTTGCGTCAAGGTCCAAGTCTCGCAATCGGTACAGATGTATCTTGTCACAAAACTCTTTCCCATAGATTTCGCTACTGTTCTCCTAGACATGTGAAAAAAACATTTCTTAAGTATGAAAATAAAAAAAGTCTAAAAAGCAAAGTTGGACCCAGGTTTAAGACCTTTTTTACTTATTATGATCTCAGAATTGTGCTTCTGAAGTCCTTTTATGATCCTTCCGGACACGCTATATAAACGGACGAAGGAAAATGTTAGTTTCGCATAGAATTATCAATACAAAGCTATACCTACGTAATATAAAACGAGTACTTAATATTTTTGTGGCAAAAGAAACATCTTCGTTTCCAGCCATGAAAATACTTTTATTTGACACACAAGAAAACATCGATGGTAACAATAACAAGTAACAACCATCCTGCACCCACCCGGCGCCAGATTATCACCACCGCAGCGGTTAGTAGCCTAAATTAAACAAAAGACACAATACCATCATGTTTTGGCCTCAGCATACATCTGTTTGATCTCCTCTCATCTTACTCTGCTTAAAATAATTTAGAAGTAATAATTATTTCACAATTTAAAAGGGTCTCACCACACCACATGCATGCTATACAACGTCACAATGTTCTAAGCACGGCCCTATTGTTATAGACATAAGAGCTTGTGTAGACCACTGTAACCGCTTCGGTTGCTTAGCTACTTCTGCTGCTGAATGTACCACACTGGGGTCAAAATGTCACGGTATCTACTAGTCTTGCTTCCGACAACGCATGTACACCGAGCGATGAGGCGGTGCTGGTTAGGTGCCGGGTAAGTCTGGTGAACTGTGTATGACCTTTATATTGCATCTCGTGGTAGGGAAACTACAACTTTGCACTACTAACTAGTATATGTGAGAAATAGTTATAAACTTCGTTTGTATCGTGTTGTTGGGAATCCACGATGTAGTTTAAAGGTTATTCGTCCTACTGTGTTAATCAAGTTAATTAATGGCGGGAGCAGTTGGATACATTGAAGGGGATTTATTATTAACATCGTTCCTCAATTCTTTTGAACTAAAATTCCGTGCCAAGCAAAGTAACACCAAAAACTTAATTTCTTGTTTACAATATTTAACACTTTTCGATCTTTCATGACCTAACTCTGGAATTACAATTCTCTGTGTATTTTAGATTTCGGTCATATTTGCAACCTGGACACTCGCTAGTTAATAGAACATTATGATACAAAGTTTGCTAAGTTGGTCATTACACTCGAAGCGGGTTTTAAGCTTAAATATAACCGAGGAGTGTAATGACCAATGCTCTCGCGAGGAGAACTGATTGTGTTCAACTGACTTATGTCACCATCATCGAGTATTCTTATTCCCAACAACGAACTATACTTACTTGTACGTGTTTGTTAGTTTAATAACCTAATTTAATAAGCAAACACATTTTCAGAAAACACTTTAATTGGGCATTTTTATGTACTTCCATTATACATCTTCATCATTCGATTTAGATGACAATAAAAATATAAACATAGACACTTTCAAAATATAAATTTGCATTTTGTGCTTCACTTAGTATTTCTAGATTCTACATTTAGTTCCTGTTCAGTGATTAGACTCTAATTAGTAATTAAACTCTACCCTTTTTCATAGTCACAACCGAATGTAGCAATTAATCACTAAGTAATCAACAAAATATTCCTGAAATATGAGATTTTTTTTTAACTAAAATGGTTTATTTATTCATAAGTTATAAGGTGTATTATGATCCGAAATACTATGAAATAAGAGCAAATTTACCTACTCTCAAATTTTTAACTTTTCAAAGGGTATGTTTCTTAAACTTATCTTTTAATTAGTATGAAACGTGGTGCTGCAAAGTATAGCGTGTAGCACTTGGGGCCGTCGTAGTGTAGACAACGTGCCGTTCCTACAGGCACGAGGGCACGACACCCAATAAAGTCGGGAACGAAACGCAAAATTAATCGGGTCCACATGAAATAAAAACAAATAAAGATAGCATGACTTCCGCGTCGACCACGACGCGTCTTACTTGTAACACCTAAAACATTGCAAAGCTAACTGGCTTGAATAGTTTTATTGAGCTGAATAGTGCGTTTACTCTTTCATGCAGACTTGAGCGCTAGTGTCACTTTTCGAAGTTAAGAAATGACAATTCATTTGACTTGACACTTCGACTCTGGAACAGCCGTGAATAACCTTAGAGAATAGGCATCTCAGCTCGTTTAATATTATATAATATTCGAATCTTTGAAAACTTACCCGATTTTGTTTTGCCATTCAACTTTCGAATACGGAACACGTGCGAGACAAAACAAGCAACTCGGCCAAAATCATGGTTATTATAGTATTTTAGTGCAATAAAATTGATCTATTGGGTAGACAGAGTATGTAGTATGTACCTATGAAAAGGAGATATTAACACACGCTTTCGCCTCTGCAGAAAGTTGACATTATTCTGTTGATTTTTGGTCAGCATATGTTGATTGTGGGCGTGATTTTAGCATTTGTGTGAGAGTTTTGTTTTGGTATGAGTTTGTATGCGCTAGTATGTACCTTGCCTCCCTTGAAAAATAGCAGAAAAATATACCTAGCGCAAAGATAAGCAAATATCTGCCCCCATCTGTCTCCTTGAATTTTAGGTACGTCAGTACGTATCGGTGGCAGCGTTCGGGGAGACGAAATGTGAAAGTGCAGTGGTTCCAGAGCTGGTTAGAGCAAAAACGAAGCAATTTTGTAAAGACGTCAACGAGTTAGTGTTGTGGTTGGCGCGCCGCCAGTGGGCGGGTGAGTCCGGCACCGTTCTGAGTCGTGCCGCTTCACTGAATTTTTGTCTCGACGTTAGTGATATGTTCATTATAAATAGGTATGCCAAACATTATTTATCATCACGTCGTATCGTAAATCATTAGTTCTGTTTTATGGCAACGCAACAGTTTAATTCATACCATACGTTTTAAGCGTTAGATAATTACTTGAAGTCAATTTATCTTCTCTACGGTTTCACTAGCCGAAATACTAAGCACGTAAATAAGTTAAAAGGTCATGAAATTCAGGCATATTATGAAAATGAGAGCTGGGAAATCCTTTACGAAAATTTAGTTTTAGATGACAGTATAATACTGACCATTATTAATTCCGCTCTGATTATCACAGCCTACTGAGTTTATCTCGGGCAAACGTAGCTGAGATTGTGTATTTAGACGTAGTCAAGACAAAACGGGACTTACCAAAGATTAAGGACTTAACGTTGAACGTTAATCAAGTCGGAACTGAAGTGATTAGTTGGTAATACCGGGTTATTGTGACAATCTTTCTTTAGAAGGGTGCGGTGTGGCTGATATTGCCAGTTTATTAAATTATGTCCAGATTGACCTGCTATGTTGACCTAAGTGGCGTGACAATTATCGAGTTATCGACATGCGAGGAGAGGTATAAACATATTCAACGTTAACGTTAAAGGTTAAAGTTATTTAACAAGTTCCAGAGTAAGTAGTTTATTTGCATTTTTTTGTATTTTGTGAGTAGTTGTTGCACGTATTGTCATTTCGGTGTGTAAGGTGGGTAGGTGGGTTTAAAATAGTTTTATTTCAATGTTACATAATCATTGTTATGTGTACCTAATAATCGCCAAAATATATGTCAGAACATAAATTACATTGCGACACGATAAAGTCTAAAAGCATCGAACAGAAGAATAAGTAGGACTTTCTAAACAGGGTGAAATCGAAGCCATGGTCAGATGTAGACAAAAGACTAGACTACGTTGTCGATGCTTGATATATTAGAGTGGTATATTAAATTATCTTATTTTTCTTTGTGATACAATTCGAAAACAATGTGGCAGTGATAGGAGACACACGTAAAGTCAAAGGGTTAGCGAACGTTCTCGCTTGTCAGTCGTTACTTAGTAGTGTAAGACACGTTCGCTATTGTATCTGTAATGGGTGCGCATTGTGAGATTGTAACAATTTGTTTATATAAATGATGATTTTTTATATATTTTGTAGGATGCAGTGTACAAAAAATCTTTTAACAAAAAGTAAAACCACCTTCAAAAAAAAACCTCTAAAAAAAACATAAAATAATCCCCAAAAAGCCATGAGTTTTATGGCCTACCAGAAATATGAAATCGGTGCGGTGCTAGCGAAATATTCTTGGAATGAAGCACCGACTTCATATTTCTGCTAGGCCATAAAACTCATGGCTTTTTGGGGATTATTTTATGTTTTTTTCTAAGGTTATTTTTTTTAAGGCGTTTTTACTTTTTGATAAAAGATTTTTATTTCACAATTTTCAGTTACGTTAATATTTAAAATATTATCCTCCAACTCCTAACCGTTAAGGAGTTGTACCTTCCATCATCACCTCATCAACACGAGATGATGACTACCAGACGCAAGTACTTGAATAGCTTTCGAAAATATATGAAACAAATAATCCGTCCCTATAAAATTTTAGGGTTGCCCTCGATTTCCCTGGGATCCCATCATCAGATCCTGACTTGGTGACAACGGGACCAACCAGAAAGTATACCCTTTCAAACAAAAAATAATTTTGGAAATCGGTCCAGCCGTCTTCGAGTAATCGGGGAACATACATAAAAAAATATATATATATACATATATTCCGACGAATTGAGAACCTCCTCCTTTTTTTGAAGTCGGTTAATAAATGACATTAACCTGTGAGTATCTTAATATGACAAAAACGCAAAATGGCCACATTTAATGCCCAGCCAGTACCTACTTAATCAAACTCATAATTAGTTTTCTACATATTATTTCCCTACATGGCCATTAAAGGATTTACACAAATTTAACTGTTATCAGTATAACAAATGCAATTATTATAATTATTCTTTAAATTGTCATCTAGAAAGAAGATGGAAGCAACAGATAGTTAAAGTATAGAGTGGTTGTGAGTTGTTTTGTCATTTATCAAACAAGAACTGGCAAAAAAATGATGAATACAATTTGAAAACTCAAATATTTCTACTTTTAACCGTACTCATATGATTAAGAAATGTATCCTTCTGCCCTCTACAAGAAACGTAGCGTACTACGTTATTTCGTAGCGCGGTCTACGAGTGTTGCTCTAAGGCTCTTCTCTCTCTCTCTCTCTCTCCCTCTCACTCGTTAAAATTATCAAAATTATTTCATAACTTGGTATTGATTTTTATTGAGATAATGGTCTTTTTAAATTGTCAATATTTATTTATGAACTAGCCGACCCGACGAACTTCGTACCGCCATAGACCGCCGCATAGGAAATGAATATTCTTCATAATTTATTTGCTTACTAAGTAACCTTGCAAGAGCTTGTCTTCGATTGGCTGCTATCAGAATTTGTATTTTGGGCAATAAGTAGTTTAGGAAAAATTCAGGGAGCTCTTGTAAGGCATCCACGCGCCTGAACAAGTCAAACCCTGATTAAAAAATGACCAGCGGAGTTATTAAGTGGGCATTTCTCTCATTTCGTGCAATTTCCCAGAAATTACGAGATTTTTTGTTTTATTTTTAACTTATGCCTTGTAACAATCTTAAAGATAAAAAACGTGTAAGTTTTACGGACCAAAAAGGGACCGAGATAATGAACTAGATCTGGTACCTAATGATATAGTAGGCTTTCTACAGTTGTACGGGATTTACAATACAAATAAATAATTAGTACAACATCCCTAAAAAGCACGAATGGTAATGAAAAATTATTTATTAAGGCTAAAATCCTTCACGTAAATATTATTTTCACAAAATTCTGCTAGTGTTCACTATTCGACTGAGTTTGAAATAGTGGTTTGCACCGGAGCATATACCTCCGGAGAAACACCGGTATTCTTATACAACTTATAGAGTCATATAAAAGACATGTTTTATTTATTGATTAACGATGGGTTTATTAGGTACCTACTATTTGTTATTCCATAAGTTATTGCATAATGTTATAACGTTAGTCGCCAGTATACTGTTCAAGTTCTTTTATTTACCGAATCTCATATATAATCTTATGTATTTAAATTAATATGTTTCACTATAAGCTTCAGTTTGCACAACATTACCGAACTATAACTATTCTAGCTAAACAACAACATTCTCCGGAGATCACCGGTGAATCACCGGAGATCGGCAAATCACCGGTGAATTTCACCGGTCCGCAAGATTACGCTCCGATGCAAACCACTGGTTTGAAACCGTGCGCGGGGAAGGCGGTGTGGTACAACACTATTTGAGTGTCAACAGGCTGATTTTGTTATTTGAAGTTGAACTAATGGTAGCTAATAAAGTTTTTATTTCATACAAAAATATTTTATCGCCTTGAACGTAAATAATAATTGCAAAGTGCTTATGAATTTCACAGTTTTATTCCTTAATATGTACATTAGGCATCTCAGAAGAATAACACCCAGTGATGCATCAGATTACTATGATATTTACTTCCAATGCTCAAAATTCGTGCACGGTGATGGTAATGATATTTTAGTACTTTTTTCATCTTTATTAATTAACGATCCAATTAGTTTTAAATGGCAGTTATAGAACGGCACTCAGCATAACTAAAAAGTATGTATTCGATCGTATTGGAGGACGCGTTTCTTTTATATCTCGGTGGAAATGCGATTTGCACGAAACGAGAGAACTACCCAAGCAAGGTTATTCATGGCTGTTTCAGCGTCCAAGCATCAAACTAATTTTTTATATACTACTTTATTTACATAATAAAAGCAATTTACAATGACATTAAATCTAAGCTTAAACTAAATAAACTACAACTTAAAACTAAATTAAATCTAAATAAGGCCCCCGTGGCATAGTGCCCAAAAGGCTGGCAGCGTTGCCTCGCTGAATAGCGATGCTGATTCTTTGAGAGAGAAAACTGCCAGCCCTTTGGTCACAAGTTGCATCAACTAAGCGCTTTTGTAACTCAGAAATAAGCTTGTAAGCGCTGGGACCCCATGGACCCAAAGTTTCAAACCCGACAGGAACAAAATTATAATTCGGACCGAGAGATTGATACTTAGATTTTTTTCTATTTTCAGCCGTTTCTGCCGCCGCACCAGCTTTTTGTGTGGTTCCCTGGAGATGTGAGGGTGCTACTGTATCGACACAGGTCGCATCCCAAACCAGAACCCTACCCATTCTCCAGGGAATCAGAGACATACCGTCCGGCCTTTTGCCATCGTCGCGGGCAATGCCGCTTGGCTCCAAAATGGCCGGCACGTTCGCAGAGGCAAGAGCCCGGCGGATTATGTCATTGAGCGCGGCATGACGGGAGAAACGGCCGGCGCTCTTTTGACAGGAAAGACCATGGTGTCCCGTTTCGTCCACATTGGTGCCACAGAGGCAACGGTGTGGTGAACACAGCGCAACACCCAGTCTTAGCCCGACTGCAATTCTCAGTGTTTCAGGCTCAAGAAAGGTTCCGGTGTTAACGGAAGGATAAGCATGAAGCCAGTCACCGGATTCCTTTCTTGCCACAGCCAAAAGCCTTGCGCGGTCTGGGCCTGAACTGGAACTGAGAATATTAGAATAAGTTAATTTGGATAGTGTGTCATCCCAGCTCCGTTGGAAATTTGGATAAGCGGGAGGATTTTCACCCGGACAAGCCATTAGCCAAGCATTCCTAGCATCGACCAAACCCGTCGTCTCGTAGTTTGAAGGACATTCCTTTAGGATTTTACCTACGAGGGTGGACGTGCTGTGGACAGATGATAGGAACGCTGGTAAAGCAACACTAGAAATTTTGCGGATACCTAGCCCACCATATCTGATAGGAAGGGAAGCCTGGGTCCAAGATTGCCCATTGAATTGTAAGTTAAGTATAGATTCCAAAGAAGTTTTCATAAGGGAATCAATTAAGGTCAGAGAATTTTGATGTTTCCAAAAGTCATATTTGTACAGGGAGTAAACGAGAAATTTGTTTTAAGGAAAAATTTGGCGCTCTCGTAACCACTTAAGTTCCCAGTCCAGCAATCTGAAGCTGTAGGAGCGTTCGACATCAAAATGAATCATTAAAAATGTACCTTTAATTGTTCTGTCGCTTAAGTAAATATTTCAGAAAACTGAAAACTTGACCCCACTTTGCCAACAAAGGTTTCGTTCTGTTGTTATGTTGAAAAATCTTTTTTTATTCGAAACCAAAATACAGTTTATGATTCAATTGTTTTTTTGTGACGTGGCGTTGCTATGGCATTTTGAGAGTGTTCCTTCCTGTGGTTCCTTTAAACTCAATCGTGTACAAGTTGCCAAGCAATTCCGATTCGCTTGAAATACGTGTTCGTAACGCCTAACTGAATCCATACGTTTGCAATTAGAGAGTAGGTGTTAGTTCTGCAAACAAACTGACGATAGACAAGCTTAGACCCGGGCGGGACGGCAACAAATAAAATGTTACGTGAATAATATTCGAGCTCTGGTTTGCGGCGCACTCCGTAGTGTAATTTTTGACACAAGAAAATGCCTCGATCGCCTTCGCGTTAACGTCTTAATTACTATGCCTATCTAAGATCGGTAACGCATCTAACGGCACGTATTGGTAACGTACGTTAACACGAACGCGATCGAAACGTTTGTTGTGACCTGAAATTTACACTAACGGCTTCGCTAAGAAAACTAAAAGCAAATAGGCTCAGTATGCAGAACGTATCGACGGTTCAAATATAGCGCGCTGCGGGCAGGCCGCGTTTGTTCTGTTACTACGACGCGACAAACAAAAATAACGGGTTGCACCTTGCATAGACTTCCCAGTGTCAGTTATTTTTGTCCGGGAGTGTAATTCTAATACATGGATTTTCTTGCTATTTTTGGACGAGTCTTTGATTTTTTTTTCATTTTGTAAAAGATTGCGCATTGTTTGAAATGTTATGTTTTATTCTTTAAGTTGTGCCTTAATGTACTTACCTACCATTGTAATTAATGCATTAAAATGTCTAGGTTACTATTAATACGGGGTTTCCGTAAAAAACAACACTAAAACTGAGATGGACATCGACACTTTCATATAAATCTTGCAACTATGTAAATAATAACTAAAATACATATATGAAAAAATAACCGGAGACATTTACAAGACTAATTATGCCTACCATCTACCGTCTAACGTCGTACGTACCCATAGGTTTACTATGTGCTAAGTGAAGTTTCATTGAAGCCACACACGGAACTCGATGATTGAGAGTAAAGGGCCGGGACCGAGGCGGGCGCTACTCATGCACGCGCGCCTTCTCCACCTTAAAGAGTAACACTTGAAATTCGTCTACGCCGCTCTGCTCCGACCACTTTACTTTAGGCCCTGTTCAATTTAGAGGAGAGGTCAGACTACTAGTCACGCACGTATGTACGTCATTTACACCAAAAAATAGTACTAATGTTCTTAGTTTGTATCTTGTATAATGCAATTACATGCAAGTGCAAATATTAAGTTCAATCGACTCTCTAAACAGCTATCCGGAACAATTAACTTTTTCCGGCTGTTCAACCGACACGTCAGTCGGTGTCTGAAATGGGTAGGTAAGTGGAAAAACTTTGTTTTCATTAGCGTATATAATAGACGCTATAATACGAACAAACTTATCGGATTGGTTGGGAATAAATAAGATATTAAGCACTATCGTATTTATATATATAGGTATCATTAAAAGCCCCAACTGAGAATCAAAAGAACAGTTCAGATAGGGTCGCGGCGACGATGCGTGAACTCGTTTCAAATTAGAGCTTGGCATACCGACGAGAACGAGCGTGTTAATCATTGTGCCAGTAACGTCACATGTGCCCTAAGCACGACTTGTCGAATCCTGCGTCACGTAAAATCGAATAGTAAACTGTAACGAGTTTGTATGACGTTTGGAACAGCGCCCGCCCGTGAGCGTATTTGGAACTAAAATTTAGTATGAGATTTCTCGATCTCGATACGATAACCGTAACGTAACGCAGGATTAGACAAGTCGTGCTTAGGGCAAAATCCCCGCACCTTAATTTGTTTAAAATATTAAATCATACTGACCAAAGTTAAAGTCTATTTAGTCTAGTTTTATTTTCCGTCTGTCGGAGAGAGTAGTTATGGCGTACGAAATCGAGCGTGGCGTTCTCTTGGGCATTGCGTGGCCGAGCGTCAGATTTGAGTTGAAATCATAAAAGTTCTCGTCTATTAGTGAGTGGAGGGACGCGGTCGCGGGCGGCGGGAGGCGCCGATCAAACAGGCCGGGGAATCAATATGGCCGCCGCCCAGCTGATCCGTAACCTCTGCGCCCCGCGCCCGCGCCCCGCCCGCGTCTCGCGCCCCGCCGGTTGCCGCACCGCACTCCGCTCACCCCAGCCGGTCCACCCACAAACTTCACGCTTCTCTTTTGAAACTTTTTTCATGACGATCTCTAGCGTTTCTCGCTGAAGTACAATAAAACAATTCTTTTTAGGATTCCATGTGGGTACGTAAACTGTACCTCTCAAAATAATTTGTACCTATTCGTACAGTCTAGCTATAAATAAATAATGAAGATTTTTTACTTTACCAATTTTTCACTCATTTTTAGTTAAATATGAACTTTTTGATAAGTTGTCAACCTATTTAATCAGATTCTACAAATCGAAGCCGCATCTAGTTGAAAACTTTGTTTTACCTTTTGTACCAAATGTAGGTATAGTCAAGGCCACCAATATGTATGCACCACAGAGTCCCAAAAATATGTATACAGACCTTATTACTGCGACGGTAAGGTTGATGTATACATATTTTTGCAACTTTGCGCGAATCCATGTCTTTGACTTTGACTGTACCTTCGTACGCAAAAAATAAATCAATGTCATAATTATAAAATATAGTCGAATAAGCTTTTTGTTTCCGTTACCACAAAATACATAATCCGTTACATACATAGGTACTTTGTGCCAATACGGTGAAGTAGATACAGAGATGCCTCTCTTAAGTGGGCCCCTTCGACAGGCTCGCACAGGACTCAATTGTGACGGCGCGCCGGACCATGAGATGATTCACATCGTCATTAAGTTACAGTGCGTGTAATTAAAAGTTACGACCCGTCCGTCCACGGCAGCCACTCAATTCATTCCACTATTATAAGTTCCCAATCCACACTGGGCCCGCGAGGGATCTTTAACGCAAGCCGTGATGATCATGATGACGATGATCGGACTCTAAGGCAGTGATTGCGCTAATTAGATGGGAATATAAAATGAAGATCGGCCACTTAGAGAGCTCGACCAGGAAACGCAAATCCGAAACGATATTTCAATTTCGATATTTGAAAGAGAATAAAGAAAGAAAGAAATGCTTCAATGCCTCCTACATGCACAGTTAACCATGGGCACTCCATTGCGTATAACACAGCTCTACCGACAGGTGCCCATCTCATTGTGTCTAGTGTTAAGTGCGTATATGAGATGAAGATATACGGAAATATATTGATTGGTATGTAGGGTATATGATAGTGTTAGGCGCAACGAATGTTCATTAAGGATGAAACTGAGACAAAATATCTGTGATCGAATTAGATATATCTATATCAACTTCATAACTAGTATGAGTAGTTGCTACATGGATCCTTTTTGTAAAATGACGCCTTATACTTGTACAAATATGAGTTTTGAACTTTCGAGTGCGGTTCAATTTGGCGCTACGTTAATCATCACAATTAACAAGCCCCTGAAAAGTCGTAATTAAGTATTCCTAAAGAGCCTTCGGAAATTCAATGCAAGTTTGTACTTTACATAACGTAAGTATTCTATTTCATTGAGTACTATATAGTAAAAATAGGTAACCGTGGAATAAGATCATTACTCGTGCAAGGAAATAAGGTTATACCTAATGCCACCACTGATTAAATTCGCAAAACTGTCTCCTTTTCCATTATTAGATGGTCCTTGTTGATTGTCTTTGCGGTGCCTAGCTGAAACAATGTGGAAATAGACAGCGGCACCGCCGCGCGGACCGTGCGCCGGCCCGGCGACCTCTTATCACAGCAGAACTCCTGAAACGGATGTTTACCGCAGAACTATCTCCACAAAGTTACTTTTAATGCTTCATTTAGAACTGGCACGTCAATATATACCCGGACCTACAGGGTATAAATCTGTCAGTTGCATAAAATTTTATGCGTTTCAGCTACGAATATTCTACGGTTGTAAATGGTATGTGGATTGCTTGAAGATAGTTGAGCAGTTTGTTGGAGATAAGATATTAAGTAACTCGTATTATACCTATGTATGATACCAGGGTATAAATAAACTGAAATATAGTTTTGTTGGTAATATTTGTCGCCGAATTCGGACACGAGAAGGAGAGAGGGTGGGAGATGGGTGCAGTTTACGACACGGATACACACCAAAAAGCCTTAAATTGTCTATAATCATTGGCGTAAATTTTAACTATAACTGTTGACTAACTGGCATGGCGTGTTCTCTAAGATTACAGCGTTCACGGCTTCGAAATGTGAAATTTTCGATGCTATATGACAGCTTTTTTGACAATTTGACGATTTGGCTACCTCAACTGGATTCGGGATCAGCGTTATTCAGTAATTACAAGACTTAAAGCTTCACTATAGAATATCGACATGACGGACTCTATATTTTTAAATGAAACCCTAAATATCTATGTAAAATTTAATTTCTCATTTACCTACAAGTGAAAATGTTTCATATGTTCACATACTCTATATCAAAACGCAATAGGTGGGTGCGCGTTGGCGTTAATCGAGGTAGGTATATCGTAAATCTGCTTACTGCCGTGAATTATAGTTAGGTATGAATCGGGATTCGGGATCGATTAGTCCGACGACATAATGATTGATGAGTTCAAAATAGCTATATAGTAAACAAAGCTAAAGGTTTCAAATTAGAGTGTCAGAGTTTTACAAACTTCTGTCGATCAATTTCTTTTTAATAGGTAACGATTATTATGAACATTGAATGTGGGTTTATTAGGATAGTAAATGGGTCCTTAAACTGATTATTTGAAATTTCCAATGTAGTGCAGTTTGCCAAAGTATTTTTTTTATAATGTAAGGAGCCCAGTGGGATAAAACACAACATAAATAACCCACACTATTACGTATAGTGTTACAGAGCTTTAAGAATATATTAGGTATATTCTTTATGACCTGTTTTACTTCGTTTCAAAGGCTATTTATTAATCATATCAATCATACCTATAAGTATTATATTATAGCAGTGTAATTACTCATTAGAGTTTTATTATGCTTCGGCATAGGAACGGCGCGACGCCGACGCCGGCGCGTGCAAGTAATAGAATTTGTGCTGAGACACAATCCTGATTAGCAGAGAGCCAGAAGCGTTCTAACAGAGTTAACGAGAAATTCCTCGCGTATAAGCGAACGGTTTCAATGCAAATAAGATTACAATTAGATATTTAGAGACTCTCGCAACCTCTCCCGGGCTGGAGCCAGGCTTTATTGTCACGCTTGTATAATACGAACGTATGGAACTTTACTGACAAGCTGTTTACGGGCAAAAACAATGCTTTGTTTCTTTAACTCGGTAATGTAATTTATATTAGACAATTTCTAGTTAAAGTGAATTAGCATTTTCTATAAGTATTTGAGTATTTTGAACGAGAACCTTAAAATTCTGAAAATGTATAACTTGCGATTTGCGACCTACTTGCTTAATAATCGACTTATTGAGGACCTCAGCCAAGAAGAGTCTGTACTAAAAGTAATATGATATAGGAGTTCAGGCATTAAAACAATTCTTCTACCCAAAACGTTGCGTTCTGAATCAACTGCCGCTAGTTACCGCGGTTATAGCACAGTATACATCTAAGCTAAAGCAGTACAGATACTAGGCCTTTTTGTTGAGATGATGACGTAAGCGCCATTGAGCGTTAGGGTTGTCCTCTTATTTTTTGTAAAACTGAAAAAGTTTTTGTGTAGTTAGCTCTGTATCTCAGCTATTTAAGCCTTTTTTGAGATAACTAGCTAGTTTTCATTAGAGCATTAGGGTTGTCACTCTTAATTATTATAAAATTAATAGGTATTCATTTATTATTTATTAAAACGTTCATTTGGGTTTTATAATGATCAAATAATCGAATGAACTGACTAGTTTACAAACAAAATCGTGTAATTAAATAATCTTCAACATTTTAAGAAAATTTCGTTTTTGTTAGTTATTAAAAATGCCAAAATGTCATCCGCCATCTTGGATCAAAAAAATAATGTCAAATTCGAACTCACAGCTGCCAAATTACGTGAAATCGACACCCATGACCATTTTTAATGACAAAAATGACAAACTCTCACCCGCCATCTTGGATCCAAAAAATAATGTCAAATTCGAGCTCACCGCTGCCAAATTACACGAAATCGCCACCCTTGTGATCATTTTACTAACAAAAATTACAAACCCAATCCCAATCCGCAATCTTAGATTGAATTTATTTTTATTCCACTGATTACAATTCGAATTAAATTAATAAAAAGTAAATACCTAGTTATGTCACTATGCTATTACCATTATTCATCATTAAATTATACCACCTATCTAATAACTATTAGGTTTTAAACACAAAGAGTCGCCACTCGTCTCGACGCGGCACCCGCGACTGACAGCACCGCTATTCCCTCTTATTAGCCTTATAAAGACTCTGTCTGTGTGCGTGTGTCGTTTCGAACGTTTGTACGTAGTTTCTGTACTGCTTTAGCTTATATATATACTGTGGTTATAGTCCAGGCATTACAACAACTCTTCTACCGAAAACGTTGCGTTCTGAATCAACTGCCGCTAGTTACCGCGGTTATAGTTCTTTTATGAACACTTCATCTGACTTTTATGAGTTCATGTGTTTGCTCCAGATAACACAGAAAAGGCTCGGCTTAAATTAATTTAACGTTTAACTCGACACTTCCTTGTTGTCCGGTTTGCGAATTAAAAGTAGTCTGAAAGACGAGAGTTTTTCCGCGATAATCTGTTTTACTTGGAAACTTTTATTCTGAACTGCGAATTTTCAAACCACTTTCAAGTTTTTCTCTTAGTTTCTCAACATAATAAGTTCTCAATTAATTAAATGCCTTTCCTTTTAATCTTTCCATAATCGTTCGATTATCTACTGAAGTGTCCCTATATTCCCCTTAATAATATTTACAAGGAATTCTTTCTGTACCCAGTGTTATAAAGTTTGTTTCAGCAAAACTCGTAAGCAGTTGTATTTCACTCTTGTTGTCATATTTTTTATTTAAACCTGTTTTCGAAACTTTCATCTGATCATAGATACTTTAACTGATGTTTCTATTATTCATAATAATAACTGCAATATTATACAGAGTTCCTTGTTATATTGACTAACGAAGTATTTGATCTCACCTTGAAGTCTTACACTATAAAATAGGGGTTTTCTTGAACAGTATTTTTCTAGTCGTACACAATATGCGATATTGTAAATAATTATCATTATACATTCACCTACAACATAAACATAGATTTAAGGTATTCGGAGTATTTGAATTCGGTCAGTTTTCGCTAGTTTTCTGCTATAGACTTTGCTTTATATTATTTTAATTATTTTGCATTAGCGAATGGAAAATGATGTGTTAGGTTTTTCAAAAGAGTTTTAGTGACAGCATAAGTGTGTCGAGAGATTCACACAATGCTCCGGTCAGCTGCTGACCGGATCATCGTGTGAATTCATTTGCATTTGTAGCTTAGAGTGTTGTCATCGAGTCATAGTGATGCGGTAGGCAGGCAGGGCCTCTATCGAAACTGTACAAGTGAGTTTGCAAGAACAAACTGTCTAAATTTGTTACCACCCCTAAGCGAAATGTGAGATGCAAATCTTATTTGAACGCTTTTGCGGTTTTGAGCTTCCGTTCTTGTACAGTTTCTAGTAGAAGTCCAGTCGAAATGGCGTCGCAGTCTCAGCTCTTGCAAGGGACAGGGACTCTGTCCCTCGTCGTCCGGAGACAGGGCAGGGCTCGCGGGCTCACGTGTGTGAGCTGTGTCTGCCCACTCTTTACTGCGAACGTATTTAATACAAACAAATATTTAATAGCTTTACAACATGCGAAGGCTTATATTAAACAACAATTTCTTTATTTCAGATCGAGTTCGTGTTTTTGTTTTTTGTTCACTTCTGCTCATCATGTTCAAAGCATTAATTTGGATAGAGTTTCTATAAATATTATGGAAACATGAATACTTAAACCATTTCAGACCCTGTTACATATTTACTTTTCTTCATAATTATGTTGCTCGTTATAATACATAATACATTTCTACCGGGCAGTCTCGTAACGCTGGATCAGGTGGTAAGACGTAATAAAGTCATGAAAGCATCCATTGTAGTTGATCCTCGCCTTACGAGTCGGTCCGGCGAAACAGTTTTGTACGAAAAAATATATATAAAGCAAAATTCGTTTCATAACTTTCCTGGGACAGTGTATTTTATTGTTTTACCTTATAATTATACTTTTATCAATGTGTCTAGTAAAACTATTAGTGTTCTTAAACTTTCAAAATATAACATGGGTTTTTATTAAAAGGTAATCAGTAAAATAATACAGTTACAGCAATGCCTTTCGTGGGTATGTGAGAATCATGTATCAGGAATGTTTTCTTAGGTACCAATTTTAGCAACGCGTATGCTTTCGAGTTATTTATTTTATTAGCAGCCATGCGAATTGTTACTACCTAGGTACTTATACTTAAATAAGTTTGTTACTATACTTATTAATTGAATTGGGTAAGTTATTAAATTACTTTATTTTATTTAGTAAGATAACACCGCCCCGTACAAGTTAACGAAAATACTTAATTGGCGTATAAAGTGACCTACCTACACAGTTAATGATTTAGAATATAAAGAAACTGAATTCACATTATGACGATGTTAGAAATATTGCTTGCTCGTTCACTCCCGTTGCCTCACAAAAGCTACTTTGTCTTTAACTATTGACTAAATATTGTTTGCACAGTTGTTTCGTTCTTTTTAAACTTTAGTTTGAGTTGGATATTTTTGTGCTTAATTTGGATACAGTCGGAGTGGTATATTGCATGTGAAGTTTTAATCTGGTAGTAATATTGATGTTTCGTTTTATAATTACTTAAAACACACATAATATTCCTTTTAAGTCACTCGTACAATTCAATCAAATCCGTCATTTGCCGGGAAAGTAGCCTGAGAAAATGGCTATCGTTATGGACTCGTAAATTCACTCGTTTTTATGTTCACTGTTCGCGTTAATCCTAAAAGCAATAATTATTGCTGGCATTGTATTCGTATAAATCGGATGAGGTCGAATTGACAAAAAATATGCTTAATCGGATTGTGATAGGATATTTTGCGGTGGGAATGCGGTAGAATTGCAGCTGCATTGGCGACCTGCGACCGCCGCAGGTGCGGCGCTGGGCGCTGAGGCCGTTCGTTGCCCGCGCACTGGCCGATTGCCATTTTCTTATTTATGGAATATGATGCAACAACGGATTTGTTTAGAAATTCAGGCACTGATATTTGCAACAAATTGAGAAACTCTTTCGATTATGAGTGATCATATAAAAGAGAGACAATCGGTTTCTACAGACTGTCAAATTTATGCACAAAATTTTAGTGCGAGTTCCCTCATAGTTAAATAATCAGATCACTCATGTATATAAGTCGAGTTCAGTCGGATATGTTTTTGTTTGTGAGTTGTGAGCTTGACTACGAATTAGTGCGAAACATGTCAGGCTAAACTCTACTTAAATACATGAGGGATCCGGTTGTTTCGCTGTGATTGATTCTCTTGTTAAGTAGTTTTATGTTAAAAACGAGTTACCTCATTCATAATAGGTACTACATTATTCAAAAAACAGGATACCAATATCAATGGTTTTTAGGGGTCTGAGCAAAAACGGAACCATTATAGTTTCATCATGTCCGTCTGTCCGCGGCTAAGCTCAAAGACTATTAAGGTAGCCGACCCATGTAAGGCCCCCCTTAATTATTTCTTTTCATAAAAAATAAATATGAGTAGGTAGGTATTATAAATAAAAATAAATATCCGTATGATTTTTTTCATTTAATAATGAACAATATTGATAAAAGTTATGGTCGAAAAGTTTCATATTTTTTATCAATTATACATATTATTATTTACAAAAAAGTGTCTTCTGGGCCTTTCTTGGAAGACCATGCCCTAAAAAGGCCCGTTTAAGGCATATGAGAAAACAACTAAAACTCATTAAAATTCATATGCCCTAACAAGGCCCGCGAAAGTAAGAAGTTAAACTGTAAAAGTTAAACTTAGTTTTAAATATTAAAATTTATTGTTTAATAAATGTACTTAATAGACTTGAGAAGTAGTACTGTCTGTTGAGAAATAATTCAAATGATTTTTCAAAGTTCAAAGAAAGGAAGAAAGAATATTTATTTAAACTGCCCTCACGGCACGTAACAACTGATTTTCCGATCATCTTACTCTCCGTTGCGGTTCGGGCTCATTGGTTTTCATGATGAGGCTAAAATAGATTAATAAAAAAAATTACGTAAACATAATAAGGCCCAGGTCAATTTATGGTGGGCCTTATTAAGCAAAACAAATCATTGATTTTAAACCTAAATCTTTAAAATCAACACAAGTAAATAGTTAACGCACAATTACAACTAATTATAGTAAACATTCAATGATTTATGTTGAAAATAATTACGTTTTTCGAAGTCCGAATATTGGAAACACCTGGGCCGTGTTTTATAAAGCTACAAGTTATAATTTACAAGCGGAAGTCTCATTCTATCACCTTTTATTAGAAAGAGACTTCCGCTTGTAAATTGTAACTTGAAGCTTTATAAAACACGGCGCTGCATGCGATTGCACGCGCTGTGATCCTTTCACTGCAAGTTTCGACAGGCTCGCGTCAGAGCAGTAGGTAGGTACTATGACAACCGCCGGCATTCAAAGTCACACACACATCCACAAGAGCGCTCAATCCGTATTTAACAGGCGGACTTTACTATGCACTGGGCCTTACATGGACCTTAGTACTAGAAAGCTGTAACTAACTAGGCCGAAAATTTTCTGTAATAAAATCTGAAAAAATGTTTTTTGGGGTACCTCCCCTACACGTAAAGTGGGGATGTTTTTTTTCTCTCGTCTACCCCAGTGTGGAGTATGGTTGGATAGGTCTTTTTAAAATATTGAGGGTGTTCCAAGACACCATTATTGATTGAGAAATGTTTGCGAAATATTTAGTTTTGAAGTGCTCATTTTTGTTAGATCTAAGTGTCCCGTCCCCCCCTCTACCAGACAAACTGTGGTATTTGGAAATGTGAAAAAAATCAGAGCGATAGTGCATTACAGTGAATTTAAAAGGAAAACTATCGGAGATAAGTAGGCTTTACAGGTTTACGAGTAATAGTTGATCAACTTATTTATGTTTGTCTATGTAGGTAACTCCTATAAAACGACCCCATACTGGGTACAGTTTGCTTAGGGGTAGGGCTCTGCTAAGACTGATTTCGAACAGGTGTGATGAAAATACCTTTAAAATTACGTATCTATGCCAGAACTTTTCCACAATGGCTAAGGACCGCCTATCCTGGGTTAAAAAGAAAATGAGTTTAGTTTTAAATAAATGTAGCGGAATATACTTAATTTATCAAGCAGCTTAACTTTACAGTGCTAATTGACGCAAGTTTTTTAAACAAACACAGGACAAAGAACTTAGAAACCCGGCAGCGAACGCGACGCTGCGAACCGGCTACAGGCGACAACGTCGCTTGAAACGTCTCCTTGAATATATAATGCGATTATTATTGCTCGGTAGATGTTCTTAATATCGATTTTACCAAGGCGAAGAGATTAATACCTATACTCAAAGGTTGGCTGGTAGAGACCCCTAAGTCCGACTTGCACCGACTTGATGAGATAAACACTAATCTGGGGTTATCGTAACGTCAGATGATACAAATATGTAAACTTAACCCCGGGTAACTTAGAATATGATGTATACATATAGTAGAAAAACCTTTCCCACGGGCCAGGCAAAAATCAATCTTATGACAATGTCATAAACATTTTGACAAGGGAAAGCTTTTCTCATTTTAACTAAGCATGTAAATACCATTTGTGTAGAAAAATGACACACACATTAAAAATGTTTTATCACTTCATAATTAGGTACAATTAATTTACCTTTAAAGACAGAGCTGATAGAAAGAAATGAATTGTGCTAGAAAAGGATCGCGATTACTTCAATAAAATGTAAAAAAATTGGCATTTGTTTGTCAGTCTTTCTGTGCGAGAAGTGAGGCAACGGCGCCTGATTTTGAAATTAATGATGACAACCATTATTTTTGATATTTTGCCCTAATCAAATGTCACATTACACTCTTGTGAAGATTTGACAACATGACGTAAGTACCATTCTTTTGTTACTTATGAAACTAAAACAACTCTTCCATCAAGTGATTAGACGAGAGTGTCATATACCTATCGAAAGATTCATTTAACCAACATGACCTTGCCGGTTTCTCTGCTTAATTTCGTGTACTTATTAAATACTAGCCGACCCTACGAATTTCGTAACGCCATAGGCCATTCCATATATGGAATGAATGAGAAAGTGTTTTTTTTTGTACATATTATATTTTCTAAGATTTTCCCCCTATCTTATAGTTATTCTGTTATTCGGAGCGGAAACAAATCCAACAAATCAAAGATCATAAAAATCGGTCCAACCCTTCCTGACTTATAAATTGTGTAACTAACACGACTTTGTTTTAATTGCATATAGATAGATTTGCTACTTATCAGCTTAGTTAGCTCATCAATCAGCAAACTGGGCGCTTTTTCAGTTGGTCGTGCATGAGCACGAGGCAGCCGTCACGGATTAATAGGGGAGCTAAGATAATAGAGCTGCTGTATAGAGGCGCTCTTAATACTAATAACGGGCACTCGTGCAATCATGCCATCGTGCAAACGGCAGTGGAGGAAAATCCACGGTATAGTTGCGCACGGCCACGGTTTGTACTTAATGATGAAATAAATATAAAAGCGTCCACTGTATGGTGGCTGGTTGCCACCTGCCACAACCGTATCGACTATTTTTAGCTGATAATTTCACTGTGCCAGGTCACCCTTTTCAATTATTTGAACGCACGTTTCTAAGACCAAAAGGAGAGCAGCGTGTGTAACATCGAAAGGCGTATTTTTATGCATATTCTAGATTCCAGTAACATAAAAACAGCTTGCTCTAGCGGAATTTGTGCAAAATTGTCTTTACCTAACTAGAAATGAAAAGCAATAAGACAATCACTAATTTATACATCTTTATTAAATACGAAATAAATTCCATTTCACCGGAACGTTGAAAAGGTTTGACCCTAATTTTCTAATGTACAATGAAGGTTACCAAGAGATATCGTAACACGGGACCGAAAACAAATTTGAAGCACCACGAGTAAACAGATTGTTTCAATAATAATGTTGTTGTTGTTTATGATAATAACGACAAATGAGTCCTCCAGTTTCTGCCTCTGCCTCGTGCTTCACAAGCCGTCATGCTTGTTTAATATCACTTAGGTTTCCGCTTTCTTCATATATCTGTGTAGCCCCGGAGTAAACCGATCGTCTATCTGCAAATGATTACTCACTTAGTGTCGACAAGAATTATATATCAGACTTGATGATTTTTATAAGGATTTTTAGAAAAAAATCATGGACTAATAACTAGTTTCCACGACCCTCGAATGTACTTACACATAGGAATGGCGAGCTTACACCTACCTCAATTTGCGTCCTTATTATTTTAATGGCAATAGTGCTACATTATACTTTCTCTCCTAAATAATAAGACATGCATATCAATTCGAAGACATTACGTTAAAAAAAATATTAAGTACATAATAAAAACCGCGGGCACGTGCGAGTCGAACTCGAGCATAGAGGGTTCCGTACAAATTTGTAGATACGTAAAAGTTCGTCTATCACGGGAATCGAATTTCGAAGAGTTTTCTCGCTTTAACCTGGTCTTTTAAAATGTCAAGTGTAAACAGAGCCCTGCTCCTAAGCAAACTGTACGCAGTGAGGGGTCGTTTTATATCGGTCACTGACATAAACGAACATAAATAAGTTGGTCAACTAGGTATAACTCGTAAGCCTGTAAAGCTTACTTTTGTCTGTAATAGTTTTTCTTTTTAAATTCACATATGCACCACTGCTCTGATTTTGTTCACATTTCCAAATACCACAGTTTGCCTGTGGGGACACTTGATTCTAAAAAAAATTTTTGGTTTGAAGTGCTCAATTTTGTTAGAGTCAAGTGTTCCCCCTCCCCCTCTTTTCAAGATTTTATTCTACCCCCTTTGTGGGTATGTATCACAATACCGAAGTACGAAAAACCGAATTTCACAAAGCCTATGAACGGAAAGCCGAATATTAAAACGTCGAATGTTTGGATGACCGAAAATTTAAAATCCCTAAAACACGTTTGAAAGAAAGCATAAAAACCCGAAAACTAGAATCCCGAAGACTGATATACCACCTACTGAAAGACCGAAAATTATAATTTCGAAGATTTATAATAACCACAAATAAAATAATCGACGTTAAATATATCGATGTTCTAAATACCGAAAATACTACGCTGATAGCCGATACAATGAAGTTTGAAATACATAATATATTTTCAAATGACCGAAAGTACAATATTCCGATAGTTAATTAGAACGTCGATAGGAAGGTAATCTTAGGTTTAAGATCACACCCATCTTTAGACGTAAAATTTACATAAGGAAGTCGGTTAAAGAGTCGAAGTCGTGGAGGGAGGCCTAACCCCATCCTCAAGAAAGCCCAGGCGACATTAGGTTGTTAAAACTATAAATAAAAAACTGAAAAGTTGATGTAGGTTACAACTTATTTTAGGTTTAGTGTAGGTTAGAATTGGGTCAAGGCGTGAAGCGCAGGCCTCAACTACGCGGAATAGGAGCTCCGCAAAAATGTTGCTTTACTTGCTTTATAACAAAATAATTTTTCGACTCACAACTAACTTCTGGCTTTGAATGCCTATGAGACAAAGTCAACGGAGCTCCGCTTCGCAGAGCCCCTATTCCGCGTAGATGACGCCTTGACGCAATACTGACCTAACCTAAACCTAAAATAAGTTGTAACCTAAAACAGGTTTTTAGGTTTTTGTTTATAGTTTTATATAAGTAGGTTTAATTAAAATTCAAGTCGATGCCATTAACCATTAAAGAGTTCCTTCCTGTGGAGATGATCCTGGCCCGAGGACGGACCAGCAGAATTTCACTACGAGATTATTGTATTGTAACCGAATTTACATAAGTATGCCAAAATTCAGCTCAACCGGATACCTATAAGTGGTCGAAAAATGGGTTGCAAATTTTGTAGCGGACAATATGAGTACATTTTAGGTGTAAGTAGGTATATTAACTTTCGGGATTTTAAACTTTTCGGTCAAATAACCATTCGACATTTCAATGTTCGGTTTTCCGATCATAGGTCATATCAAAATTCGGCAACTTTCGGTCATTTGAAAATAGGTATTTCAAGCATGGTTATATCGGTTATCGGTATTTTGTGCTTTCGGTATTCTGAATTTCGATGTGTTAAACGTCGAAATTTCGGTTGTGTTATGATTTGTCAGTATTATAATACATACCCGCCGTGGACAGATAGACAGACAGGCAGACAAACTATAAGGGTTCCGTTTTTGCCATCTTGGCTACGGAACCCTAAAAAGTTAAAATATCATGCAAACTTTTGAAAAATAACTATACTCTTCGTTAGACACAGAACATAACATAGGTACGAAAAATCTGTCTCTGTCGTATATACAAATTAAGTTGACGAAATTTCGACACCTGTATTGTTATGTATGTTGTTGCCCTTTGTACCTACATAAATAAGCTAATTTCTTACAAAATCTTGCATAGGGCAGTACTTAGCTTTATTTTTCAACTTTAGGTACTTTGTCATGTTTCGCTTAGTATATATAGTATGTATATACTTAAATAGTCCAGATTGTTTAGCACAAATAAGACAACTTAAATACCTACTTTCAATAAAGAAATGCAAACAAATGCAAAATATTATCATTTACTTAATATATCTCCGTAAAGGATATTCCTATGACTAACACATTTTCTTCAGAAAAAAAAATACGCTAACACCCCACTGCGATATTACGTCTTCGGAACCAATTACATAATTCCATTGTTTCGTTGCGAAGAATCCGAAATAGTTCTGACACAATCCTAAGAGTCGCTGTCACATCGGGGTTTGTCTATCAGTGTCGGGCTGTCGAGTCGGCATCGGCATCGGGATTTCCATGTCGGTGGCTGTGGAGGCCGGGAGAGGCCACTCGAGGCGGGAACCGCTGCATATTTGATGCGCGTTGGCCTGTTGGCGGCGCGCGCATCAACAATTTACTTCGTCGCTTACTTAATAGAGCCCGAGGTGAAGCTTAACTATTCCCAGCAAACTCGGCCACTACTCGATCGATGGCCCTAATTTTATTTTATTTGTAGTTTCTTTCGGACTCGAACTTGAAAAGAAGACAAAGCGATTAAATGTAAATAAGCTGAACCAAATTCAATACGCGAAAGAGACTTTTTCAGATAACATCATTGTATAAATCAAACTAAGATTCTCGTGAACTTGTGGTTATATGTTATATTAACATCATTAACATGTACTTAAGTTAAAAAGGCATGGATTAATCCCAGTCAGGCCTGTTAATAGTCGAGTCAAGTTTGTCGGTCCTGCATGGAAGGGTGCCTAATTCTAATTAGAATGCCTAAAGTAATAAAAGAATTCATTGTACAACCTTTATACAGTTATAAATGTTATCTGGGCTACCAAATGAGAAATGTTTGTTTTCCCATACAATAGGTGCACGTACATTAAGTTATCACAATAAGGTTTTTTTTGCGAGATTGTTTTTGTATTTTTTTACACTAAGCTTTATAAAATATGCCCACGAATTGAGAATCTCCTCCTTTTTTTGAAGTCGGTTAAAAAAGGTCATGATAAATATGATAATATTACTCTGGGGCCTCATTTTTAAGTTCCAAGCACAGAACTTTGTCATGAAATTGATAAATAAAACCGTGCCGATGCTAAATGTGTGGCTCGAGCCCTCCAGTATGGATTGTAATAAACATGATATCCAGTAAATGATCTGTAACTAAAGATCAGGTTTATTGTTATGACAGTGAAACCTTAGAGCAAAAAAGTTGTGGAGGGGGAGGATGGAGGCGATTTTTTTTAAGAAATATTCATACTTCGCAATTTCTCTAGGGGAGGCAGCGTAGAAGTCCAAAACTAGACGTAAGTATCTACGTACATAGATCAGTTGTACTTCAGACTAATTAATTTTGACTTTAGGAACTGAAAGTTATGCACACATTGAAGATTTAGACAAGTGTTCTAGTATAATTAGGTACGTTCTGGCGTCATGCTTTGCCTCCTCTCAGGTGAACTGAGTTTGACATAAACTGGGTGTAAACATTTACAGTTAATCCAGAGTAGTGTTAAACCCAGGTGTAACCCAGATTTGTGCAAGTCGGCCATCCTTATGCATCTATCGGAGAAACTGCGTTATTTATATAAAATATTTTTAATAATTCGTATATTATAATTATACGTATTATAAGTGGTTGTTAAGATTGAAAAAGGTATGTTAAGGTGGTTTGGTCATGTGGAGAGGATGAATGAAAGAAGACTGACTAAAAGTATTTACGGAGCGAATGTGAGTGGCGGTGCCATTAGCAAGGACGGTAGCTAGGACGCCCTAGGAGAACTTACACCGGCAATATCGGTGATATTCTACGTAAAGGTCAGGTGCGTAGTACTCGGAATCGGCGAGCGTGTATGAAGAGATGTATGAATGTGGAGGAGGCTAAAGAGGTGTGTAGGGATCGTAGCAAGTGGCAAGCCATAGTTTCTGCCTACCCCCGTGGGAAAGAGGCGTGATTATATGTATGTATGTCATCATCATCATCATTGGCCTTATAGTCTATTGCAGACTGTTTAAACAGTGTCAAGTTAAGGTAATGCATCGTTTCTGATGGCTGTGCAAGCCAATACGGGAGCGGCAAATTCGACCGCAAGCCTGACAGGTAATGGAAGGATGGGAGGCGCGCGGAGAACCAGAGCCGCGTTGGTGTCTTTTGGCTCGCTTATACGACAACGTCCTAAACGACTCCTCGTCATGGATTTTTCGACCATCCAACACCGATGGTTTACCCACGATTACCAGCGAGTGTGGAATTGAAAAACAAGCAAGCGAAAGGATTCTATAGTTGAACCACGAGCAAAGCGAGTGATTCTTAAATTGAATTCTGAGCGTAGCGAGTGTTTCAACACACGAGAAGTAAAATACATTTGCACCCGTGTGTAACACAAAACTTTTCACCTCACTGTAGCGAGGTAAGCGCAACATAAAAAAAAAACAGGTCATAAAAATAAATCTTCATCACTGGAATCACAATTTTTTTTACGAAATTATAAGAGAAAACTCTGGAAGTTGTGTATTTTTACGGGAGTCGGTGAGAAAATTTTTGTTGACAATGTTGACATTTCTGACGATGCGTTTTGAAATTGCATCGATTCAACTTGTGCATTCAGAATTATATTCAACATCATTATAAAAAAAATAAATGTTTCTTGTAGAATTATAAGGACTAAAGGTAAATTTGGTATTTTAATTATTAAATTCTCAAACCATTTATCATTTATTTAATGATGATTAATATCGAACGAACCATTATCATGAGCGTTTTACGTTTTGTTATCTGTCAAAAGCTACTTAAACACGCTCCACTTCAAGGTCAAATTACTTTCCCCACTAGTGGATAAAACGCGATTTTACCCACTTGTATTAAAGGATAAAAGACACCTTTCCAAGGTAGTGAGGGGAAAAGTGCTTTGCTACAACCTAATCAGAGAATTTTTTCAACACGCTCAATATTTATGACGTTGAGCCACATTTGCTTTGTCTGTAGTAGTATAGGTATGTACTACTCGCTAAGCCGGCACCGGCGACAGCTGCTCGAGCCACTGCGAAATTAACTGACGAGCAATTAATCAAGACATGAGAAGAGCAAGGTTTCATCTAATATTTGAGTCGCATGACAATGCTCTTAGAGTTGCAACTCCGTCTGGATCTGGCAGATGGAACGCTTGTATGTACTTGTATGTACACTCAGGTCTCATAAACTTGGAGCTCAATACATCGGCAATCAGTGCCCTTAGTGTAATTAAAAAGCACAAAATATGTCTCAATCGCGTTTGCGTTACCTAAAGTATCAGTATGAGAATTGTTAAACGCTCTGAGCGCCTAGTGTGATCGCTGACCAGGCCAAAAATACGTCTCGATCGCGTTCGCGTTTATCTGAACTATCGTAATCTCATACTATTTGACACTTTAATGCAAACGCGATCAAGACGTATTTTGTGCTTTTTGATTACACTAAGGGCACAGGCAATCAATATAACTTTTTCAACTCATACCCGTACCTATGTCCAATTCTTGCTTCAAAGTTAATATGACTTAAGCTGCCAAAAAATGGCCGTCAATCAATAAAGAAATGACACCATAATAAAAAAAACCCGCTTTTTTTAATAACCGTCTTCAAAAAAAGGAGGAGGTTCTCCTCTCTTTTTAGGGTTCCGTACCTCAAAAGGAAAAAACGGAATCCTTATAGGACCACTCTGTTGTCCGTCGGTCTGTCTGTCTGTCTGCCTGTCTGTCAAGACCCTTTTTCTCTGAAACACGTGGAGGTAGCAGGCTGAAATTAATATCAAATACTCAAGCCCGCGGTCCCTTGAAGCTGTGAAAAAATCAACCTTCTGTCAACGCAATCACAAGATACAGTCATTTAAAAGGCTATTTACACATACAAATTGCCGAAATCCGAAAACCTAAAGGGTACTTTCAGTTGTCCTAGAAACTTGAAATTTGGTATGAAGGTAGCTCTTATAGTACAACCACTCAGAAAATTCTTAAAATCTTACATTTTTATGTCTGTCTGTAGATTTCGCAAACCTTTATAAGTTGACCCCATACTGCGTACATTTTGCTTAGAAGCAGGGTTCTGCTAACACTGGACTTCTTAAAACACTGGGGAAAAGCGTTAAAATCTTTCTACGGAACACTCGTGCGCGAGTCCGACTCGCACTTGGTCGGTTTTTTTCTTTTGAGTAACGGAACCCTAAAAACAAAATAATCCTCTAAAGCCATCAGTTTTATGGCCTACCACAAATATGAAGTCGGTGCTTCATTCAAAGAATAGGTTATTCCACTCGCACCGCACCGACTTCATATTTGTAAAAGGCCATAAAACCGATGGATAGAGGATTATTTTATTGGTTTATTTTTGTTTGAAGGCGGTTTTACTTTTTGTAATTTTCAGGGTTCCGTACCTCAAAAGGAAAAAACGGAACCCTTATAGGATCACTTTGTTGTCCGTCTGTCTGTCTGTCTGTCTGTCTGCCTGTCAAGACCCTTTTCGTGTGGAACGCGTAGAGGTAGCATGCTGAAATTAATATCAAATACTCAATCTTGTTTTTATACTCGCGAGTTCAGCTTAATCGGATATTCTCACGTGCTTAGCGTAAATTGACGAAATGGCATCGGACCGTAACGCCGTTTCTTCAACAAAAAACTTTTAGTTTCGTCAAGTGCGTCCCATCCGTTTGTCCGTCTGTCCGTGGCTTAGCTCAGAGATTTTTGATACTAGAAAGATGTAATTTGGTTTGTACATACATATTAATCACGCCGACGCAGAGGTAGGAAAAACCTTAATTTCTTATGGTACACCTTTATTAATGACCTCATATTAAAATTAGGTATGTGATTACTTTCGTAACGACTAGAGAACCGTGTCCAATTCATTTTAACGCGTTCTAGTGCAACCATGCTCGCTCTCTAGTGTCACTTTTCGGTACTAAATAACAACTAAATTGACAATTGGGCGTGTCCAACACGCATTTGGGCGTTATTTATTTATTTTACCTAAGGACTAAAAAGGAGAAGACTAAAATAGGACCGCCCGCTGTTGAAAAGGTCTCTTTACGCCGACAACGTGACATATTTCGTCAATATAAATTCCAATATGGAATTAATTACTTATCCTTTCGTTATCAATATCGTTAGGTAATACATTACTTTCAATAAAACGCAACCACGCAACGGGAACGGGAGTTGAAGTAAATACCTAATAAGTATATACATATATACAATGTTAAATTGATCATCGAATTCTACTTATTATAGGAAAATTACAAGTCTCGTTGGGTTTCCTCGCAATGATCTTATTAACTCTTTATTAATTTTTATCGATTTTTTCTTCTTTCGATGTGTATATATATCAAGGTTGCTTTTGATTTTTATGTCTTTTGATTATTATAGGGCCTCAGTAGAAACTGTTTTTGCGAGAAATGATGTAGTTGAATATTTAATTTATTCTACGTATAAGTAGGTACAAGTAGACGTTAGGGAGTATAATGGGGATTGCCTGGAAAGTTTTCTTATTTGACGATAGCGCAGACGCGGGCGGGACGCAACCCGCATTTAAAATCAACCACCCGAGCGTATATCGCTTACTTTGACACATGTCGGACTCTTGTACGAGTATGAGTATCGACTTATGGTCTTCGTCCACTACCTGTACCTATCAAGCCGCGTGACCGTAACCGATCCAGCACAGACGCAACTAGCAACTATTGCTGTTTGCGCCACCGGCTTCATATGCATTTGGGTCAATCAACTTTTCTTTGCCTCTCGTTACTCGTTGCCATGGGGATGTGCCCTGGGTAACTGGTCTAAAATAAGATTTTCTAAGGCACCAATTCATCGAACGTTAGATTGAAGTTTCGACAGCTATTATGCTAATTCTTTCACGCTTCATCTCCTAAGCATGCAAATCCTGACTTTCAGGCCAGTGGGGTCTTAGAAAATCATATTTTTGATGAGTTACCCAGGGGACATCTCCATGGCAACGAGTGACAGTAAACAGTTGATTGACCCATTTATATAAAAAAGTATAGCTTACCACTTTTTAACCGACTTCAAAAAAAGGAGGAGGTTCTTTGTCACGCTACAATCGAAAACATATGAGCTAAGTAACTTAGAAAAGTTGAAAAACCCCCGATATTTTCATTTCAAACTTCATTATCTCAAAAGCGGTTGAATGGATACTTATGAAACTTAGCTAAGGACCATCTTTTAATTAAATTATTTGGCATCCGTAACTTAGCAACATTATCCCAAAATCGTTTTTACTCCACCTTTTGTAGACCAAAATACCCTCAGATTGTACTATATTGCGACAAGATACAAAAGTGACGATGACTGCACAGTGCACCGTTGAGACCCGTACCAAGATACCCCGTTCTTAGTCATAGTCGTTGGTAGCGTACAAACGTAATAATTTATCCAAGACAGTTAGGTACATTATAATCCATGGAATCTCATGATAGAGATCCTAGTCGATGACACAGTGAATTGGCCTAATCTTAACGGCGTGGCCACGAATTTGCGTCATCTGCGGCGCAGCAAACGATTTCTCAGTTCATTGCGCGGTCGAGACGCCTACCGCATTTCGGTTAGTTTACAATGTCCGCAATGTATTAGGAAAACGCTCGTCGCGCTGCCGGTCGCGCGAAGTCGTGGCCACGCCGTATTATGAAGCCGGATATTGCAGTGCACTCTGAGTCATCTTAAGTATAGATAGTCCTCTGCCTCTGACGTCACAGCAGTTTCATCGATCGATCGATCGATCAGAGCGCCTACTATAATCGACGTTTTAAATTGAGGCCTATTTTTAAATTGTATTGGTTTTAGAAGACGAAAATTGACTGTCGTCATGATGTCGTCACCTACGGTTTCTGTGCCCTAAGCACGACTTTACGAATCCTGCGTTACGTTACGGTTATCGTATCGAGATCGAGAAACCTCATACTAAATTTTAGTTCCAAATACGCTCACGGGCGGGCGCTGTTCCAAACGTCATACAAACTCGTCATAGTTTACTATTCGAGTTTACGTGACGCAGGATTCGACAAGTCGTGCTTAGGGCACTGAACGCATCATAGAGAACATACGATATGTGTGTAGATAAATAGTGTTTAAAGTTTCCCTCGGCCTCTCGGCGTATAAAAAACCGGCCAAGTACGAGTCGGACTCGCGCACGAGGGTTCCGCAGGAAGATTTTAACGCTTTTCCCCAGTGTTTTAAGAAGTCCAGTGTTAGCAGAGCCCTGCTCCTAAGCAAAATGTACGCAGTGTGGGGTTAAATTATATATTGGTCTGTGAAATCTACAGACAGACAAAAATTCAAGATTTTGAGAATTTTCTAAGTGGTTGTGCTATAAGAGTTTCATACCAAATTTCAAGTTTCTAGGACAACTGGTTTTCGGATTTTGGCAATTTGTATGGAAATAGCCTTTTTAATGACTGTATCTTTTGATTGCGTTGACTTAGAAGTTTGATTTTTTCACAGCTTCAAGGGACCGCAGGCTTGAGTATTTGATATTAATTTCAGCATGCTACCTCCACGCGTTCCAGATAAAAAGGGTTTTGACAGACAGACGGACAACAAAGTGATCCTATAAGGGTTCCGTTTTTCCTTTTGAGGTACGGAACCCTAAAAAGAGCTAAAGGCACTATTATGTACCATTTCAAAACCTCTGGCGTTGTTTCGTGGCCCGTGTTAAGTAGTCTATAACATTCTTAGGTTTAGCATGGAATACTATTTGTTTTTAGGGCCCTATAGTTAATTAGGAATCCCTACAATTTCGTCAGTACCTATTATCTCTTCATCTGCCAAAATTTAATTGCTGTTGTTTTCGCTTATTTATTAAGGTACCTATTTTGGCTGACATCACTCAGTAGTAGTAAACTAATACTATGCCACAGAAAAGCACGAAAAAGTAAGGGAAATTGTTTCAAACTAGAGATTATACTTCAAAAGATTTTTGTTATGATATGTATATCATCACTTCGTCAGGTAAATTCACGAGGCAAAGTAGTAATTCTAGTATGATTAATGCCATTTGAGACCAAGATTTAATTAGTTTTATCGCGTTCAATGCCTAAGTTTGAAATGATCTTATATTAATGGCGTCAATTTTAGAACTCAGAAACAATTTTACGGAGGTCATTATTAAATTACGCCTTAAGTTGAACACCGATGGATTTTTTCTAAACTTCCCCTTGGATGATTCATGGGCATACATTTCTATGTAGTAGTGTTTGATGAAAATTGTAGCGCTAAAGCCATGGCACTGAACCCTTGCATATATAATTATGTACGTCCTGTTGCTAGCCTTAGCAAGGTCGGTGCCCGCTTAATTGGTGCCAACGACACGTGACCGCTCTTTATTTGATATGATTTTGGTTTCACTATAATTTTTACTTTCAGCGGTCTTTTAGAATGATCCCTGTGACACTTGCAATGACAGCTCTTGGAATTTTGTAAATAAACTCAATCGAGTTATCTAATAACTAATCAGTTATGTTTTTTTATTTGTTACTTTTTGCTTAAATTACAAAACACCATTATTTAAGAGCTATCATTGCAAGTGCCACATGGACCGTCCTAAAACGATGCTGGTAAACGTAATGAAAACATGTATGGCTTATTCTCATTTTATCGCAAACCATTGAATAGATATGTGACTGATTCTGTGATAGGAGATAAGATATTTGAAATTGTAAGTGAAGAAAAAGTACGAGAAAAGGCATCATCATTGGCCTTTTCCATCAAGAAAAAGAGGATTTAAGTAGCGTCCATTCATAGTGGTGCGGGACTTACGCACGTGCCTTGCAATTCCGATGCAGGAGCGACAGTTATGTTAATAATTATAAGATCAGTCGAACTTACCTTAAGTGAAGGCTGATCGCAATTATATGAAGCGCCTTGTTCGAAATGATCCATTTAACATGTATGTATATTTTTGTGGTAATGTTAGTAACGCAAGATATGCTTACTACATGTTAAATGGACCATGAGGACAAGGCGCTGAAACATAATTTATAATTATTATTTAAGTCCAGCAGTGCCCTTCGGTGGAGGGGAGCGCCTGTGTTTTAAAAGTCTCACTTTCAGAGCGTCTGAAACGTATTTACGTTAAAGTGTCAAATACTATGAGAATAGTTTGCTGTCGATACGTGCCGCTAGAGGTGTTGCCGATTTACCTATAGTTATGTATAGTATTGTAATGTTAACGCGAACGCGATCGAATCGTTTTCTTGTGTCAAAAATTACACTAGAGGCTCTTTCCAAGAGATCGAATCAAGCGTTGTCTTGCGCAACCAAGTCCCCGGCTAGGGTCGTCCTCCGTAATGGTCACTTCCTTCAAGATCGATCCCATTGAATGGTAAAAATACTTTAATACTTATTACTTTTAAAAGGTTTAGGGTGAGAGCGCAATAAAAACGCCACTGATTAGCTAAATATTCATAAAGTATCTCCCAATTGCCTTTGATTAAATTACAGGTATTTCATTTCTTTTGAAATCCAACTTTTGCAATTCTTAAAGTAAAAGTGATAGGTACCTTCTTAGGTCGCGTTAATACTTACATTCCTATTTTCACGGCAGTATCATACCTATTACGATCATGGTATAAAGTGGAGCGTTATTATTTGCTAATCCCTTCCATTATGATAGTAGAATTTGCAAAAAGGTGCTAGCCATTCCAAATATTCGCTATTAAGTATATTACCCACTCCCAACGCGATGAAACGATACTCGGTTTAAGAAGCAATTTACTGCCTGATACCGTCTAAAACAAATTTGTTATATTAAGTAATTAAATTTTGTAAGGTGCCTACTTTGATCTGAAAAAGCATAATTATTTAGTAAAACAGACAGGATTTCTGTTTCCCCATAATAATTACAGTTTTGAATATGAACCTCTTCGCTAACATATCAGTATGTACTTACTATCTTTTATTTAAAGTCCAAAAAACTCTGGAAATCTTGACGCGTAAACTACTGCGATTCTTAGTGAATGTTACCACTAGGTTTTGATTTCGTTGTCCCTGGATCAGTTGGTCGCTTAGTGGGTAACTTTCCTCCTGGGTCAGTCCGAAAACGCACGCAATCGCAGTACAGATCACATTAAAAGAATTAAGTAGGTACGTATAATTATATCATACAACGTGAATTTCATGAATCGTATTCCACTGCTGGAAAACCGTTATTATTCTAATCCCTAACATCTAATTGTACTGGCCCTGCATCCCCAAAATTTTATGCGAGTGTGTTCGTGTGTGCGTATGTGTGTGCATGAGTATAAAATAAAATATGTACCTAAGTTTAATGTAGTTATAGTTGTGTAAGGTTGACTGTACAGGTTGATTGATCCTATTTGTTTCTACGTTATACAGCTGTTTAGTCAAGAGGGGAATCCTTGCCTTTGCGTTTTCAAAAGGTGAACCAGTCTTGACTAGTTTCTTGAACGTCAACAGATCCATTTTTATTTCAGACTAACAGATCCAAATTTTAAGTCTTGGCCCAAACCTTTTGGCCGCCATCAAGGAAAATAGAATAGATGTCCCCTCTAAATAACTCGGCAGTTTTGTGTTGTCGTGCCTCGAGTTTGGTTTCTTTGTTCCGTCTGAGAGGGCATGTAAGCGGGTCTTTAACCCAATCTAGATTATTATAGATGCAAGTTTCTTCGGTTCGCGATTAAGGAATGGATGCGGTTACGGATTCCTCTGCTGTCAGGGTGTGATGTGTGCCCGCCTTGGTATCACATGACAGAAGCGTAAGCATGCATTTTGCACGCCCAGTAAGGATGTGTTGGTTTTGCTCGGAAGCTTTGGTCCGTAAACAGCGTCGTCGAACTTCCGTCACTTTTACTGACAGGTACTTCCGTAGGCTGTACAGTGACTTAAGTCTAAAGAAAGCATTTGTAATTTTGGTATTTTTAAGCTTTATTAATATCGCCATTATCCGTCCATTATCAAACCAAAGTTTTTTACTTGCTCGACGCGGATGACTGCTTCCATTCCTATTTAGACCACTGGGCATTGTCGCTAATCCTTTTACGCTGGCATTTGCTGCCCATTACGATGAACTGGGATTTTGAGGGATTTAAAACAAGATTATTCCGAACCAACTAGTCAGCGACCATCTTAAGGTCTTCAATTTATCTTTTCTGAAGCATAATTTACTTAGTTCTTGCGGTGCAAAGGAACATAGTACAACTGGATATCTGCATATTAGGCGTGCCTTACAGTGTTTTAAGTGTGTTATTAGATCTATCATGTAAAGAATTATGAGCAAAGAACTTAGAATAGACCCTAGTGGTGGACTCGACTGATCCGATCAAACTCAACAATTGGCTTTCTGTTGGTGAAGAATGCTGGAACCATTTGCACGCCGATTCCGGTGCTCCATGTTGATCTATTTTTGCGAACAACTGTGCAAGATTAAGACAGTCAAATGCATTTGAAAAGTCCAACAAAACAATGATGTCGTCTGTGACTTTTGAGAGGACAGTTGCCGTACCGTGTTTGCCACGAAACCCCGTTTGTGTGTTTTTGCAAATATTTTGTTAATTGGTTTCACACAACTCTTTACATATTTTTTAAAGTACAGGGAGGACACTTATGGGGTGCTGGTCTATGTACTATCCAGTTTTATTCGACTTAGGAATAGGTCTTACTTTTTTGACCGTATACTCTCGGGAAAAATCCCATGCTGATCATGTGTGTTATGATCGGTAAAATTGCTTTAAGGTTTAGTCGAATCATTTCTATACATAGATATTATCGTAGTTATTATAATTGCCGTCATAATATGACCATGAAGACATACATTTATACTAATTGACGATATACCTAAGTTTAGCAACTTGGGTTTGTGTATAGTTTCCGACACTAAACCCCAAGATCATTTATTGTTTTCAATAAAAAATTGGGGGTCGCACGCAATTCGTCTCTGAGCTAATAAGCTGTTTACATCGTCTGAGTTACATAACTGTTAACGGTATTAGAAGTCTACCATTGTCCCCATGATTGACGAATTCTTCGGACGGTTCCACATTCACTTTGGCTGACTCTGGTTTTTACTGACGTAGCAGTTAAAGTGCGCTTTCTTTTCTCGCTATGAGGCTCCTTGGGTATACCTAGGTAGTTACGCAGGACTTTATAACAATTGTTTTCTCATTCTGCGTGCTTTATCAAGGGCAGGGTCCATCAGGATTTCTGTTATCTATGGATATGATTGTTGATTTATGCGAATTCGACTTACATGTGAATGTTTGAGAAATAGTGCAGTAACACATTGATTTCAAAACAAAAACTTCTCGTTTACATAATTCTTTCATATTCTTATTCTGATTTTGAGATTGTGGTGACTCTGGCGGTCGTTCTCAAAAAATTGCATCGACAGGTTAAAGTTTTCCTCTCATATTTTTTTTCGAAATGTTGTAATTTTTTTTGTTTTTGTTTACAATAATGCTTCTAGATGACTCATTAATAACGTATTTGCGAAAGGGAACGGATTATTCCAAACCGTTAAGAAGTTACAGTATGTTAAAATATTAGTGGCACAGGTTAAAGATATATAACGCAGGTTCAGGTCAATTAATTTTCGCGTAGTTGTAAAATTTTATTGAGACCGTATTTTCACCTACACCATCCGTGTTAAATTAATGGATAAACGACAGTTTTTCTTCACTTCCGAATAAAAAATTCACAGATGTAATTAGCTTTACTTAGATTCAACTCCCCCACTCTCTAAGTGGGATGTAAGTAACAATAATTAAGTAAAGCTAAATGTTTTTCCTTAAATTTTATTTAATAAATTGTTAAGCGCGCGGGCGGCAGTAGCACAACAGTTCTACGAATCGAAAAAAAAAGAAATAGGTATAACTCCTAATTTAAGGTTCCTTAGTCAACAAGGAACCCTTCTAGTTTCGCACGTCCGTCCCGCCTGTCGGGTCTGTATGCGTTACGTTGGTTTTCAAATTTGAAACATCGAATTCGATATTGAAAAGTCATTACGACATCGAATTCGATGTCGTAATGGACTTCGGCGTCAAAATTGTTGCATAATTAGCTTCTCTATCACCTATTCATTATGAATACGTCGACCTACTGGCAACCCTGTACGAGTATAATGTAATTGGATACTAGGTAAACATTACAAATATCACTGGTCAGGTTTTTAACCAGACAACAATATTTACCTTTATCATTTTACCATTTACCTACCATTTTTTTATCAATATGATTTAACTACTAAAATTAAGAATTGAAGTTCTTATTGGTAAGGGCTACAGAATCCTATCTTGGGCATATCTGATACCGTTAGAGAGTTTTATTATTATAGTACCTACCTATCAAAAATTAAAATATGCACCAAAATTTTTAATAAAGTTTAAAGAGTAGGTATTCTAGTCATGATTGTGAATCTTAAAATAAACAGGTAAATATTTTTATTTCTCGGAAAAATAAAATAAACAGTTCTTAATTCATTAAACTATTACCTACTTACCCGTTATTATAAAACTGATTCCAAACAATTGTTTGTTTAGACAAAGGAAAAAAAACATAAGTTTTAATTCAGCGATAACTCGATCAGGACTGACCGTCAGTAGTCTGCGAGTAAAACAAGTTCTTTTCATTTTAAACTAGCGGCTTGCCCCGGCTTTTCACGGTTTTCTGCGCTACTTAAAAATGAAATAGAAATCTTTCGAAAAAGCATAAAAATCCATTTGGTAATTTTTGAGTTTATAGCGTTCAGAAAAATAGACAGACAAACAAACGCGGCGGGGGACTTTGTTTTTTAATATGTAGTGATAGCGCGGAATTCTTAAATAAAGTAATTTAAAAGAAAGCCGGAATGTTAAAACGCCAAAGCTGACTATTATGTTTATTATTTAATAAAACCAAATTTTTAAATGAAGCTTTTACCGGGGACTGAAATTTTGAAATGGGCTTACATTGTTCCAGCATATGGAGCGCGCTTATTAGAGCGAGCGCTGATCGCGTCCCGGCGGATAAACCAACACAACAGTGTAATACATCAATATTTATATACCTTATTTGTCCATAAACTGTTGAATGCCGTAGCTGGTTGGCAGCCCCGTATTTGCTGGTTTTATAATCTACTAACTGTTTCCCGCGACTTCGTCCGCGTAGATTACGATTATCGCTATCCCGCGGGAACCATATAATTTTCCCGAATAAAAAGTAGCCTATGTTATTCCTCAATATTCAAACTATCTTCTCACCAAATTTCATCTAGATTGGTGCAGCGGTTTTCCCGTGAAGAGGTAACAAACAGACAGACAGAGAGACAGAGAGACAGAACTTTCGCATTTATAATGTTAGTTAGGATTAGGATTATACTGACCTACCGTGAGTCCTTCTTCGTCTTACTGCCCCGCTAAGTAACAATAGGAAAAGTCTTTATTATCCGTCGTGATATTAAGTATGTATTTTGAACGTAAATTCTCTTTTGTAGAATGCCTTTAGATCTTATCCTTGAGAGGCTTTTTACTTACTACTGTCAACATATTTGAACAAAGCATTTGATTGGTTTGCTATTTAAAGCCCGCTGTGCTATGATTGCCTGGGGCGTGCTCTTTGAGTTTTCCAGCGCATTTTCCTAAGTAATAACCTAAATGTTCAAGTTTGTGATGTGAAGGAAAACATGGGATATATTCAACTCTGGTGAGCACCATGCGCATGTGTGTCAAGACTAGAATGTTGCAGACTAGAATGAAGCTAAAAAGTACATCTCCATTGAAGTCTTCCTGGAAAATAGGCACAGAATAGTCCTCTATTCTGTGCCTATTTTTTCCAGTATATTGTTTATACCTAAATTGTTAACTATTAGCGGAACTGACCATGGAATTACTTAGTGAGATGGGAATTTAAAATAGCTTTTGGATTAAAAAAATGAGTACCGACTTTCATGATACGAATACCTAGGTCTATTTTTGGTGGTTATTTTCTTAGATAGGTAGGTATTGTTATAGTTCTTAGGCTAATCATCTTAATCAAACAGATTCACTGCTAAGAAGTAACTTTGTTCGGAGATGTAGTTCTGTCGCCCAGCAACTACAGTTTTATACGTGTAAATTGAAAGTTAAGTAGATACGATTTATGATTATGGCATTTGGACAATAATCAATTATAAGCACCTTCTGAAGCGACGAGGCCTCAGCGTGACGCAGCAATCGACCTCTCTCATCCATCAGACTAGAACTAGCCCGATACTTAGCCAGGATTACCACTAATACGGCAAATAAGATATTACGTTTCTCTATTTATATACGATGAGGAAAAAGTCGTTTCCTAGAAACGCGCGGTGAGATCTAGCTTATGTAGCGCGATTACCTATACTTATCTAATGACGTATTTCTACAGATCCTCCCGTTTGAATATTGTTTCTAAGACACACTAAACATTCCTTGGGCGACCACCATACGAGGTATCTAAGAAATTAAACTTGCAAATATGCTATCATATTTATAATAAGGACAATAATAATAATAACTACATGGTAGGGTACAAATTATGAATTCGAAAACGATAGCAAAGCATGCTTCTCTTAAATAGAAGGTTATTTTTTAGTAAAAAGAAGGCTGTGTAGCTAATCTTAAAGGAAAACATTTGGGTTGGTACACAAACACGTCTTAAAATTATTTATTTTGCAAGTTGTCTTGTGGCAATCGATTTTGAGTGCGTCTGAGAGCTCAACTATCGTTTCTCGAAGAACTATGGGAAATCTCAATTATTTCTCAACAGACACCAACTTATTTTTCAAGTTTATAAAGTACCTATGTACTGTGGGGCGTAGCCCAGGAAGTGGACACTGGAGAAGGTACGGTCGCGTCCTAACAGTAAAATTAATTATTGCCCTGTAAATACTGATGAGATTAAATAAAAGATGGCATTCTTAGTCAGGACTGGATTCAAGTAGCAGGGGCTTAAGGCTAATACAAATCGAAGGCTTGGCGGTCAAACCCGATAAGTACCAAAAACCGTGTTTCGAGAAAATCGAGATTGAAAGTTTAGAGCTCTACGAATCTTCCTGTATGGGTCTTTACTATAGGAATGTTTTTTGTGTGAAAAGATAGCTTATTCAACTTCCTATTTTTGCTTATTAAGGATTTGAAATTACTTGGCAAGCTGAACAATTACATGTTTTATGTCGACAGGGAGAGACTTATCGGGTTTTTATTAAAACAAAATTTTAACAAAAAGTAATTATTTGGTTTTATTACTAAAAAAAAACATAAGAATCAACATAGTTTTCAAATAATAATAATCATCATCATCATGTCAGCCGAAAGACGTCCACTGGCTGGACATCTGCCTCCCCCAAGGCTCTCCACTCAGACCGGTCTTGTGCTTTCCGCATCCACCGCGGTCCCGCAATCTTTAGTAGGTCGTCGCTCCATCTTGTTGGAAGCCTACCGACAGCTCGTCTCCCGGTCCGTGGACGCCATTCGAGAACCTTATGAGCCCACTGCCACTTAAGTTTCGCAATTTTTCGGGCTATGTCTGTAACTTACATTCTACTGCGGTTATCATAATTTCTGATTCTGTCCCGCAGAGAAACCCCAAACATAGCCCTCTCCATCGCCCTCTGAGTGACTTTGAATTTCCTTATGAGGCTCATCATTAGCGCCCACGTCTCAGATCCGTAAGTCATCACTGGCAACACACACTGGGCAAAGACTTGACTTCAAACACTGCGGTAATTTGGACGAAAAGACACTGCGAAGCTTCCCGAACGCTGCCCAGGCGAGTCGGATTCGACGAGTGACCTCTTTCTCGAAGTTGGACCTACCTAACTGGACCGTTTGTCCTAGGTAGACATAGTCGTCAACAACTTCGAGCGCAGAGCCTCCGATCATTACGGGAGTTGGCACAACATGGACATTGGACATGACTTTCGTCTTGTCCATGTTCGTTCTATGGTCTCAGCCATGACTACAATAGCAATTTATGTTGATGCCTCGTCCTTTCCAGTCCAGAACCTTAAAAGCATCCTCCAATGCAGAGATCACATTTCCTTATCTGACTCCCTGCTGTAGAGGAATAGGCTTCGTGGTCTGGTCCTGTAGTCGGACGGCCACAGTGGCAATTTCGTACAGACACTTCAACATTTCGATATACCGGTAGTCAACTTGGCACCGCTGGTGAGACTGCAGCACAGCCCAGGTCTCGATCGAATCGAAGGTTTTCTCGTAGTCCACAAATGCAAAGCAAAGGGGCAGGTTATACTCTTCGGTCTTCTGTATAACCTGCCGCAATGCATGTATGTGGTCCACGGTGCTATAGCCTTTTCGGAAGCCGGCTTGTTCGGGAGGCTGGAAATCGTCAAACCTGCGCCCGAGACGATTCATGATGACCCTCCACAACAGCTTGTAAACATGGCTCAGAAGTGAGCTGGGTCTATAATTCTTCAGCAAGGTGTTATCACCTTTTTTGAAGAAAAGCACCACCACACTTCTGTTCCATGCTTTCGGCGTTCTCCCTTCGTGGAAGACGGAACTAAACAGCGTCTGGAGGCCCCTAATAACTGGTTTACCACCCGCCTTCAGGAGCTCGGCTGTAATTCCGTCGTCACCTGGGGCTCTGCCATTCTTTAGCTGTTTGAGGGCCATACTAATCTCGTACAGGCTAACGTCCGGGATATCTTTGGTATAGTGTCGGGTTAATCTAGCCCTAGCTAGATTTTCGACGGGTGTTCGGGTTATCGTGTATAGCTGTCCATAAAACTTCTCAACTTCCTCCAACAGCTCAGGCTTGGATGTAACGATTCTGCCGTCGTCGGTCTTTAGCTTAATCAATTGGCTTTGACCAAGAGACAAATCCCTGGTGAACACCTTAGAGCCCCCGTTATGCTCAATAGCCTATTCAATACTATTAGTATTGAATCGGCGTACGTCGCGCTTCAGAGACTTTGAAATTTGTCTGTTGAGCTGCAAATAGCGACAAGCGTCACCAGAGGACTGCAGAATCATCTTGCGCCTCACCTTCATGAGCCTAAGGGTGGAGTCCGAGAACTTCTTGGTTCTTGTACGGCGGGTCTTGAAGAACTTAGACCCAACCGTATGGATAGTTTCCACAAACCGTTTTAACCGCAATGTTCACAGAGACATCATTGAATATGTTTATTATTATTATTTTGTCTTGTACGATTAGGGGGAAAATGCCTTAGTCGCCACGCTTGGCAGGCGGGTTAGCGACCGCAGTTTTACCCGATAGTTCGCGGAAGACGCTGCTGCCCATCCTCCGGTTTATCCCTTAGTCGCCTCTTACGACACCCACGGGAAGAGATGCGGCGCACGAGTGATTAACACAACTGGCGGTAAAATGTGCTGATGGCTCTGTGGTCGAGTACGATACTAACACTTATTGGGTTTTTCCCCGAAAGAAAAGCGCGGGAGCGTTGCTAGTGTTAAATAAGTCGAAGCCTTTAAAGCGTCTTTACTTCTGATTTTAGCACATCTTTTTAAGGTGAAACAAAATACTTACATTTATAAGCTTTTACTATTGAACATAATTGTCATACGATTAACAATAGTTAAAAGCTAAAATGCAATATGTTTAAATAACTGATTTCACCCAACTATTACCACATTGAACATAAGGACAAATTTAAGGCGGTAAATACCTTTTCATAACGATATAGGTTTTTTACATTAAACGTTTGTTAATAAAATACTTTTATTGCAGTTTATACGATTTTTTCACAAAATTAATGAAACAAGCTACATATTTATAGGATTTCTACACAAGTAAAAATGATGTTGCCGACTTAAATCGCGATATTTGTAAACACCACTCGAAAGAGTTCGAAATTTTATATAAGAAATGCTTATTGGTTCAGATTCGAGATTTTTTGACTTATCGGGTTTACACACTCAGCCCTCAAAATTCTAAAATGCAACTATCTTAATCCGAGGTCCCAGCCCGACTGATCTGCTTTCTGGGAACCAAGTGTTCCTTTATTTTGATCAAATTCTAAGTATAAAATGAACAGATCAGTCTAGCTTGCCAGAGCCGCACCATGCACTTGCTGCATGGAGGCTAGCACCCTACAGTACATTTATTGAACAATAAATTCGTATTTAAAACTAAGTTTAACTATTATGTTATCTAACAATGCCCGGGAAAGGCCTTTGTTAGGGCAAATATCATAGTGTTAAAATTATAATATCATCTTATAAATACAGGAAAGTTATTATGGTCTTAGTTAGTTATTTATGTTGTGAAATTATGCATTTCATTTAACTCAACTTAACATTTTCACACAACTTGCGTTATTATACCAATTGAATCTTTCTTTTGCATAATTTTACTAAGTTTAACTATTATGTTCCCTAACAATGCCCGGGAAAGGCCTTTGTTAGGGCAAATATCATAGTGTTCCAATTATAATATCATCTTATAAATACAGGAAAGTTATTATGGTCTTAGTTAGTTATTTATGTTGTGAAATTATGCATTTCATTTAACTCAACTTAACATTTTCACACAACTTGCGTTATTATACCAATTGAATCTTTCTTTTGCAAAATTTTACGAAGTAAGCGTTACGAGTTATATTACTGGTATTATGTATTATGTATTTTGTTGGCATACAATATTGACTATTGACTTTTGGTAGTGTTATTAGTTATTCTGTGCTTTTGATTCCATTCATGATCTCAATGGAGTATCTTTTTGTATTTTTCTCCATTTTTTTATTTTTAACGTTTTCCCATTAAAATCTGTTATTGCTTTACTTTAAAATACTTACTAAAACAACCAGGTACACAAAAAAAAAACAGAAACATATAACTAACTAACCCCGGGGGGTTCCATTGCAATTTTACTGCAAATAATGACTTATTGATATTTTTAAAATAATGTGTCCAGAATATTGATTGCTTTGTTCGAATTCAATCTATAAGTTTACCTAACTATAACCTGTTATGTGAAATGTATTCAGTGTTCAATAAAGGAAGTCGCAACAAACAAGTCGGAAACAAACATCTATATTCGGTTACCTAACTGGCGCCATTTGGTCAATACTTGAGCCCGCTGCATGTTTTCTGAATGTGCAGCTTGCACCCAGCCTGGATTTGGTCAATACTTGAGCCCGCTGCATGTTTTCTGAACGTGCAGCTTGCACCCAGCCTGGATTTGGTCAATACTTGAGCCCGCTGCATGTTTTCTGAACGTGCAGCTTGCACCCAGCCTGGCTTTGGTCAATACTTAAGCCCGCTGCATGTTTTCTGAAAGTGCAGCTTGCACCCAACCTGGATTTTCCAGCGAATTCAGACTTTCTATCCCAGTTCGTACGTCATCTCTGAAAGCAAGAATGTCTGAACCCAATACGTAGAGTATGGATTAAATTCCACGCCGATCGTTGTTTTGTTGCATGCAGTTATGCACGTAATTGGAATGAAGTATTCTCTTGAAACGTAATTATTTTCTGAAACTAGAACGCCATTTTTGGAGCAATAACTGGACTTTTTTACAATGCTATATTACTAACTAGATAAAGTGATAACAAATAGCAGTATTTAGACAATACACCAGGCACTTTAGTTGGCTTTAAAGAAAATAAAAAAATGCTGTTTTTAATAAGACAAATGAAAGTCCTTATTGTTTTATTATTTAACCACGCAAGTGTATCATCTGGTACGGTAACGTTCGCAGGTAGGACATAACCGGCCCGTGCCGGAGAATAATAAAGTAAGCATAATTTTGACACTCTTGGGGATCTTTAGTGACGTAACTAAGAAACACCTTGGAATTACTTATTCAAGCATAACATTCACGTATGAATCCGAGAGCCTCTTGAGACACAATTTTTGCATAAATTCGATACCTAAAGAGGTGTTTTGTTTTAGTACAATGGTTCCAAATCTTAACAGTAGGACTACTAGGCAGAACAACTGTTTTAAAATATGATCTCAATCAAATGGAGTATATTTTTGTATTTTTGCGCCAATTATTTATTTTTACGGTTTTCCCGTGACTAAAAAAGGTATAATGTTTTAAAATAGTTGACTTTTACGTTGCTCAAAACTTTCTAAGGTTGAAATTAGTATGAGAGCTTGTATTTAATTGCAGGTACAAATTCTAGGCACTCTTGACTCTAAATATATGGATATTTTTACAGTGTACCAAATTATGATAAGAAATACGTCCAATTCTTTATATCTTATTTGAAACTTAACAACTTACGTACTGAGTACTTATCCAGTTCCGAGGAAGGCCTGTGCCCAGCAGTGGGACGTAAAAGAGGCTGGTGATGATGATGATGACTTATCCATTATTCACCGTACATTAGAGTTAAATCAACAAAAACAATATTCTTGTTATTTTAAGTTAGTTTTAATTATTTGTTAATTTTACAAACCATGTAAGTATCCTATTTAGTAGTACTTTTATTCGAAATAAATTGATTGTATACATAAGTGTTTTTGTAACAAAAAATAACAATGTTCAACCTAACAAATCAGACGACACATTGTTAGCTTTAATTGATACTAAGGAAGTAAAAATAACTATTTGAACAAATTGATAAATTAAACAAACATTTCCTCTTACAGCCTTATCACACTAGCTAGCGATTTGCGAGCGAGTGCTTCATACTAATAGCGCTCGCGGCGAACACGTTGCGTGATCGCCTCAATACAAAACTCGCTCGCAAATCGCTAAGTGTGATAATGATAAGGCTGTTAAGGTCTACGAAAGTGCTCTTTCTGCCCTCTCTTCTTTGGCCAACGAGCCCCCTGATGCTCACTGTCTAACTCACTCGCAATCAGCATTGTGTTCATTTTGTATGGGCTGACAATTGGTATCGGAAACAGCTAGCTGTCACAGTCGTACAAAAACTGATATTCAAACCGATGACGAGTGTCAAAAGTCAAAATAGTTACGCAATAGAATAAGCCTGCTGCTTAGAGCGTCCGTTAATCGCCGACCGAAAAAAAACGTCTTGATCGCATTTGCGGTTACGTCTGAATCACTATGGGCAAATTAGCAGCGCCACTAGCGGCACGTATTGAGAACAAACAATTCTCATAGTATTTGACACACGTAACGCGAACGCGATCGAGATGTATTTTTGGCCGTTGATTACACTAGACGCTCTGTGCCCGTAGTGTAATCAAAAAGCACAAAATACGTCTTGATCGCGTTTGCGTTAAAGTGTCAAATAGTATGAGAATTGTTAAACGCGAAGGCGCTCTGAGGGCCCTGCATAATCTCCGACAAGGCCAAGAAATACGTCTCGAGCGCGTTCGCGTTTAACAATTCTCATACTATTTGACACTTTAACGCAAACGCGATCGAGACGTATTTCATGCTTTTTGATTACACTAAGGGCACTGTTCGTTGTCGATACGTGCCACTAGTGGCGCTGCTAATGTGCCATAGTAATTCAGACGTAAACGCGAATGCGATCGAGACATTGCTTTGGCTGTTAATTTCACTAGACGCTCTGCTCTACCAATTAAGCGCTGTCAATTGCAGCGTGAAGTTTACAGTTTGGCCTACAGTAGGCGTTACAGTATGTATTAGGTATAATTCTAAAATGAAAGCTCAAAACTTTATACAGCCAAATTAAAAAAAAAGTTGATACTCCAACGTTTATAAGCTTTTAATTATGAACAAATCGTAGCCGTGTATTGAATACCTTATGCTTTTAAAATAAATAAATTAACAATCTTGAATATGCATTGCGTCTCCTTACCTTGCTAATGCGCCATCTATTGGAAAATGTCCGACCTAATCCCTTACGCAATCTTTATCATACTTACTTAAGTGTGCTTAGGTGAAACCAGACAAATGAGATTGATTAAAAAAGGGAGCAAAACAGAACTGTTAAAAGAATAATTATTTGTTATACAAGGGTGCAAAGTTGTATTTTACCCGCGAGTGTTTAAACACACTAGAAGTAAAATACATTTTCCCCTCACTACCCCGGAAAGCCGTCTTTTATCCTTTTATACAAACGGGTAAAATCGCGTTTTATCCACTAGTGGGGAAAGTAATTTGACCTTGGAGGGGAGCGTGTTTAAGTAGCTTTTGACAGATAACAAAACGTAAAACGCTCATAATAATGGTTCATTCGATATTAATTATAATTAAATAAATAATAAATGGTTTGAGAATTTAATAAAAAATACCAAATTTAGCTTAATTTAATAGTCCTTAAAATTGTATATGAAGCATTTGTTTTTTTTTTATAATCATGTTGAATATAATTCTTAACGCACAAGTTGAATCGATGCAATTTCAAAACGCATCGTCAGAAATGTCAACATTGTCAACAAAAATTTTCTCACCGACTCCGACTCACGTAACAATTTACAACTTCCAGAGTTTTCTGTTATAATATCGTGAAAAAAATAGTGATTCTAGTGATGAACATTTATTTTTATGAGCTGTTTTTTTGCATGTTGGGCTTTCCTCGCCACATTGAGGTGAAAAGTTTTGTGTTACACATGGGTGCAAATGTATTTTACTTCTCGTGTGTTGAAACACTCGCTACGCTCAGGATTCTATTTTAGAACCACTTGCTTTGCTCGTGGTTCAACTATAGAATCCTTTCGCTTGCTCGTGTTTCAATTCCACACTCGCGGGTAAAATACATACTTTGCACCCTTGTATAACAAATAACTATTGCACACGTGAGTAACACAAAACTTTTCACCGCACTGTAGCGAGGAAAGCGCAACATGCAAAAAACAGCTCATAAAAAATAAATCTTCATTACTGGAATCACTATTTTTTTAAAGATATTATAACAAAAAAACTCTTTACGTGAGTCTGAGTCAGTGATAATTTTTTTGTTGACAATGTTGACATTTCTGACGATGCGTTTTGAAATTGCATCGACTCAACTTGTGCGTTCAGAATTATGTTCAACATCATAATAAAAAAAGAAACTATTATGTTTCTTAAAGAATTTTAAGGTTTGCACCTATGAGTTAAAATCACATTTATAATTAGGATAATTTTTTGTAATCAATGCGTTCCCAAGAAAGCGTGGGGACCGCCTGATGTTGAGCAATTACCGCCGCCTAGGAACGCTTGCAACACCAGAAATATCACTAGCTTTGCTTCAGTCGGCTAATGGCACTGTTGCGTACTCAACACTGAAGTGAGTGGCAACAGACGATTGAGTCAACGATGTCGTGTGAGCGTTAAACGTTGTATTGCCTATTACGCTATCGAAATGGCGTTAATTGGTCCGAACACCCGTTCTCTGCCCTTTCCTTAAACATTAGCTGAAACGCGCCGTGGGTAATAACGCGCTTTTTACGACATAATGATTGTTAACAATCATGTCATAATAAGGAATCTCCAAACTATTTGAATGAAAGAACTGTGTCTACTGGCTATTGTTTTGTCCACATAAAGTTCCAGAAAGTAATCGCGATTTAATTAGGTATGTGTGTAGGCACATGTTTGAGATTTAGTGGTGTCATCATCACCAGCCTTTTTTACGTCCTACTGCTGGGCACAGACCTCCTCTCAGAATGAGAGGGCTTGGGCTATAGTTCCCACGCGGGCCCAGTGCGGATTGGGAACTTCACACACATCATTGAATTGCTTCGCAGGTGTGTGCAGGTTTCCTCACGATGTTTTCCTTCACCGAAAAGCTCATTATAAATTACAGATGTAATTCCGCACATAAATTCCGAAAAACTCAGAGGTGCGAGCCGGGGTTGAAGTCATTTAGTGGTGTATGTATACTTATTCCCCTAAGTGTATTCCCCATGCTTTTATTATTTGTCATTACCATATTAATATACAGGCAAATTGCGGTTTCCCGAGTTCTAAGTTTTAAACCATGTTTTCAAAATTACTAGCTAGCTTGTTAGCAATATATTCTTTCATTTAAACATTGACGCAAAACAAGAGAAGTAAAATAAATTTTTGTTTCGTTTTTTTAACCCCCGACACAATAAGGGTGGTGTTATAAGTTGACCGCTGTGTGTCTGTGTGTCTGTCTGTGGCACCGTAGCTCTTAAACGGTTGAACCAATTTGAACGCGGTTTTTTTCGCTGTTCAGCCGTTTTTGAGATAATACATTTTGAAATGAAAATGTCGCAGAGGTTTTATCAAGTTCCACTCACAAACGTGACATTCCGTTGATGTCCTCAGTTCGGGAACCAAAATCCGGGAGCCCGTTGACATGTAAAAAGTGACAATAACCGGACAGGTGCGAGTCGGACTTGCGAACGAGGGTTCCGTACAATTATTTTAACGCTTGTCGCCAGTGTTTTAAGTTGTCCAGTGTTAGCAAGAGCCCTGCTCCTAAGCAAAATGTACACAGTGTGCGGGGTCATCTTATATTGGTATATGAAATTTCCAGACGGACATAAAAAATTAAGATTTTGAGAATTATCTGAGTGGTTGTGCTATAAGAGCTATCTTCATACCAAATTTCAAGTTTCTAGGACAACTGGAAGTACCTACTTACCCTTTAGGTTTTCAGGGTACGGCAATTTGTATGGAAACAACCATTTTCATGACTGTATCTTTTGATTGCGTTGAATTAGAAGTTTGATTTTTTCACAGCTTCAAGAGACTGCAGGCTTGAGTATTTGATATTAATTTCAGCATTCTAACCTCCACGCGTTCCAGGGAAAAACCTATAAAAATTGAAAAATGCATAATGTCTGCCTGGGGGTCGATTTTTGAACATCACCGGTGACTTAAATTCTCAGGCCTATGATAAGTATCAAATACGAATGCCCCCACCCACTTTTAAAAACGAGATACTGGAGTGACTTCTTGACCACTGGCAGTGACAGCTAGCCTCAATCTACTATGTTGACATGCTTGTCTAAGTATAACAGAAACGCAAATTATTAGCTGCATGTTAGTAGACGGGTATGACATCAAAAATAAAGCTTTTGGCAAATAGTGATATCAATCTCATGGATGACAATTTAGTCACCAAGTGAGATTCAAAAATCGACCCCTATCCTTTAATTAGGAACTATGTTAATTTTTGCGCAATCGGGTGCCGTAACTACACCTACAAAGGGCCTACAAATACAAAAGATACATAACATATAAATATAGTTCCTAATGAAAGAACCAGGCCCAGATTTTTTTTAGTTTTTACTAGTTTTTTTATGTCGGGGATGTTTTGTGTGTGTCTCCAACGCAAAGTATCAATTTAATGCGGCGAAATTCACCTAAGTTTGGCTTGTTTAAAAACAGATTTCAAAAATGGGGGAGATTCTCAATTCGTATGTATTAAGGTATTCATCAAACCTTCATTGATGACATTTTCCATTTTGTATTAAGTCGGTTTTTCAGTTTTAGATTTAGTAAGTACGTCATTTTAAATGTCCTATCTATAGTCTGTTCAAACCTAAATGATTAAACGACAAAATGAGAGTAGGTATTGGCAATGCTCAAGAGCAATGTTGTTTTTTTAGAAACAAGTGTAGCTATTATTTGTGTGGGGGGGAGGGGGAGGTTGGGAAACACTTCTTTCTTTCTGATAATGATGAAAGTCACAGGCGCCGCGCGGCGCAACACGCTTGATAACTAATTAATCACTGCCTTAACAGCGGCGTCATTTCCTGCGAGATTTAAAATTGCCACAGATAGAAGTGAGAAGGGTCGAGCGACGCCGACATTAGCCTTTTTACCCTTCCAATTTGGTTTCCATATTATTATATCACCACCTTGCGTTCCATCATGCATCTTGCAGTTCTAAGCGATTTGTGTCAAATATTGTTGTCGCCGCCAATACTCACATAATATAATAAGTACTTATTTGTGTTTGAATTTAGCTTGTTGCAAGCTATGTGCGAAAGTTTATTATTAGCTAGCCATGCGATTTTTTTAATAAACTAATACAGTTTCGCCAAAATTTTGTTTCTTAAGCTGCACTATGCCTATTTCAAATTATCAGGTTTTCCCTGGTTTTTCATTCTAAACTGAGTCCAATAGAAGTATATCTACATACTCGTACAAGTAAATGATGTGTATAGGAGTTGGTTTTGTGAGATGGTTGAGCGTTGTGTTATGTCATTGCAGGAGACGTACCGACGGTGGGCATGCAGTACTATAGTGCCGTTGTGGGTAGAGGATGGCGGCGAGGAGGGCGGCGAAGAGGGCGGACGGGCGCGGCGGGCACCGGCGGAGCACGCGGCGCGGTGGCGTGCGCGGCACCTAGAGCGCGTGGGGCACCTGGACCGGCGGCGCGGCGGCGGCGTGGTGGGCCGCTGGGTGCGCGCCGCCGCCGCCGGCCCCGGCCGGCCGCTGGCCCGCCTCAAGCCGTGCCTGTCCGTCTGCCAGCTCGTCGAGCAACACTGCCCCTACTTCCTGCCTGCAGACCGTGCGCCAGCGTATCCGACACAGTATGCCGGCGAGCCCACCTTTCTATGCCTAGGTATAGTAACAGACGACTGTTTATTATTATTTGCTTACATAACTGAACGAGCGATTGAGGAAAATATGTAAAAAATATATAGTCACTATACAGTAGATATGGCCATCGATTTGACACTTTAGAAGAGTTCTATTATAAATTTCAGATCCGCGGATACCAGAGACAGGTGCACAGAAGAACAAGTCCAACTACGGGTGGGACGAGTGCTGCTACTCGTACTGCGAGGGGCGGCTGTGCTACCATTGCGAGGCGCGGCTGACCGAGGCGCCGCGGCCGGAGGCGGAGCGCTGCGCTCCGGTGGACGAGCGCGTGCCGTCGTGTTCGGTGCCTTACCAGGCGCCGGCCGGCGCCGCGCGCGCGCCGCCTCACCCCGCGCTGCTCGCGGCCGCGTTGCTGCTCGGGCTTGCCGCGCACACACGGACCCACTGGACACCCTACATGCATCTAGTGAATGTGCGAGATTCAAGGTTATAGTTTTACGTTCTTGTGCGTCGCCTCCCCGCGTCTCGCGATCGTCAGACTGCGATCAGAACTTCTACTAGTACTGTACTTATGATAATAAATTACGCGCGGTTCCGAGTGTGGCGAGAGCCGCGGCTGGCGAGGCGGGGCCGCCACGCCGCCGCGCCGCCACGCCGCCGCGCCGCCGCGCCAGCGTGACGCTCCTACTATCCACTAAGTGAATATTCGTGTCCGAATGCTCGATACACCCGAAATATAGAAACACCAAATGTACTCAACGTATGCATTTTTATCTCATAAGCCGAAGTTCCGGCCAGTATGTTAATTATTCTGGCACAAACGACATTTTGCTTTAAGTCAAGATGTTATATTTTAAATAAAGTTTTACAGTAACATCGTTATTAGACACTTTGTACTTTTTTGTTATTTTTGCTAAACTAGTTTACATAGAGACAGTATTTTTAAACGTTGAAAAGGCTAATGTTGTGGTTTACCGTTGACGACTCAGTTGATTTACAAAACCGAACTTGTTTTACACATGTTTTAGAGACATCAACATTTTTCAGATTCATTGTAAGTACTATGAGTATATTGTATTATCAGTACGGGAAATCCAAGCTGGCCTGATCAGATAGTGCAGTTCCATGCAAGCCACGCCGTCGAATGTGACTGTTGCTGTTCCGCAACGTAGGCTCCGTGTCGGGCAATACCTTCCGTTCTCGTTAAAGGATTGAAATTTGCTATAGATTGTAAGTAGGCACCTCACACGGATGGCACTGTAAAGAACTGAAGCCTTTTCTTATTATGCTCATGCAACAATAGATAGTAAACATATTTGAACTGCTATCAGTTACGAGGAGTCGTTTACCAGTTTCGTAAACTGTCATTGAAGTAGGTGATAACGGGTGGTGCGGGCGCGGCGGCGGCGGCGGCGAGCGCGCGACGCAAGCGGCGCCGGCGCACGCCGCTGCGCCCGACTGAATGCCTAGGCAGCTGGTCTATGAAAAATATTGATTAAAGTAATATAGGGATAATTAAAAGTAGTAGTTGTTTTGTAAGAAGTAAAATACGACTAATAATACATATAATGCGAGTTGTATGTAATAATATCCGTCTTATGAACTATCATTCAAGTATTGCCAGATGTATCATGGTTGAAAATGATTTTTACAATGAATTGATTTTTAATATATATTATTGTATATGTATATTACGTCAAATATATGGTGTAAAGCAAATTCCATCATGGGCATAGTCGTACGCATTTGAAGGTCTGATAACAATGTTTGTTGGTTTTCTTATTTTTGAAAAGTATTGACATATAAGTGGTGTCGTTGAACATAATGTGATCGATAACAAATATAAATAATGGTTATGAAGACTTTATTGAATGGATATTTGTTAAAAATATTGTCCTCAGGTGGGGATGTAGTTGTTGTATTCAAATGATAAATGATAATAATATTAAGTAAGTTATTTTTTACGTTTTTTATCGTGTACATATGTCAAAAAAGGTTCGTTGTTTCCAATTCCGTACTTAATCAAAGTCACTACAAAGGTGCTAAAGGTCTATTAATGCTTATTAGGTCGCTAATTAGTCACCAGCCACCAGCTCGCCAGGTCCCAGCGCCGCCGCGCCGACCGCTGCCCTGTGCCTCGACTTTACTCGCTCATTCAACTCATCCACTCAATCCCTCTCATTCTTTCCTATAAACAAAGCTCCTGGGTGCATTGGTTGATTCTGGACTTGATTTAAGACAAAATAATACCTGTTAATGTTCTAAGTCTGTTTTATTCCTGAGTCTAGTATTGCCCAAAGCATCCTATTACGTAATTCGAACATTTGAGATCATGTTCTTGCTTTTCGCTTCTGATGTTTTTTATTTAAGGTTAGACTTGTTCGCGTCTCATCATCGAGCAATGCTGTGTGATGATTAACAATTTTCTATTTCCATTGGTAGATATCAAATTGCCATCAAAATAATCTTCGCTATCGTCTCAATGAGTAAAGTACTAAAAATCATAGGAATAGTCTCTTCAAGAGAATTTGATATAGTTGTTAGAGGATATATCGATTTCGATAGTTAACGAAGTTCAAAATCCATTGTTTGCGAAAGTATAGCGTACCGTAACAATAATACATTAAAACCTCATGGATACATTTTCGTTGTCATAGATCTATATATTGCTCATTTTGTATACTCACTTATTTAATATCCATTCTTGTACCTATTTTCAGTTAACCGATAGTCTCTTTAACATATTTACTTGCATTTAAAATAAAAAAATACCTACTTAGTGAGAAATTTTATAATTTCCGGGGAGTAATCGAACCGAGTTCTAAAAGATTTTTAGTCACCTTCCCTCTTCACTTAAAAATCTTTACATTTACTATAATCAAGGTGTCTAAAAATTAGAAATAGTAAATGAATTATTAGGATCATAAATTAATTGAAACAATTTCGAGCACTTGTTAAAACTTACACATTGGCCGAAAATTCCTTCTTTGTGGATGTTACACTTAAACCTTGATATCTTGACCTACTCAGTATTCTGTACGCGAGTCGATTGAAAGACCAAAAGAATGGAGTTCGGTTAGAATGTTGTCGGTATGTACACGGACACTCTTCGATTGATGTCGGAGCGGTCAGCAATTCGCACCTTCAGCCAAGCAGTGGTTACAATTAAACAAACACCAACCCGCGCCTTTTGCAAACAAAATAATTATGATAGTGCCCTAAGCACGACTTGTCGAATCCTGCGTCACGTAAAATCGAATAGTAAACTATAACGAGTTTGTATGACGTTTGGTACAGCGCCCGCCCGTGAGCGCATTTGGAACTAAAATTTAGTATGAGATTTCTCGATCTCGATACGATAACCGTAACGTAACGCAGGATTCGACAAGTCGTGCTTAGGGCACTGCAGCATAGAGGAAGTAAACGGATTTATTTAGTGTCCACTCGGTGAGTTCTTTTATACAACATTGGTTCGGTAGGGACGCAAAGTTAGCAATAATTCGTAGTAATTTAGTAACAAGGTAGATTCCCCTCGTTATCCATGAGTCGCTTGACCAGACCACGCGGCGCGCGGCCGCGACCCGCGGCGTGCGCGACCTGCACTTCTCCGTAGGTTAATCTAACGGGTGTATTTCAATGTTCCGTTGAAAGTTGGAGATAGTGTATACGTTCCGTTTTATTGATATACGTATGTTTTGATGTACATAATAAAGTGTAAATGTTTAACGCACAAATAATATGGACAAAGAAGCTGATTATGTAAAGCAATGTACGAAACCTTATATATTTAGCTGTAAACTGTATCTGATGAGTAATTGATTAGCAATACGAATGTCGCAATTTCCGTGCTCCATCGGCTGCGTGAGTAGCTCTTGGTCCCGAAGTAATCACATTAGTTGGTACATTTAACGTAATCAATCAGCTGGTCGTTCGGTTCAGTTGGAGAATTACTGCCTGATTGGAATAGGAGTTGGTCCGGTCGCGAGCCGCGTCGCCACCGCGCGGGGCGCCGGGCGCGCGGCCCGTCTTCACCGTTCACTCGCATAGGTACCGCATACGCATCAGCCCAACGATATTAGTTGATACCAATAGCCAACTGTCACACTTACGCACAAAACAAGCAGAGAATGATGCTTTCGGGGTCGTTAACTGATACGTCTCGAATAGTCTCGATTTAACAAGAAGTAGTACATAAAATATAGGGGTATTGTCTTACTCTGTAGAGTGCAGAAGTAAGGAAAACACCAATAGCTAGACGAGACGTCTAAGTTGTAATAGTTATTCAATGTTAAGAAAGTTACTCGACGCGTTAGAGTTTTTTACTACCTATCGTGCCCGTGATCATGAAAAAATGTGTGTGGCCCTAATTTATAGAGGAGACATAAGCAGAAATTGCTGACGCTTTTATCTCAGCATATTCTTTATTTAACGATGAAGTTGTGCTAGGATGACAAATTGATAGTTTTTGCTGTAATGTTGACAATCTTTTTGAGTAAATTCTTTCAATAAAAATAATATGACATGTAGGTAAAATATCACCGTCAGCGTTTATTAAAGTCAGCTATATACTAGGTCTCAAAATTAAAATATTGACCTTAAGTGTAATCCAAAATGTCACTGGGATCTCCGTTTTTTTTTTTTCGTTAGGCAATAGACCAAAAAAACATGTTGAGGTAATTTTCAGTTTGTCCTTAGTAGTATATTGATATTTACATCCAAATTAATTCATCTCCCCCCACCCCCCTCTTTATTGTTACTTATCGTTGAAATGTTAGTGAAAACTGGTATGCACAAAATATACCTAACACTGGGTGTCAGTTACGGCATTTTGCACTATCATTATTAAATTGTATCATTAATTTTACGGAGCATGTTCGAAATAAAAACAGTAAAAAGTCACGTATTGCCGTAAAACTTTAATAACTCCTAATCTAAGCTACCTTTACCAATTCCAGTTGTGAGGATCGATGTCCAAATAAGATATTTTTTCACAATTATTGTAGTCTTGTAATCCCTAGATTTAGCACTGCCGTACGAAATCCGTCCTAAGACAAGAAACCTGACTTTATTACGTCATACGTAAACGTAATTAAATAATTTTAGGTACTGGTGACATAATTTCGATAACTATAACATTCAACATCTATACCTATCTATGAGTATGGGACAAGTTTCTGGCATATAATTATGTATAGTGTGTTGAATCTAGGGATCATTAGATCCGCAGCTAACATTAAGTTGCCTTGATCAGTCGAACCTTGGGTAGGTCAACTCACGGGGTCAGTTTATTTACATCTACTCTCAAGTCCATACTACACAGTGAACATTATCATAGATTCCTGGCCCCTATTTCACCAACTTTACAATTGTCAGTTTTCAATGACAATTCGGCGTCAATTGCTGACTTGAAGAGCTATTGTTTTAGCGCGCTTCGTACTGGCCAAGAAATTTAGTTCGGATTGTCATGACAAACCGACAATTGTAAAGTTGATGAAATAGGGGCCTGACAATACCTAAGCTGATTTGTCGGAGTGTCACACACACTGTTACAAAACCTTGAGAAGAAAGATTATAAAACAAAGATTTCATAAAAAAAAATAGCTGCTCGTACCTACAAAGAGTAGTGACTCGAATCCCAAACAAACATCTTTCGAACCACATTGGTACCCTTGCAGCAAAACGTTAGTAATAATGTTCAAGCACATGCAAAACACTCCTGTATATAAGCACTTAATTTAATAAAATTACATGTGAACAGCAATTTTAAAATTCTTCCTTAAATGAATGCTAGAGGAGAGTAAATAAAGAAAGTAAATAAAAGATGCCACCTGGCACACACATGATAGCAACAGGGATAATGACTACTCTAACACCAAGTCTAACCATATAGAACAACTACTTCTTTTGCTGTTTTATATCGAAATTTTCCTTTAAAGTGGTGTAGATATGAAGTTTTTATATACACGCGGATATGGTTAATTTTCTATTTAAGCAAAACAATAACAACGAATAATACACAACCATTTATATAGATGCGTTCGAGATTGTCAAAAGTAAAATGATAAAGCCTTATTTTCTTCTCCAAATCTTGACCTAGATTATAAATATTAAATGACTGATTTCGTAATAACATAAACACAAATGTTAAAACCATTTACGAGTGTTATGATAATAATTATTATTATGCGATATCTAAGATCGTCATAACGAGCTACGGTTCTACGAGTTATACTCGTAGCATTCGTCGTCGTAACACGCGGCCGTCGTAACATGCCGACCACGCCATGCCGTAACACTCCCAACACTCCAAATGTACTCTTTTGTGCTTCAATTATAAGTACTTACTTCAAATAGATCCATGTGCTAATATTGTTGTCAAAGTGTTGAAATAGTTTTTGGAAAGCACAATGAATAAGGAACATTATGATACGTTACAAATTAAAACATTTGTCAGCTAAGGGTGCAAATCTGCTAAATTCATTTCCGCAGATATCATATCATGATTGTTGTTGACGTAATGAATCAGATATAAAGTAAAAAGAAAGATTTAGCAGTTTGAATTAAACTCATAGCCGATCATTTGTTAGCATGCCTACTGCGATTTACCAACGAATACATGGTTTAGTTTTGAATTGTATGCGGCTTTATGTGCCCATAGTTATACTTCAACCAAAAAAGTACTTACTGCTGAAAGTTCAGTAGGGATTGTTGTATTGTATTGTTTAGATAACAAAAATAGTGATCGATCTTGAAAATAACCAATTCAAGGCAATACTTATAAAGAAGTATCGGGTGTGAGGCGCATGAACACGCGCGGTGGATGAGATGGCCTTCCCAATTATTCCAATATAAAGAAATGAAGGTGGTTAGTAATTAAGATACAATTGTAATTAAAGTCTTATGATGATTCAGATACATAGTCGTGCGTTATTCGAGATATTGGTATGTACATGCGACGACCGTTTTATGGTCTGGTTACCGCAGCCCCGGAGAGTTCTCTTTGTACGTTTGTAAACATTGCCAGTGCTAAGTAACCAATTAACCTATTATAAATCGTGTTTATTTTAAAGTAACAAATGTGTAGTGATTTATTTAATTCACGTGTTTGTTCATAAATTAGTATAAATGATAATGTATGTAATTAGTGTTGTTTCCATTTGAATATAAATGTTTTGAGTTCCTTTATAGCGTTATGTTGGTACTAGATACGAGTTTGCATAGAAACCGTTTGTATTGGAGAATTTTGTTGCTTGAGGTTTGCGTTTGTTCGATGTAGATCCTCTAAATCGACCTTAATTTGACGAAAGTTGTTTACATATATTTAAAAGTCACCAAATCAACTCCTTTTATTCTTAATAAGTTCTAGATCATATAAATATATGTATAATTACGAGTCAAAAGTACTCAATTGGAAGTAAAACAGTTTAATTTTACTTAATAGTTTCAATAAATCGTACTTAACTACATATAACACTTTCGAATACCTGTAAAGAATGTCGATCTGTACGAAGGACCGCACTTAACCATAATTTTAATCTCTATCTATATAATATCATTAAAGATGCCTAAATGATAGTGAGAGAGGTAGCGTAGTATAAAATGTTACTCGTAATTACAGCCGTAAGCACGGGTCGAAGCGCGGCGCCGGCCTCGGCCAGCACGCCGCTCGGTATATTGATATGATCTAGGATGTCGTAGCTGTTTCTCGAGTAGTGATCGTGTACTAAGGCTTATGTTACGCCTTCTAAGTGGTTATAACTCTGTTAGCTTGGGGCGAGGAGCGTGCGGTGGCTTCTGCCCAGTGCCAGCGTCCGATGCCCAGTGCCCAGTGCCCAGTGCCCAGTGCCCAGTGCCCAGTGCCCAGTGCCCAGTGCCCAGCGCCTAGTGCCTACCGCTGCCCACACCGGCCGGCCGCGCCGCGCCGCTGTCGGCCGCTGCCGCGCTGCCGCATGTAGGCAGAGATCGTTCGACACTCGAAGTAAGATTAGTAACGTTCGATTGTAGACAGATTTTGAAATTAATATTATTTGCATTTTCCTAAGAGTTAGAACGATTGAGACAGTAGGTCGCACGACCGTGTTATGATGAATTGTGGAGATGTTTATTAAAGAATACGTTTATGAAAATGGAATAAAAACGAAAAATATTGTCATATAAACTTGTAATTACTAAAGTAAGAGGAATTTGTAGATATAAAAATTATTGGAGAACCAGAAAAACGTTAAATAAACCAATTAAAAATACAAACGCGTATTTTCTTGTACTTATTGCAAGTAAACCTGTCAGTGTCCAGTCACAGTTCAGTGGTGTAGTATCCAAGCAGGAGGTATAAGTGAAACGATTTCGTATTACCGTTAATTTCTTTATTTTAATATAAAAATCGTCGCTTACATCAATATCACACTCATCTTACATCATCTATTTATAATAATAAGTATAAAAACTATGACTTGCATTAAATTATCGTTCTCGTAACAATATAAAAGGTTGCATTCATCATCACAGCGTGGCGTTCGCTATACACAATATACCGAAGCCGACCAGGCACACACACACGATAACAGTCGGTGAAGGCGCGAGGGCGGGCGCCGGCCAACTCGCCCAACTCACTTCGCTTTAGCTAAAGATCGCAAGGTCACTAGGTAGTCACGGACATCCTCTAAGCCGTTGCAACTTGTCCAAAGTTTAGTGCTAGATCCGGGCGGCGAGCGCCACTGCCAGCGCCGCCAGCGCCGCCAGCGCGAGCCCGGCCGGCAGCCGCGGCCGCGCGCCTCCGTTGCCGCCCGACGCCTCCTCGGGATCTGCAAACACCACTCGGTTAGCATGGCCCGAACCACCGCTAGCCCTAGCGCCGACACGCCGTCGACATAACAAAACTACAATCGATATTTCTGTTTCAACAATCAGATATAACTTTATTTGTCGACGTCGAGCAGATCAGCTAGGAACTTGGCAGTGCAAAGTGCTCTCGTGCAGACTGTGACTAGTGACTAATAATAACAAGCACATATTGAGATGCAAGGATAGCCTAGCCTAGATACATACACATCAGATTAACATTTTGACAAAAGTCACAAAAATAACAAGAAGGTAGTCCAATGATATGAAAATGGATAATGTTGAGTGAGATATTGATTGATAATGAGAGATGCATGAATTATACAATTAGCATCAAATATCGTTCAGAAGACGGTCCTTATAAAATATCTGCTGCACCAGTTCCGTTATCGAAGTTAATAAGTGTATTTTTTATTACAGGCTGTATCGTTGCCTTTTGAAATTTGTTTTAAATTTTTTGACGTAGGTATGTAGAATAGTCTATAAAATTGAATTAAGGGAAGTAATACGGCTTAACAAGTACAGATTTGTGGGGAAACCTGATATCTACTATTATAGGTATACATATTTCATTATTAATAACACAAAATACTTTTCAATTGACAGCTTAGAGTTATGCCGACTTTGTGTACTGAATGCTCTGAAATGGAAATGGTCGAGTTTAATCGTTCATAATAAAATAAAATTAAAATTAAAAGAAACCTACAGATGCGGGCGGTTGGCGTCGCGGCGGAGAGCGAGCCCTCCTATTTAACGAAGCGGCTAGAGGCCACGTCAACAATACTACAGTCTAGCACCGCCCGACTGAACGCTGACCACTGAAACATGAACTTGCCTTTAGCAAGAAAACTTTAGTCCACCGCAACCAAAACCCATCTACTCGCTACTCAATCAAACCCATACTAACTTTACTACTCGGTCACACTTCTACGCACACGAAAATATTTACATGCAGCATATTTCATACCTTATTGCTGGAAATAGTCAATTATTTTCATTGCCTTTTACACAGTAAATATAAAGAAGTGGTTTAAATGTAAAGTTAGTTAATATATTGTATTTATACTTATTACAAAGGAGTTAGTATCAAATGCAACTTTACTTTAATAAATTTACAGTGCATCATATCACCTGCATGCTAAGTACAAGTAATGGTAACTACGTGTGGGTTGTTATAAAACATGGGTGCTACGCGACCGGTTCCAAAAAGTGCATCTCACGCTGGACACAACATGTTACATATACGAGTATCTTACGTCAATGGATCTCGGATGGCGGTGGCATAGATGACGGTTTGAGGACGACTCTACCACAAGACAGCCAGCATCAATTCATTATAATATGCAATGCCCACCTCACAGGCTTGATCAAATCTAGAAAGCGAGGAGTTGCTGCGTTATGCAAACTGTCCAAGCCGATTGACTCGTGACCCAAACTACTTACTGCTACTCGGGTACCTAAATGTAGCGTAAATGTGTATCGTTGCGAAATACGTAAGTACCTCAGAGTTAGGTATCTTTAAGATTTAGGTTTAATTATTTTTTCATTCAATAGGAGAAATTACAACACAAATTGTACGATGTCAAGTTAAGAGAATTTAAATAGAAATTGTCAAGAGTTAAAAAGAATAATGTCACAAAATGACAAAAAATTATAAAAACAAAAACAAGGTCAATTAATGTAAATAAAATAAAAATACTCTTAGGATTGGTAAGAAACGCTATGAGATATTAAGCTAAATGCGTTCTTTAATATACTAATGAAAGATAAATATTAAGCGGCATGTCAAGAACACTATCAAGCAGAAGCGCGAGGCATCTTAAGATCAATCACTGGGCATTATAATTAGACTTCCTTTTTTAAAGGAAAAATAATCCTGCACTTTCCAATATATTTTACTTTTCTTACCAGATTTCTTGAGAGTTGATTGAATGCAACCATACAGATCATATTTTATACTCCTTATGAAACAGGAATAAACAATGCCTTGAAATTAATCTTAAGCACAATTCACCATCACTTAGTGTATGTAATGCATTATTCTAACAGGCAAAAAGCATGCAAAAGTGAAATGAACCTGAACGTACAGACAGCGCGTGACAAGCAGACTGGTACTAAAATCACCGCTTATGTTTATAATCTCACTGGTATTCGCATTTATTCTCCTATGTAACTAATTGAGTCTTTGTTCTGTATGCAATTTCTGTATGTACAGTGTTCAGGATTGCTCCGCCGAGGCTATTTCCTGAACCAGAAGAATGATCTGGGAGCGGATGATTTTACACCTAGAAAAACAAAATACACAAACACACACATCGAAACGTGAACAAAAATACCTTGCGCCACCGTGTAAGACATAGTCTGCTATTGTACACACGAGGTGCAGCATTCACAAAATACAGTGAGTACGAGAAGTTAACGTGTACACAACACTTACTAGAATTACACTGACACAAATGTGGGTATACATAAACAGAGTGCTCGATATTCAAATGTTGTATTCATTTGCTTTGTGACTTGTGATATTAACTACAAATATTCATATTCTGATAAACACGGGTTGAATTTGGATTAAAATACGGGACCCAACTTTTCTTACTGCCTGGGCAAAAATTTATCTAACTATGAACTTATTCCTGAATTAATTAATTAATAATAAAGTAATAATTCAATTCAATTTATAGGGAAGGGTGGCCCCATCAATTTTTTTACGGTTCTGCCAATGTCGAGGTAGGGTATCAGCCAGAGTCAAATAAAGTAATAAAAAAATATGTTGACTATTTTCATGACGTTATACGTCAGTTAATACAAGAAAACCTTGGGTGACAATTATTCCGGTTGGAACTTAAATCCTAAATCTATATCTATATTATTATATATATATATATATATAAATGAATCCCTATTTCCCTTGGTCACGGCATCACGCCTCAACGGCTGGACCGATTTCGCTAATTCTTTTTTTGTTCTGTTCGTTATTATCAGGAGAAGGTTCTTATGAAAGAAAAAAATAAGGAAATTGCGCGAAAAATTAGAAAATTTATTAACTTAATAAAATCAAAAATCTGCTCATTTATGGCGTCTAAGGCGGAACAAAGTTCGCCGGGTCAGCTAGTTAAAAATAAAGATTATTCGTTTTATGCACTTCTAATTGAGATGTAATCGCCATCGATTACTGAGTAAGAAAAATTGGTTCCTGTATGTTAATTCAAATTAACCCGGAATATAATAATATATTCTTCAAATACTCCAGTGAAATTAAGTTGATTGTTTTTCAAAAAGCTTTTATATTAAGGTTCCAACAATGTGGCTAAAATTGAAGGAAAATTTGTCGTTAAAGTTGTTGTGCGTCTTCGGTTTTGACCACATTGCTGGAGGTAGGTTCGAAGGCACCCTGAAGCCACGTGGGGTCGCCCCGAACGCAAGGCGCTCGCCGCCCGCTCCCGGTGTGATCACACACTTGATTTAATCAGCATTTCCTTTAAGCGTTATTTGGCACAACTCGCAACGTGTGATGCATATTACGTATGTTTAATCTATGGAGCTTATTTAAATCTTTGTTAGGCTCAACAAGACCAATTTGTAAAACGATATTAAAGCATCTGGCAGTGTTAGTTGCTGGTTAATAGTTCATTTAAGTAATGAAAGTTAAATTGTTAGTTTTAGTGATGGGTCACAAAGCATGTAATAATTGCTGAAAACTAAAATTGGGTTAATTGAGTGCACTGAAAAAAAAAAACAAATAAATGAAGATGAGCTTAACATAAATATGGGTGCAGGATTTTTTTTTTCAATAATATGGATACAAAGAAGGAGTTTAAGTGTAATCGTTCATAACTTTAAAAATAAGTTTGATAATTTAAGAAGGATGGTATACTAATGATACATGAAACGAAAAAGAATATTGAAAGGCCACAACTGAGACAGACATTCACGGAAAAACATAAAAGAACACAAAAGCGCACATTTGGCGTAGTTGTCAGTTATGCTCCCTTGTTTTAAACTTTATTGGGGAGCGATGTTGCTTAAATCATGAAGAAGTCATGTTACTATTAGGGAAATAATACCCCGAAAAAAGACAACTCTTTGGTCATTCAACTAAAAAAACTTTTTTTTATTGACCAATATTTTCCATCTAATTTATCATTCCTTGGGCTATCGTATCGCGGTCACGTGGCCGGGTCCCCGAACCTACCTGCGTCGAACTGAATGTCGCCGACGTCGTCGTCAGACGGCAGCGAAGAGGCGGACAGCCGTGCGTTACCTCCGACCGTGCCGCGAGGTGCGCTCGCGCATCCCAGCCACCAGAACGCCGTGCTGCGCGGGAATGCTGGGTTGTCTGAGTCCACCTGGCAATTAAATAAAGTCGTTTAAGTTTAAGAGCGCAAGTACAAATTAGAAAAAAACGGAGGCAGGACTAAGTAACTTACGCTGAACGTTCTGTCATTAAATCTCCAGTACTGGCCACCTTTGAAGAAGTAGGTGTAACCGTTGGTGTACTGCAACGCAGCGTTGATGTTGTCGGGAATGCCTTCCCAGTTAGAGAGGGGCTTGGGATACGTAGATTTGACTGGAGGCCTCTGGGCCGGGTCAAATCGCCAGAACTTGGAGCCCTTGTAGAAATAAATTTTGCCATTGCCAGACCAGACAAGAGCAGCGTCAAGATTGTCGGGAATACCAGTGAAACCTTGAAAATAAATGACGGAATTATTAGGTAGATATACCTAGACACTAGACACTTACTTGCGTCACTAACTAGTCCAGTAATTCGAATTATTTACTACAGCTGTAAAACAAGTTAATACCTTCACTAATTTCTTTTGGGTAGTCACCATCGATCTTCTGTCCATTATACCTCCAATACTTAGAGCCCTTGAAGAAGTATGTTTTTCCATTTTTGTAGGTGAAAGCGGCGTCGATGTTGCCAGGCAAGTTGGGCCAGTAGCGCGAGATGAGGCGAGGGTAGCCGGCCGCTACACCGTCCTCAGTCAAGCGCCAGTAATGTTCTCCTAAACAGAAAATATATTAATATGATAATCTATATTCCAAGGTAGTGCGTGACTCGGGTGGAGTGTAGGTGAATGTGGTATTTGACGTGTTATTTACATACGTATTTTTTGCTTTTGTAAAGGTATTTATTTGCGTTAGCGTACTGTCTTGATAACATCTGACTATACAATGCCTCTTAAGATCGGTATCAGAACAACGTAAGCTTTACGAAAATTTCGTTGCACCCTGAGGTCACACGGCGTGGATGTGATTCATCGTGACAACACGAATACGAAATAATTACCTTTGAATACGAAGGTGCTTCCGTCGGCGGAGTTGAATATGGTGTCGATGTTGGGGTCGGCGCAGAGGGCGGGGTCCTCGGCGGAGGGCTGCTGCGTGGTCACGCGCGGCACCGACGGCACGGCCGGGCCCACGCCGCCGATGTCCGTCTGTGTCTTGCGACCGTACAGAGCCTGACGATTATATTACGAATTAGTTGACTGACAGTCATCAATCTCCTGCTTATACAATACACGTCCCATAACCGAGCATGCAGAACTAGAGGGCCCATGCAGAAAAAATTGATTTAAAAATTAACGCAAGCAAATATTTAAATTGTTAAAATTAAATATCGAGAAGCATTTTTTAAACATTGTTTTTACCTGGATACCCTGAATATCATCCTGATCTAGCTGAAATGCGGAGTCGTAGCCTCGGTAGAAGGGAGCCATGAGAGCGGACCGAACGTCACTGTGCGAAAGACCTAACGAATGTCCAAACTCATGAGCAGCCACCTGAAATCAATTATTTTTTATGCAAATTAATATTTCCCGAACGATTCATAGTCAAGGAAGTGACACCGATGAAGACGAGTGAAAAAAATAGTGTAGAAACCGTCAGTGCAGATAAGCACCAATACGAACAAGTTACCTGACTGACAGAGAATAAAGAAATGACGCAGTTATAAGCGCAATGAATCATTCGCTTCCGCTTGCACGTGCCTTTTACAATCAAATGTGACAATGGATCGCACCTGGAAAAGGTTGGTTCCCCTCCGGGAGTTGATCGACCACATCTCAGCGTCATCAAAGTGAGCATCGCCGCCGTACACCTGGAATAAGTGCGTAATTACATGTTACAAAACCAAAACATAGTAATTTTATGACGGAAATAAATAAAACGGTCACAAAATGGAAGCAAACAATTTAAATTTCACGGCTCGTACTTTCATTTGTTGAAGAGCAATATGTTACTTCCGTTACATTTCTCTACAATATCATGTAGTCTTCTCTACAATATTACGTACTATGACAAAGGGTCTATTTAATATCACACATGTTGCCAATTAAATAATAAAATATTTTTTATCAGGATTTCTAAGCCTAATCATGCCGTATTTTGTGACCATAATGTTGATATTTATCGCACGAATAGTAGGATATATTATCGCCTACCGTTACTATTTTAACATCACTATCGTACGAAATAGGTACTTCTATAGATTACTTTCTCCGATTAGGCAATAGTTTATTTTGCCACTTCTTACCTAACGTGGTTATGAAATACAGATTTTTGTTCATGAACTGACCGGGAAGTAAGCGTGGGCCAGGGTGCCGCCGGGGCCGTCGAAGGGATCGCCGTCTCCGTGCTCTCCTTTTTCAAACCTTCAAACAAATTACCAATAGATAAGGGCGTTTTCATGACGCCACGTCGCAATCGCTTACTCCATTGTGATACAAACATTAGTTATGCAACAGAGAACCGTGATTTGTAATAAAAACGCATTATATTAGGTACTGAGCCATTTGACTAGTGACGCAATACTGACACTGGCAATACAAAATGAAACATGGACATATAAAATGGAACTTTGCTAACTACTGTTCATAGAAGTGTGTTTTACTTAATTTGTCTTTAAAATTGTATAAAAAAAAATCACATTAATTTGTCCAACTAAAAAGTGTCCTATCTATCTTTTGGTTTAGTTCTGTACTCCATATTTATTTTAATGACTTATGTGTCTCATATTATACCTAATTTCAATGTGTACTTGTCCGGAACGCTTCTGCGTAAAGGTAAGGTCAGTGTAGTCGGCCCACACGTTGAAGGCTTTGGCCAGCTCAGCGTCCACTTCGGCGCGATTCAGCCTGGAAGGGTACTTGGAGATCTTATATGTCAAGTTCTTCACGCGCCACCGGGAACCTACGACAAACATCAGGTCACTAAAACTGTAAGTATATACATATATAATATCAGGGCATCAATACAATTTGAATAAAACTTGAGAACAAAGGAAAAGTCGCGTGGCTAGCAGATATAGCAAAATAGAGTATAATATGCTAAAGCTAGGTAGATCGTAAAAAGTTACCTTGCAGGGCGTATCTCTTGGCGCGGCTCTCCCCGAAGCCGACCTTGTCGCGCACGCCGCAGCGCGGGAGCGACATCACCTGCGTCGTCTCCTCGTCCAGCTCACCTGCACAACGCCACAATCATCGACTGCTTCATTTAACCTTTAACCTTTGTTTAAATGTGTTAAGAGCAAAGCATATGAATCTTCAATGAGGAAAAGGTAAGAAGTACACCTACATTTAAACAGTACATGAAACACCCTACCTACTCCAGACATCCACGTAAGCACGTTACCAATAATGAGGAAAATAAAGGGACAAAACCTTAATAAACTTTTTACTCAACTTAACTGAAGGAAGTAATTAACTAATAACTAAACCACAAAGTCAATATATGTATGACTGGCATCAATTGAGGTGATCTCTAAGCGTGAACACATTCGCTTGAGACTGGTTATGATGCTGACGTATAGTAAGTTATTGAACTGAGTCAACGGCGCGGTTCGGAGTTCTAATCCGAATCACATTCGTGCTGTGACTGTTAATATATGATATATTAATGCGCGTCCAGTCTGCGTTATTTGCTTACATAATAACGCCAATACCAATACACTAATTCTCGTGTCAAGACACGTACATGTTTGAAGACGATTCAGCTACCGGTCACATAATTCTAGGGTATTTAGGTGCCTACTGTCTGTTACGTGTGTGTATTGGCGATGTGTTTCGTGATAGATGTAATGAGTGCCCCCAGGGCCGGCAAATTGCACAGCGAGAAGAGCTAAGTAGTGGCTTTGGTGCTGAGCTCCACGCGCCACGCAAGGTCAAGGTGCACGGATGTGGGTTACCATTACATACATAGGTACATTCATTACGTCAACCCTTGTACTGTAAGAAATGCACGGTCACGCATGCCAGTCATTTCATACGGACGGCGACAAGTGACTACTTAAGTATATGTATAGTAAAATATAAATACTTTGAGTTTAAAATGGGACTGTAACTTGATTTTTTCATGGTGCTTAAAGTTTGATATGTATACATACACGTAAAAAGTCTCGATGACGAATGAAATTGAAAGATTATTGTTTTTAGATACCGGTAGCGTTGAGGCCAGCGAAGCTCTGGAACTCGGCAATGGCGCGCTTCCACGAGCTCTCGTCCATGATGTGGCCGCTAGAGGGGTTCCTCACCGACGGACTCAGGTACCCGAACTGCGCCAGGTACATCTGCAAACACAGGCTACTGTACAACCACCACTGTTTCCCCTCGTTTACAGTCTCACCTCGCCACTCATGCGAGAGTGTAAATTAGTGACAAAAACTGTGTGAAAAATAAGTACAACGCTAGTCGTAAAACAAGAAGTAAGTAAATGTCATAAAGCCTACGTCAGTCGGATAAGGGATTAACGAGAGTATAGGGATTATTTAGCGCTAATGCGTTAGGCTAGGCCTCTGTTCATTATGCACTTTATTTTGAAATCTTATCAGTTAATATTTATACTCACTGTTAACTCAATAGTCGTCTACAAAAGTCTCATAAGTTAGGATTAGGACACACATATTTCTTACTACATAGTACTTAGTTCCTGTACATTTACGTAAGCATATTTATCATTTATCACCTAAAATTTTGAAAACAACGTATTCGAAATTTCTTTTTCGTTGTTTATCTTTGACAGAATATAGTTATCGCGTATGATCACAAGGATACCGGCTCATTGTTTATTGTCAACGTCTTTGGCGCTGATAAGGGGCTGACGTATACCTAAGTATAAATATATAATCTCGCGTCGTTTTAAACCGAACAAAGCGCATTTAAAGAGGTCTCTTGGTGACAGACATGAACTCTTTTAGATAATTATAATATACTCGTATTGTGCGTCTGTTTGGTTCTAGGTGGGCATGATGGCGCACAGTATTTTTCCAATCTATGTGAAATGTATATTATAACTGGATTATCTTAGAAACGGTTGAAACATTACGAGAGGCTGTGATCTTCATAGGTCACTCGCCCGGCTCTCTTGAGCTTGTCAATTTAACATCTAATTCGATCGGCGCCTAGCTAGTCCACAAAGTGCGGATACGAGCGTCGGCCATGGACGGCCTTGCGCGCAGGCAGGCGTGCGGCGCATCGCAATGCGCTCTCGCATCCCCGGCTGGTACCACGGAAAACATCTCGACACCTTTGTTTCCTAGCCCTAGCAGGGGAATACTTTGGTGATGTGTGCTGGTACAATATTCACGTTATCTCCTCATCAAATAGACAGACTCCACTGGACCTGCCTCCATTTAAAGCAAGCGATCAAGGAATTGATTTAAATAATTTCAGAAGTTAATTGTAAATAAATAATGTTCAAAGACAATGTTTTAACATCAATTGAAAGGCTCTGCCTGCAATGACAGTTTTTTTAGGCGCGCATTCTTACACGGCAGCCGCGGGCATTGACTTCTATGCAGCTTTGCTTGCGCCCGAGCTCGTACACGAGACTATGCCTTTCCTGCGCATTTCCAAGAATATCTTATTTTATGCGACCTGCTCATGCTGAACGTTAAATTCCCTAGTAAAACTGTCGAACCTAATGATTTAAAGCACATATTGCGACGAGTCATAATTCATTGGAATTACCGTGCATTCGAGTGGGAAAACGGATCACTCCGGATATCACTAACTCTTATCAATATTATCACAGAGTCCTAATTGGAAAACTGGTACGAATCGAATGAATTTGTAAACAGTAACCTGATAGTGTCACAGATAAATCTACCTAAGTAGTGTACGGTTGATAGGTGAGGAATTTCTTTTAAAAATGATGTCACATGTGATAAATGTCAGTTGGATCGTATCGGGGTCAGCGCGGCCGCGGTCCGCGAGTAACGGTCGGATTCTGCGCGGGAGCCGCTCCACAGACCTACTTCTTTTCCAGAATTTTAGCATACTAACTCAGTGTTTGCAGCATGTAGGCGGGCTCTGTACCCGACATCAAGTGAAAATGTAAATTTATGAGAAACCTTCCCAAACTTATTAATTTCCCACTGCCGTGGGAACGATTTTATCAACTTCCCAAAACGACAAATTTACGCTTCATCGCCAAATGAATTAATGGTATGTTTAAAGAAAGTGTGCCATATACCCACTTAACCTTTAGTGACATTACAATTCATTAGTAGCGTACCGTAAAATTATTGTTGTGTTTAGTCATAGCTTATTCACGGTCATAAAAAAACATGAAATTAGCGTAGTTACACACGACAGACACGAGGTCTGTGGCTAGTCTTTGTTTGAGTCATACATTTTAACGGTAAAAGTTAGTAGTAATAAATCACTAAAGTAAACAGGACAATGACATACACTTTGCCTCTAGTTGATTCTTTTCTCGCCTTGACCAGGCTTAGTAGGTATGGAATATGCTTACTTAATAAAAATATGATAGGACTGTTTCTTACTAAGTAGGTATTTCTCTTCCGGTAAGCCCACCTTTTGTTTGTCATATGCGTAAGGTGCTGAATCAGACAAAAGATATAGTCCTGCCTTCCTTGCATCGCGGTGGCGTCGTAAAATAAGTCATTGAACCACCCATTGTTATTCAGGGTCTAATGATTAATAAGTTCTTACTTAATCATCTTTTGACTGGCATGTTAATACTTCGCCTTGTTCCTTGGAAAGACCGATCGTTCGGTAGACAACATTTTTGATTTATCATGCCTCGATATTTCGATAACGCTGATGTTAGCAAACTGAGGTAGTATAAAGCGGTAATTATCTGCTGTTTAACTATTACGGCACTAAGCACGGCATGCGGGCAGTTAATGACGCCCCCAACTACGCTCATCATCCAGGCAGCGCCGGCGCGGGCAGCAATTTACGTATTTGTGTTTTGTGCCGGTCTACTCTACGTACACATAGGGAAAATTACACGTGTCGCATTATAAATTATAATATTGCATTAAAATAGTGGTATTTTTGTGATCAATCAAAAAGATGAAATATAGCACTAGTGGTTCTGTGCGATGTAGACCTCGCGAGATTTTTTTTGAAAATTTTCGATTATTTTATTCTTGACATTTTTCTAAAACAGAATCGACTAAAAATCTATAAGTATAATAACTTATATAATCGGTCGAGAAATGCGACCTGTTGAGGTGATCAGCCGTATGTCCAAACGAAAGCATTTTTAATTTGTTCTAGCTGAAACATAACGCTTCGCTCGCGTTTCGAAATGATGTGTCGAAATTACATCAAAACGATTTTTACTAGTACTTACCTAACTTAGCTTAGCATACATAAAATAAATATAAATAAGGAAAATATGTCTCAATGTCCGACAGTGCACCAATATTTGGTATGGTTGGTGAGGAGTTAAACAAGGGGACGTTAATCTTATGCGTAATAATAATAACAAAAAATCGCCAAGCAGGATTAAAAATATATGCAAATGCTAAGCAAATTTCGCTGAGCAACGCTGAAAGAAAATAAAAACATACAAGAGTCACTAAGTATTAAAATAATATTTTTTACTTTCTCAACAAATAGGTAGCTACTATACGTACCAAAGGCAGCCTACTTTGAGTTTCGAGGAGTGAAATAGTCTTTCCAGACTACTGAGTAATTGTTAGTATAGACTAGGTAGGTAATTTTTTATTGTATCTTTCAGTGCTAACGCTACTTTTAAAAATAGTAGGGCTAAATGCACTAACAGCACTCATGGCAAATAAGCATAAAAAATATTCTTTTATTCTCCTGTCACATGGTGTCGTTATTTTTTCTATGCATCAAAAGTTCTTTTAAATAAGAAACGCAGTAACAACAATTGTGCTTAGCTTATTGCGATGCTAATGACCCTATTAAATTATACCATACCATCCTATTGAATCGTTAACCGCCTACGCAGCATAACCTCTCAGGCAAATCATCACATCTGCTTTTTTGTATAATCACTGCTAAAGTGGGTAGTTTTATTTTATTACTTAATTCGTCCTTCGGCGGGATGAAACTAAGAGTGCCATTTTCAATTTTATAAAAAAAGCACAAGTCCTATTTACCAATAGAGCTAAGTAAGTTCCTATCCGCATAATTAATTCATAATTAGAAATCTGTATCACGCAGTTGCAGTGGCGGGTACGCAGGTAAGTACGTACATACCGATGGGGTGACTCCGCATTTCGCTGCGCCACCATCAACTCGTGGACTTGCTAATAATTTACCGCAGCTTTTTTGCATAAAATATCTAGACCACGCAGTCGTATATTTCCTTATTGGAATCTTAATGGGGGATCCGATTGTATACTGCGCATATGAAATATTTAGCTCGGTACGCGTATTACTTGTAGCCAATGAGCCGCGTATGTAGGCAATGACAATGAGCTCTTGTTATGCGTACAATCATGATTTACCATTTGTACGACAATAGTCGTGCATTGTAGGACATGTATTATGTAACAGGTTGGCCGCGGTGTGTGCAGCTCGGTAATGGGGCGGCGTGCTTGATCCCCGTGTCGATGGCGTCGCCGGCTGACGATTACATTAATTTATTTGCTCAGTAGCTTAAACGGTTTCAGGAATGTGGGCATTATCTAACCATGGTAAACAAGGAAACATCAGATAATTGTTTTGCAAAAAACTATAGGTATCACGATGATAAATTGCCGCTGCACAAACAGGGCACGACGAAGTTATACCTCTACTATACATGTATATTGACTTGTTGACATCACGCTGGTCATCTAGGTATACGTCGTAACTGCAGTGAACATTTATCTAGAAATAAACATTAGTTCAGATTTTTTATTACGTAGTAATAACAGTAGGTTTCACTATGTGTATTTTGAAATATATATTAGAAATGTTGTGAAATGAAATGGTAGTTGTTGAGCGCGACACGTGCGCCGGTCGCCGCGCCGCGCCGCGCCCGCGCCGGCGTCGCGGTTGAGCTCATACATCCGCGCATGCAATGGATAATTGCACTAGTAATTGGTTTCAATTACGTTGCGATTGTCAAAAGATTAAAATAGAGTCAATCGCGTGTGAACCACTACTTTTCCATAGTAGAATGTAGAAAATGTTGATATTTTTTCTATTGTTACTCAAGTGATCCGCCCTTTGTCCGCAGCCTCACGTTGGGCACGTGTTTGGAGCACATTGTCTCAGGTTTCACTGATAATAGGGTGATAATCTACTGATTGCCGCCAATCATCTGTATTGCTTGACACGTGTCAAGCGGGATGTTTACACATCTTTTATAAATATAGGTAAATGTATAGGTATAAACATCCAATCAAGAACCAAAGCTCATAACATAGTTTGACGAATTGAATATGCTGAAAAAGCGTTATATGAAGGCCCGATAAAGGTAAGCAACACATGTATAGCAACCCTGATCACGATATTTATGATCGCGGCCCGGGTCGGGATGCTGCTGCAGGCATAAAATGACAAGCATTTATTTTCAGGCTTTAAATGAATTAAGTATTTTACATAACCCGATGATGGCCAAATGCATGTCAAGCAGGTAGATAACAGGCACATGAATATTATCAAATTGTAATACGAAATAAAATCTTATGATTGTAAAACTTATTTTCTTTGTTATAAATTGCTTCGGTTCTTAGATGAATAAAGTGACATTTAAACTCACTGAGTAATCTCACATTTGTAAAACGTTCGATCTACCGAATGAGCCAAAGACATGTAAAGACAGGCACACCGTACAAACGGCTGTAGCGACACGTAGGTACTTAGATATTGCAAAAATTATGTAAACGGGATGGATGTTGAATTCATCATCATTTTGAATTACCTTGGAACATGACATGGTGATCTAATCGTGATTTGATTGAGGGCAGTTTAGATATTAATTTCATGTAGAGCACACAAATATGAGCCCTGAGTTGTCATGGCGATAGAGGCGAACAATGATGCGACGGACGGCCGTGGCGCGCGCTCCGAAGGTCGCGGACGCTTCCTGCGTGCGTGCCGCGCATGCGCCGCGCAGCCTCACCGCACCACACCAGCACCACACTATCGCCATCGAGACATCCATCGAAATCGCATCATCGTCAATCACAATACTGAACTAACTCCTCTAGTCTTCTGTGTTTCCTCTTTTTATTTTATTTTCGTAGGAAGGTATCCGACAAGAAAACTCAGCAAGTGAAAATAACGAGCGTTAAACAACATGACATTGAAAAGGCTTCCGTTAGTTTTAGGAATGACTGCAAATTACGGTATTAGCTGGGTGACCGGGTCTCTTTTTGTCTCAAGTGGTTTGAGGCTGCGGCCCATTGTCCGCAAAGTGTGCCATCGGGCCCGAGCCCCCACACTAATATACGTTTTACAATTATTTGGACTCACATATAACTGATTTACCGGTTCGCTGGACACATTAAATGTGCAATAGAGTGACGGCAATGACACTATTATGCTAAATCTGTACCTAGTGAGGAAACAACAACTAACAACTACTTACTATTGATAAAGTGAGGCTAATCACTACAAACGATTAACCCTTACGATACAGTGAAAATGATGCATCAACTTTGATGAATAGCAGGATGTAGAGATTTACAGTTTTTTTTATATTATTTTGCGTAACAGGATAGGTAAGAGTGTAAACAGGAATTTGGAATCTGTTTATTTGGAAAAACCTCATAAGCCGTCTTTATTATATTTGCATTAAGTACTTCCTTATTTTTGGGTTATAAACATGATTATCTTACATCTTACTCACGCTTTAATCATCCAGTGGTTCCTAACAGTTGTCACCGTAACTAACTTTATCTTCTGCGAAATCTTTAAAAAAGCTTTTCGCAGGATCGTGAGTCGTGACTAGGGTTAAAGACTTCGGGTCGGTAGCATTGTACGCTCAAAATATTTTGTTTTCGGTCACGTTTACTGTGCCCGGCGGCGGCGACGGCGTGCGATGCCGCGATATGAGATTCCCGAAACGCATTAGATACATGAGGCGGCAGCGGCACGGCGCAGCGCAGGCCCGCGGTCTCGCCGGCCGCAAACGATGGACCTACGACATTCCGGAAGTGTTTGCCACTTCTGCACGTTCTGCACATATTATGTCTACTTAAATGATTTTAAAAGGTGCTGTAAATCACCGAGCAAATATATGCTTTGTGAGTTCGTTGTACTTCTAAGCCGTGGCGTAGGAAATTTTACGAGAGATGTCCGCTCGATGGGACACGCGTCGAATTTTTATATCGCATTAATCGAGTCAGGTAGGAGTGATGAAAACAAAGAACATCAGGTTCTTGGCACTTTCTGGCCGCGCCATTGTTCTCCCGTCGAACATTTGCCAGGAGAATGACCCGCTATTTAAGGGCACGTGCCTCGCGGATCATAACAGTACCTATTGAACTGACAGGAAATGCTCGGCTCATGACAATGTATAGTATAAATAAGTACCTATATAGCAGGGCATTTTGGAAATATTGTAAAATTGCTTTTCAGAAGTAAGTACCATGGCAAAGTAAAATCAAATTATGATTTCGTGACTGAAGTCAATGCGCGCTCTTCATATCAGCCCGCGCCGCAAGCCGTAACCTAGTAACCATTTCGGCATTTCAATACTTCTTTTAACCGACGGTGATATTTAGCCTTTTACAGGCGACATATACATAGATAGCTATACATAATATACGCAATCTATAATTGAAAAGGTTCTTGCGATCGGTGGATAGCAATTGGGAAACTGTGTTAAGATAAAAACAGTGATCATGACTTCCTGAAAAGTGTTAGGTTTTTCCCGTATAACGTTATATGGTAGATAGTTCTTCGTTAATTATCGTCACATTAGTCACCAATAACTAGTTTCCTAATCACGGGTCTTGAACCGGTCTGATGTCGGCGGAGATGATTTTACTCGCTCACCACTGAGTGGTTTTTATCATTACAAGCCGTCGACTATTAAATTACAATAATGAAAAACAAGCGTCATGTTTGTTAACGTTATAGCATTTTCTGACGAAAAGGCTTCGAAGGTCTTGAGAGAGTAAATAGGTAGGTACCTGCCGTGGGCACCGGTTAGAGTCAAAATTAGTCAGCGCATTTGAAACAAGACGAGCAAGACTTTATTATATAAGACTTGAGTATTTCTTATTGATTTAGTTTTCGCAGTGTAGAGGCTTGAACAGGGTTAGTGGAACGAGCTGCCACCACCTTGACACCGTCGCGGCAAAATGTTCATTATTTGTTGTGAAAATAAATCAATTACTTACAAAACCATACTAAAATCTACCATTTAATTACTTAAAGTGAAGCTTATATTTGAAAGTGATTTTTGTCTTGACTTTTTTTAACCGTTTTCTTTGCCAGGACAGAAATGAAAGTTTTTGTGCATCTGACCGAGGTGGTGATACTTTGTAATACGTGCTGGAGCTAAAGTACAAATTGTGCAAAGGTGTTTGCTCAAAATGGACATCGATGGTCGTGATTAGCTTGGACACACGCCCTGGTCGGTGCTCTATGACCTAGAACTTGGCGGCGAACGGGCTCCGCAACTGGTTGATGACTCATGCACTCAACAGTTTCCGAGAAACGAAGTTATTTTATGGCAAGGATATCCTACTAGTAACTTTAATGTTCCGATTGGGATGACTCATTTAAAAAATGCTTTTTAATAATCCTTTGATAGATTAGGTATATGCATTTTGTACCAACAGAACTGTTAACGTATTCTGTACGCAATGTTTGAATCATTCATTCCGCAATAAATAAGTAAATTTTATTATTATGTTACAAATACACATAAATGACGTAAACTTCATTGAAAAACTCTAATGACCAATATCCTGCTAAGGTGTAGCGTGTGTGTTCGATGTTGTGAGTATGAGTCACATGTGGTATTACGCAAAACGTATGAGACGACAAACAATCAGCTCTCGAGTGGTCGCCGGGCGCCGGCCGCTTATCTCGGATGGATGCGACTCGCTTTATGAATGAACGATGCTGTACTATCTAAACGGTGTGGGTGCTGCGATCTACTCCACTCTGAGTCAATTTGACTCGTTTTGGAGGCGCCGCTCGTATTCTTAGAAACATTGAGTCAGCGCAGTCAATCTGTGATACACGTAACAAGTCATTTCCGATTCCGACGATAGTGATTGTAGTGAGCATGACCAGCTGACTGTGATCTTACTATATACCCAAAGTTAAAGAATCTCTGCCTTGACGTTAAGTCCTACGTGGCGTGCTAAGCAGAAGATTTGCCTGTTTTAATTTCAGTTTAACGATCGGATATTGTTTTGGTAGTGTTTATAAAATAGTTGAGTAGACATACCATCGCCTTATCGGTGCCGCCGAAGGTAGGCGCGGCGCTGCTCTTCGCCAGCAATACCAGGGTTGTCACCGCCATTGTCGCTATCCGCAGGCCGCTTCTCAAACTGACGGCCGCCATGTTTTTTAATATGTTACCTCCTTTTATATTCAGCGATATGTTCATTTATACTAAGGTTCTACTTATAATGTAGCTCCAATAAATTTCATTACACTTATAAATTCTGGTAATGTATTTGGTTCCAGAATAAACTATCCATTTATTTCTTCTAGTGATATGTTAGAACGACGTTTTTGGTTACGTTATCTGAAACAAAGAATTTTCATTTTTAAGCAAAAGTGCTTTATCAATTTATCAAGGATTGATGCGAAAGTTACTGGCGATCGGGTATAGAAATAATGTGGTTGATAAAATAGCGAGAATTTTAAACGATTCAGACAAACAATAAATTAGGTTATAAGTTAATGATGTTAGTGTTAAAATGCTGCCATTACGAAACACTTTACTTACAACGGCGACCTATATACGAGGAAATGAAGTGTCGCGGGCTCGTCTACAAACATGATTATCGTTCTGCAAGACTATTTGCTTTATACTATCGTTGACTAATAACACAACCACTTGATGACTCAAGTATTTCATTGACAATTTAGCTGCTTTAAATTTTTTTTGAGTTACGGATTCAATATCGCACCTTTTATGTACACTGAGTATGAAGGATACCGATACACTGATTAAATGGATGTAGTGAGTTTTCACCAAATACGTTATCTGCCTTATCGTGATTACAATTAACTATCTACCTACTCGAGCGTTTGCAACGAAGCGATGTAGGTGAGGTATCATGGATGAAGAATAAATGCCCTTAGCTCATAAGTAGAATTAAATTGGCTAATTTCCGATAAATTGTACAGTTGATAGCAAATTAAAAACATAGTTGAACTGCAATGAAAGGGTGTCGGGAGCAGCACAGTCACGGCGCACGTACCATTGTTGATGTGGTTTCGGAACCGAAAGTTCAAATCAAACAGAGGTGTCGCCAACAATGTTCCGCTCGCCCGAGCGCGGCGGAGGTGACGGTTTCACCGGCGACATTGGAATCAGATCTCTTACCTAACACTAAATATTTTTTCCATACAGTTTTTGGCTATTTTAACCACCGATTGCCAATTTTAGCACTGAAAATCAACAAATTATGCTTTGCGAAATTTAATTAACGCCCGATAGATTGTAAAATTTAATTTGACTAGTCATGACACGCTAACTAAGTGATGAATTGTTGTAGCTACAGTTAAATACTATTTCCTGTGTTGCAAAAACTTGTAGGTACAAAAAGTGGGGAATACTTGAATTGGGTATAAACACGGATTAAGCGAATCGTTTTTAGCAGCCTACTCTTTAGGATTTTCTTGTACCTATTGCTTGAAACTAAAAATGTTATTTGATTCATGATATGGATTACATTTTTGTTCAACTATTTTGTAAAAAGTTATTGTTCATGATGATGATTATGACATAGTAGACTCAAAATAAATTAAGTCAAACTAGCCAGCGAAAACTGAAAACTTGCATCTTATGACTTTTAAGATTAGAGATAAAATGTTCTAATTTCTGTAAGTTTTGTATAGAAGATATTTCGTTTTTCAAAATCGAGCAATGTTCAGGTACTGGAGAGATGAGTCCGTATTGCAAAGCGAGCTCTCTCGGAGCTGCGCCTGCGCGGCCTCGGCGCCTCTTCCTCCTTCCGGGCGCAGCCCACCAATACTAATAACAACGCAGCCTCTGCATCTATGCTATTTAAGAGTCAGTCTACGTAGTGCTTTAAATTGATACATATCAAATACTATGAAATCTGAATTTAGCATCGGATACACCATTGCTCAAAATACGCTTAGGTACAGTGCGTTTACGCAAGAAATACTTAGTATGAAGAAAAGACAACGCTTAATTCACGTCACTGTACGCGCTGCGTCAAGCTTCAGTCTGATCGATGCTTTTCGTCGATACCTTATGTCAAATCATTTTGTTTGCGAATATCTTTTTGGGTCTAGATTCAGTTAAAGTACAACGCTAGACAGTTCATGTAATGTTTTAAACTCTACTAAAAACAATGTAGTGTAGAGAATTTGTTTAATTAGTTTTTTGTTTAAAGCTTTATTTTCCTATACAGGCTGTTGATTTCGTGGGAGGAACTACGTACAATAATTTACGTCCATGTCAAAACCACTAACTTCAAAATAAACATTAACTATATTTAGTACTTTTTTAAAAGTATTGCAGCTGTTTAATAATGCAATGATATAATGGCTACCCCGTGATGATAATTTAATTAATTTACCTAACCATTCCAGATTTTAAAAACTGTCATTGGTATCGGTAGTGACGATAGGAATAATTTTGAACACTGATCTATTTTAGGTACCTATCGTAATAAAAAATGCACTCTTTTTCTTTGGGCAGTCTTGTAATAAAATGTTAGATAGGCCCTGTTGTTGTGACGTTGATTGCACGAGAAGTTTCTAAAGTCAAATTAAGTTTCACTTAGCTTTGCGTAAAGATGTGTCAAATGTAGTAGATAACGGCCATTGTCCTTGAAGGCCGCAAATGCCGTTAACCGATAAAACGATTTTATAAGAAACAAAAAACTGAAAAACATGAAAACATAATCAAATCGTTGGATACATGTTCATAGCTAGTAGACATAATTGATGTCTGAAATGTTTTCATCAATTTGTTTAAGGAATGTTCTTTACGAGTAACGACCTATCGATTCGTATTTCGAAAATTGAAGATAAATAAGTACGCTGTGAAAATAGCCTAAAAACTTGTAGTTTGAGCTTCTATCAATGTTTTATGAGGTAATGAAAATAAAGATGTAAATGGGCCCGAGCTGAGTGTCTACGTGAAGTCCGCAAACTACATCATAAGTTGTTCTCAGATTCAGATTTTATCTTTTACTTAGCTTAACTTTGTCTGCGACTTCATGGGTAGACAGTTTACAACAATAAAAGAGACAACTACTAGTACATAGATACTGCTTTTCATTTGTTTGATTGTTTCCTTGTATTTTTATATAGTGATTTTAATTTGACTTTAAATGTGTCACACACTGGGTTGTGAATACCTACTCCTACCTGGGATGAATAATAATAAACATCTCACTGGTAGGTATACTCATGCTAGCAGTCTGCAAGTTCGGTGCTCCTTGCACTACGCGTGACTCACTCCATCTCTTGTTGACAGCGCAAACGGTTTTGAGAATCAACTTGTTTATTTATCTAACCACTTAAGACACCCTGCAGATGTTTGGGTAAACTCAAAACTAATTAACTTGTTTGCAAAGAAGTGAAGCTTGATGACAAAGACTCCGTAGGTACATATCACCATACCATATCAGTACCTGAGACCAAATCGATGGGATTCAAAACTTTAAATAAGTGTTACTGTCCTATGACTGTCCTATGAGTGTTACTGTCCTGTGACTGCTAGTGAAATTCATCTATGCTTATTATATATATTTCATTGCATTTAATGTTTGATTGTTCCTCCAGAACATTCATCCTTATTGTCAGTCTCAAAAGTGTAACTGTCTCAATATCCAAAATAACAACAGAAACTAAAAGATGTTTCCTTCTTTAAATTTTGGTCATGCAAATTTTCAAAGAAGCCTCAGGCATCGCTGTTTGAGGAGTGATCTCAGATCAGTTCTTATCAACGAGATACGACGGAGGCGACCTTATTTAACGGATTTAGCTGATAAAAGAAACTCTACTTCTTACGCGTGTCTGAAAATATTTTTGCAAACGAATCTGTTATTATTTGTTTACTGGGGCATTCAGTTGAGTGACGAAAGTTTTCCCCGTGATGCAGGAAAAAAAATCATCTACCTTACTGTGGCCTTATAGACTGTCAGGAAGTTATAAAGACTTATAACAATTACGTGTATGAAACTACATAGAATATAATAATATGAGTCAAATGGATGATGTGTCGCACAAGCTATAAAATGAGTACCATTACGCTTATTATATGATGTAAATGCTATTTATTATAAATGACATGTAATGTGTTAAACTTGTGCAAAGCAGATGATAGCAAATAACGAATAATTTTCTTTAAACGGCGCATACGTAATAACGGCAACTTAGTAAACAGTATGCTGGGTTCGCGTACTCAACTTTATGTAGAGTTAAAACAAAATAAACAAATTCAGTTTAAAGTTGAATTTTCGACTTGCCGTAGAAATACAAAAGAAATTGATGGTTATCGGAATAATGCAGTGGTGCTCGATAGCGGCATGCTGATTATGATGAATGAAAAGAACTTTATCTACTTGCCTGCTCCTCGGTCCCGCTCGCAGTCCACGCAATCCTTACTACTTGAAACGTTGAAAATCTTTTCGTTTCACTAGCGTATTTACAGAAGCTCTACTTCTTGTCGGAATGTTCAAAATACCGTCGAAAATAGAGTCAATATTTAAACATCAATCACAGCACACTCGTTGAGGTCACAGAAGGTGTCGCGTGGTTCACTTTTTTCTTTGCAATTGCACGAAATTTCAAAGAAAATGTGTGCTTTGACGCGTGGCGGGAAATTGTGACTGCGATCGTTGCGCCCTCTTGGCACGACCTACCGCAGCCCGCGAGGTTGGGAGAGTGTGTGCGGCGGGCCGATAGCCGGCGCTTATAACGCGGCGCCGCGCCCCGCGCCGCCCGCCCGCCCCGGCATCATGTCAACTTTACTACACGTCAAAAAGCTCGATGTGCGCTTTCGCCGAAATCAGCGTTGACTTTTTACTTTCATGGTAACTTGAATTGATTCACGAGTAGCTTATTAGTAAGAGGGCGTGCTTTGCGACTCCGAAAGCATAACTTTTAAAAGTTTTAAAACAATATTACAAGTTATAAAGTGCGATGTTTTTAACTTTGATTTTTTTGTTTTGCTCTATCTTTATTTTTACTAGATGAGCGGTCTAAAGCTGAAGAGATTTTTACGGCTGAGTGTTACTCTGGATTGTTTCGATTTATGCAGCGCAACAGGAAATGCTACGCAAAATCTATTCAATGTGCATTCCTATCCTTTTAAGAGAATAGAAAATTAACTGCGCCGATACAACTTAGTATAGGTAAACTTACAATATTAAAACTTCTTCAATATCATTGACTTGTGCTTCTTACCTCACCCTACCCTGTAGTAGCTCTGTGAGCCCCTAGACCTCGCGACCTCATTTTTGAACTTTTTTTTTTCAAAAATATAATCGAGAAAGAACTAATTATCGAACCTGATCACAAAATTTCACGAAGATAGATCGGGTCATTTTTGAACACCTTACGTTTTTTATTCTTTAAAAAATCCAGGAAACGAATCGAGAAAAAAAACCATTTATTCGGGGAACCTGCTCATAAAATTTTCAGAAGAACAGGTTGAGAAATGTGACCTGTAGAGGAGAACAGCCTACGAAAGAGATTTTGTCCAAGCTGAAACTGAGACGCTTCGCTCACTTCGTTCGCTTGGTCAATTAAATTTACAATTTTTTAGGGTTCCGTACCTCAAAAGGAAAAAACGGAACCCATAAAGGATTCCGTCTGTCTGTCTGTCTGTCTGTCTATCAAGACACTTTTACTCTGGAACGCGTGGAGGTAGCATGCTGAAATTAATGTCAAATACTCGAGCCTTCTAAGTCAATGCAATCAAAAGACACAGTAATTAAAAAGGCCACTTCCATACAAATTGCCGACTTCCAAATACCTAAAGGGTACTTCTAGATGTCCTAGAAACTTGAAATTTAGTACAAAGGTAGCTCTTATAGCACTACCACTTCGAAAAGTCTCAAAATCTTAAATTTTTATGTCTGGCTGTAGATTTCACCGACCAACATAAGTTGACCCCACACTGCGTACATTTTGCTTAAGAGCAGGGCTCTGCTAACACTGGACTTTTTAAAATACTGGGGAAAAGCCTTAAAATCTTTCTACGGAACCCTCGTGCGCGAGTCCGACTCGCACTTGGCCGGTTTTTATGCTAAGAGAGAATGTTTGTTTATCAATAAAAAGCAAAAAGGACTCTAACAGTGGGAGTTTTTTACAAGCCTTTATTTAGCTTGCACTGTTGTAAGTAAGTATGTATGTATGTAAGTATAGATAAGAGTTCAAAGCTTTAAAATATTTTTTGAAATAAAGTTGTAAGTTGGCATAAATAGATACTTATTGTATGTAAGTCCGGTGACTATACAATAATCTGATAGTGAAATACTGGTTGTCCGGGCCATGATCGTCGACGCAGGAATGAAGTCTTCAACGGTTAATGAATCGACGTTTGCTATGGAAATGAAAGTTGGACTAACAATACAAGCACACTCTTTATATTAACGGCCAAAGCATAATAAACACACATCAGCAAAACGAAATTTTCAAATTTTCACTGGCAAATTAACTGACGGGTATCATATATGGCCTATTTACGTTTCATTGCTGGGTACAGGCCTCCTCTCAGAATGAGCTGTAGTTGAAACGCGAGCCCGGTGCGGTTTGAGAACTGAACAGACGCGTAACTATACAGACGGCTAGTTCTACTAATGTTTCGCCAAAAAACGTTTGGCAAACTGATTAATTTCCCAAATGTTTCATTTGTACTGAAACTGTAAATACTTCAGGATTTTTATAAAACAAACCTCACTACGTTCTACGCTATGGCCCTGAAGTAAATCATGAAATGTGTACAGTTTCGGAACAAAAGCATTTTGACCAAATGAAACATTTGGGAAATGAATCAGTTTGCCAAATGTTTTTTGGACAAAAGGCAGTAAGTACACCAGACTGCTATGTAGGTTGTAGGAGCTACGGGTTCGTGGTAGCTAAACATAGGAAGGAATTTTAATAAGAGCACATATTTTCAAATGTGATTTAGTGTTGTTAAAAAAACGTACTATTGTTATTATTACTGTTTTCATTAATATTTTGTTTGTTCTTAGTATTTTCCACGGACCGGGAGACGAGCTGTCGGTAGGCCTCCAACAAGATGGAGCGACGACCTAGTAAAGATCGCGGGACCGCGGTGGATGCGGAAAGCACAAGACCGGTCAGAGTGGAGAGCCTTGGGGGAGGCCTATGTTCAGCAGTGGACGTCTTTCGGCTGACATGATGATTTTCACCAGATGATTTATATCACACAAAACCCAAATCAAATCAAACTGTGAAAGTACCTAAGTAAGCAGTTCAAATTGATTATGTTATAGTTTATAGTGTATATTTTTGAGGAAGGTCGCCCAGGTTGCCGCAGAGTGGGGACATGAAGCTAATACACGCAGGTTGCTTAAGAATGGGAACATAAAGCTAGGTAATACACGCTAGTTGCCGCAGACTAAAGCTGCACGAAACTTGCTGCGAACTAACCTCATAGAACATAATAAACAATATTATTATTTATGACTTGTGGATACCACCTATATACTTTAAAAAATATTCCGACGAATTGAGAACCTCCTCCTGTTTTGAAGTCAGTTAAAAATAATCGATAGTTCATGCAAGGAAAAAACTATTTAGTACCTACATGATGCTTTATCTTTAATACAGCTTCTAGGTATGTACCTACCTACGCTTCGTGTTTAGTAGCGTTTGGTTTTTACAGTTCAAGAATTCGAGTGCAAATCTAAACACATAAATGCATGTAGGTATGCAAATAACTACGTGTAGCCTTAACATAAAAAATCACTGGTTTCGATTGTTTGTTAACCTAGAGACTACGAAGGATTCAATTTTACGCTACGGAACCCTTGTAATGAAGCAATCAGTCACCAATTATCGCATAATTGATATAATGTAGGGAGAAAAATATCAGGCCTAATTGCACATCTACATGCAACTGTCGGATGCAGGACAATTCATTTATCTTGAGCCATTTAATTGCATTGTTAGCAGCCTAAGGCGCCTACTTGATCACTTCCGCCAAGAAATTTTAAGTAAAAATCGTTGTGGAATGGACAAAATATGCAAACAATAATAATGATATGATATTGCATCTATAATGTGCTTACTCGTATACTTAAATACATCTTTTTTAGGGTTCCGTACCTCAAAAGGAAAAAACGAAACCCTTATAGGATCACCTTGTTGTCCGTCTGTCTGTCTGTCTGTCTGTCTGTCTGTCTGTCAAGACTCTTTTTCTCTGGAACGCGTGGAGGTAGCATGCTGAAATTAATATCAAATACTCAAGCCTGCCGTCCCTTGAAGCTCAACCTTCCAAGTCAACGCAATCAAAAGATACAGTCATTAAAAAAACTATTTTCATACAAATTTCTCAAATCCAAAAACCTAAAGGGTACTTCCAGTTGTCCTTATAGCATTATCCTTACAACCACTCCGGAAAGTCTCAAAATCTTAAATTTTTATGTCTGTCTGTAGATTTCGCAGACCAATATAAGTTGACCCCACACTGCGTATTTTGCTTACGAGCAGGGCTCTGCTAACACTGGACTTCTTAAAACACTGGGAAAAAGCGTTAAAATCTTTCTACGGAACCCTCGTGCGCGAGTTTGGCCGGTTTTTTGCATAGGACTTAGCAATCTAAACGTGGCCTGAAGTTTTACAGCAACGTCAATCGTTCAAGTACAATTTAGAGATTAATAATTTTATTACTACGTAAGCTGCAAGAAACTTTTTATAATTAATATTTAAATAACTCTTCCAAAACAATTGGCATGGGAATTCGAATTTCATACCCGGTATTTGTAGTTGTCTAATGTGTGGTGCCTGGAACAAAGAAGATTTTTAGAGGAGGATTTTTTTTTTAAATACAGCCATAGCTAGTAATAGGTGACGTGTATAGTATTTCATGTTCGCAATTTTCCTCCACGCAGAACCATCAGTTTCCCGAGAAGCTAAATCATAAATAAATCTTCATATTTTCCATTCCACCGGTCAGTATCAATTACATAATTGAGGTAAACGTAACCCTGTATTGTTTCCTGTTGTTCATAGTTTCTTGAAGTTTCAGACATCATGGAATATTTAGGGCTGTTGCTGTTAGACACGTCATAACACGTGTTGAGGCCGGCTTACTAATATTCACTCGAATGTTTGCAGAGTTAGTATTTCTCATGCTATCAGAAAGAGTCACGCTGCCATTTAAAAAGGCGTGCTTTCCTTTTGTCGTCTATTATTTAATTAATGTAAACATCTAGATATTTCAATCGTCAAGCCGTCGCAGCCACCCGTGCGCCGAGGTCTGAGCTTAGCAATAAAAAACTAAGAAAAAAAACCGAGAAACTGGAATGGTTATAACCTTTTTATCGCTGAATCCCTAACGTTAGGTGAATATTACTTAAGCAATGTTTTATTTCACAAAAAGATCTATTTAGGTAAGACGCTTAAATTTCAATGATTTTCAGTTACAATGAAATAAACGGATCACTCACGTATGTCAGTCGATTATATCACGACATATTGCGGACTAATCTGCAGTCCTTGCTCTGGGAGCACACACTTCTCAGGTAGCGTCTCTAGCGGTAGTCCTTAGGTAAGCAGAAACAAAAATCCATCCACTGAATGTGGACTTATTTTCCGGCAATCCATTTGGTGAACCGACCAAAAATGTGCTTGAGCCTTACATGATTCAAACTCCATTTGAAACAATTGCCGGGCTAGCTGGGTGGTTCATGACACTACATGACCTTAGACGATGACGAGGCCATTGTCTGTGGTGACTAAAGCAGGGGTGGGTTCCCCGAACGCTGTACGTGGGGTTGGAAGTGGTGAGCTCACCACCGAGCGCGAGGTCAAGGGTGATGGTGTGCATCACTGCTCCCACCACCGCTTGTCGACAAGCTTAACGCCAGGTTGGTAAAACACGCGTGCTTTACTTGACATAATCCTTAATTATCATTAAGAAATAAGGTAACAAGGCGAATCCCTTGGGTAAATTAAGTTCTTCGCCAGTTTTTCACTTTAGGAGCTAATCGATATTATTGTTGAGTAATGAAATGATGGTTGCTGTCAGAATCTCTGTTGGCTGCATGCATGTATTTTTTTGTTTTCCTATTAAAACTGGAGATCGGGGAAATGCTATCAACCAATCAATATTCCCTGTCTCACTTTTTTTTAAATTTATTCTGGCTATTGGTTGTAGGTACCTTACCTCGTAACATTTCGTCCACTAGTTAATGCCTAAATATTATGACGTGAAACTTATTTTTGTCATATATTGTCTTAGCGAGGGTGTGAGGTTGAAGACAATTGCAGTTCGATTTATACTTTACGGTTGTTACAAACAAAGTTGAATTTTAGTTTCTGTTGTTGTGTATATTAACAAGACATATCGTCTGTTTATGTCTAAACGATGATTCACGACTTGCCCAAAAAAATTATAATGTATATTTGAAGTTACACGTGTTCCTTAAGTTTAATTTCTCATATACCTTCCTTTAGGGATGACCATAATGACAATGACACTTGAGTACGAATAATTCAATGACAAATATTAAAACGTTCGTAAAATAATAAACTCAACTCAAACTCTGTATTGCATTAAATGGTGTGTTATGAGATCTTAAAAACATACAAATAACGCTGTAACGCTGTAAGGGCACAGTGTCATAATCTTGAATTTATTGTTATTATAAATGAAAATAATTTATATGCAACAGCCAGCAGCTAAATTAATCAAACAAATAATCTCCGTAGCGTGATTATCACACGCTTTAGTGCTCGCATTCCATTAATCAAATATTAATTCCTGAAACATGCTTTTATTTGTTCTGTGAATTGTGTAGCTGGCTGGATAAACAGCGATCGACTGCGCGCGACCCCCAAAGCCAACGGGTGAAGGTCGGTGATTCAATTCACCCCCTTAACTTAGCAGCCTACATGGCGCGGCGGGCTGTTGTGCAATCAAGCTACCTAATAGCCTATCGACCACCTCGGCAATTAAGAACGACAGTCTCTACAAAGGCAGAAGAAAATGCTATGATGTTTTTCTTAAGATTATAAAGACCTTTTTATGTACACATAGAACAAGGACGGCAAACGAACAAGTGTGTCACCTTATTATACCTAAGTGACCACCGGTGCCCATGGACACCCGTAACAACAAAGCGATTGCCAATGCGTTGCCAGCCTAGACGGGTAAGTTGAAATGCCTCTTGCGATCTTAATTTTCTCTGCTGCCTTTCTGGAAGTACTATTGTTTAGCGACAGGATCAGCAAGTAGGTAAGCTGGGAGTTGCAATCTGGACGGACCTTACACAAGGTATACCGCGAGAATAGTAACGAGCATAGGTACATATTATGCATACCTTTTATATTTCGTTAATTCACTAGAAATCTGCCGAGTTGAAAATGCTTTTTACATAATTAAATTTCGGCCTCATTCATTGGGCTATGGCCGATATAAACAAACCTGCCAAGTGCGAGTCGGACTCGCGCACGAAGTTCCGTAGAAGGATTTTAACGCTTTTCCCCAGTATTTTAAGAACTCCAGTGTTAGCAGAGCCCTGCTCCTAAGCAAAATGTACGTAGTGTGGGGTCAACTTATATTGGTTTTGAAATCTACAGACAGACATGAAAATTTAAGATTTTGAGAATTTTCTGAGTGGTTGTGTTATATGAGCTACCTTCAATACCAAATTTCAAGTTTCTAGGACAACTTGAAGTACCCTTTAGGTTTTCGGATTTCTTAAATCTGTATGGAAATAGCCTTTTTAATGACTACCTTTTGATTGCGTTGACTTAGAAGGTTGATTTTTTCACAGCTTCAAGAGACCGCAGGCTTGAGTATTTGGTATTAATTTCAGCATGCTACCTCCACGCGTTCCAGAGAAAAAGGGTCTTGACAGACAGACAGACGGACAGCAAAGTGATCCTATAAAGGTTCAGTTTTTTCCTTTGGAGGTACGGAACCCTAAAAACAATAATTTGTCCGAAAAGGCTTTCAATCATTTTATTGTTGGAGGCGATATTCGGAATACACGCCAATCGCCAAATTAATCCAATGCAAAAGCAAAATCAATAAGCTGCAACACTAATGGAAGCACTCTCATATTCAATAAAATCGCGTCTTTATTTGTGCTAGTATGTCGTATTGTTGTTTTGTTTGATGACAGTAGCTGCAAATTAGCTACGATGACTTCGATAAAAGGGGATAATTGCCTAGTTCCTGCAATGCTGAAACCTTTGCGTGACATGTCTCTGGGACGTCCGAGGATCTGATAGAGCTGAACACGATGTGGCAACAGCTTATATCATCTTCTCAGCTGTAATTGGATCAATAATTGCTCTAAAACGCTTAGTAAGTACTTATAGGGAGTAGCTACGACTTTTTAAATTCATTAGGTACCTACGTGTCACTTTTCGCAACGAATAAATATATTCAAGTTTATTTTAGTATAATTTATTGAATCAGGCGCTACTTTGCGGAGGTCCATATTTATAAATAAAAAAAAAAACCTTGGAAAAAAAACGCAAAATAATCCTCTAAAATAATGAAAAATAAATAAAATAAAATAAACAAGACAACAGAAACTAAAGCCTAAAGTTTTATGGCCTAGCACTAAGCAGCAGAAATATGAAGTCGGTGCGGTGCGAGCGGAATATTCTTTGAATGAAGCACCGACTTCATATTTCTGCTACTTAGTGCTAGGCCATACTCATTTTATTTTATTTTATTTATTTATCATTATTTTAGAGGACTATTTTATGTTTTTTTTCTAAGGTTTTTTTTTTAAGGCGGTTTTACTTTTTGTTAAAAGATCACATTTCACAATCAGATTTCACAATTTTACGTTGATTTTACATTTTCAGAATTATCCTCCAACTCCTAACCGTTAAGGAGTTGTAACTTCCATCATCAGCTCATCAACATGGGATGATGACTACCAGACACAAATACTTGAATAGCCTTAGAAAATATATGAAACACATAATACGTGCCTATAAAATTTGAGGGTTGCCCTCGATTTCCCTGGGATCCCATCATCAGATCATGACTTGGTGACAATGGGACCACCTCAGGAGTATACACTTTCGAATAAAAATTTTTTTTTCAAAATCGGTCCGCAATTGACGGAGTAATCATAATCATGAACATACATAAAAAAAAAAATTAAAAAAAATACATGCAGTGGAACGTAGAACCTCCTCCTTTTTTGGAGTCGGTTAAAAACAATTACTTTGCTCACCAGCAATCACAAGTGAAAAACAGTTATATCTTGCGGAGGCCGAGGTGTTGCATGGAAAGATGGAAACATATATTTGCCGCACAGATATAACTATTTTTCACTTGTGGTCGCGGGTGAGCTAAGCAATTGTTTTTAGTTTATGTTAGTATGTTTTTGAAGCGAGACTACTAGTTTTTATTGACCGTTATCACCATTTTTAGGGTTCCGTACCTCAAAATGAAAAAATTTAACCCCTATATTATCACTTTGTTGTCCGTCCGTCTGTCTGTCTGTCTGTCTGTCTGTCTGTCTGTCTGTCTGTCTGTCAAGACCCTTTTTCTCTGGAACGCGTGGAGGTAGCATGCTGTTTCTTGAAGCTGTGAAAAAATCAACCTTCTAAGTCAACACAATCAAAAGATACAGTCATTAAAAAACTATTTCCATACAAATTGCTCAAATCCAAAAATCTGTAGGTAGCTCTTATATCACAACCACTCCGAAAAGTCTCAAAATCTTAAAAAAATATGTCTGTCTGTACATTTCACAGACCAATATAAGTTGACCCCACACTGCGTACATTTTTCTTAGGAGCAGGGCTCTGCTAACACTGGAGTTCTTAAAATACTGGGGAAAAGCGTTAAAATCCTTCTACGGAACCCTCGTGCGCGAGTCCGACTCGCACTTCGTCGGTTTTTGAAGTAATCAAAGGTATTTAGAAACGCTGAAATCGCTGAGGAGTCAACCGAGAGGACGGAACTGATGCGATTCACCCGGGCCGCTTGACGCTCAACAACATTGCAACCCTTTGCCAATAACGGCCAAATAATTAACCAATTTACATGATCCGTCATTCGAAGTCAATTGTCAAATTTAATTTTAAAAAAGGTTCAATTTGTGACATTTGATATCCCTTCGGCTTCCAAACACATCTTAGAGTGCTTATAGAGTGTAATGTGTGTTAACCTCATTATGTAACAGTTGTATAAACTACTAATTGCGAAACAAGTCCAAAATGTCAGAACCCTACATTTTACCAAAGCGGCAGATTTTTTTCTAACAAACAATAGGACATAAATGCTGCTTGAGCGCATTCTCTACCGGTTGGCGCTTGAGCAGAAAAACAAAATTTTAACGAATTCCTGCACGAACTAAGGTTTTTCAACTCCCGCGCAGCCGCCTCCGTGTGCGTCGCATCTCCACGCCACGGACCGATCTTCATTGCTTTCATGTAAATTTTAACTCTCGCCCAGTATAGGGTTTCTAAGCCATTACGAAGAAGCCCTGACAAAGATACCTAATTTAAAATGAATTTCCATCACATCTATTTAAAACCAGTTTTAGCAGAGCCCTACTCTTAAGCAAACTGTACGCATTGTGGGGTCATTTTATATTGGTTACTGACATAGACAAACATAATAAGTTGGCCAACTATTACTCGTAAACCTGTAAAGCCTACTTGCTTTCCTTTTTAACCGACTTCAAAAAAAGAGGAGGTTCTACGTTCCACTGTATGTATTTTTTTTTAATGTATGTACATCGATTACTCCGTCAATTGTTTATCGATTTTCAAAATTCTTTTTTTATTCGAAAGGGTATACTCCTGAGTTGGTCCCATTGTCACCAAGTCATGATCTGATGATGGGATCCCAGGGAAATGGAGGGCAACCCTCAAATTTTATAGGCACGTATTATGTGTTTTATATATTTTCTAAAGCTATTCAAGTATTTGCGTCTGGTAATCATCATCTCATGTTGATGAGCTGATGATGAAAGGTACAACTCCTTAACGGTTAGGAGTTGGAGGATAATTCTGAAAATGTTAAATCATTATTCGAAAGGGCATACTTCTGAGGTGGTTCCATTGTCACCAAATCATGATCTGATGATGGGATCCCAGGGAAATCGAGGGCAACTCTCAAATTTTATAGGCACGTATTATGTGTTTCATATATTTTCTAAAGCTATTCAAGTATTTGCGTCTGGTAGTCATCAACTCATGCTGATGAGCTGATGATGGAAGGTACAACTCATTAACGGTTAGGAGTTGGAGGATAATTCTGAAAATGTTAAATCAACGTAAAATTGTGAAATAAAAGTCTTTTAACAAAAAGGTAAAACCGCCTTCAAAAAAAACCTTAGAAAAAAAAACGTTAAATAATCCTCTAAAATAATAAAAAATAAAATAAAATAAAATGCATTTATTTCGGACAACAGAAACTAAAGCCTACAGTTTTATGGACTAGCACCAACTAGCAGAAATGTGAAGTCGTTGCTTCATTCAAAGAATATTCCGCTCGCACCGCACCGACTTCATATTTCTGCTAGTTAGTGCTAGGCCATAAAACTTTAGGCTTTAGTTTCTGTTGTCCGAAATAAATGCATTTTATTTTATTTTATTTATTATTATTTTAGAGGATTATTTTACGTTTTTTAAATTCACTATTAAGTATGTACTACTGCTCTGATTTTTTTGACATTTCCAAATACAACAGTATCTTTGGTATAGGGGGGGGAGGGGACAGTTGACTCCACAAAGCTAAATATTTCTAAATCGAAAAATGATCTTGGAGCACCCCCAATATTATTAAAAGACCTATCCAACGATACCCCACACTATGGGGTAGGCGAGAAATAAAAAAATAATCCCCACTTTACGTACCCCAAACAACATTTTTTTTTTTCAGATTATCCCAGCACTTTTAGAGGTTTCTAGTACTAATAGTCTCTGAGCTAGGCTGCGTACAGATAGACCGACGAACATGATGAAACTATAAGGGTTCCGCTTTTGCCATTTTGGCTGCCGAACCCTAAAAATGGGACAATTGACATTAATTGACCTAGCACAAATCAAGCAAGGCCTTTAGGCTATGAGTACCTGACACATAAACATACATAAATGCAACAAGAACAACATCCAAGACTCGAGAATTCGTATTCGTCATAGACATATCTGCATGACCGGGGATCGAACCAGGGACCTCAAGCTTTCATAATTTCAGTATGTAATTTTACAATCAACAGATTATTTCATCTTTCTTTCAAATTTATGAAGTAACGATTGCCCGTATTAGGTATGTGACCGTAATCATTCAGTCAAATGAATGTTTAGAGCAGGAGTTTGGTTACTAATGTTGACCGGAATCACGTTCATTGTTGGTGACTAATTAATTTGTGTTTATTATTTTATACATAGAACGTTGACAAATAAATCAAATAGAAAATCTTTATTTAGTATTTGTCATTCAGCCAACTGCGGACTGTAAATATGCGAATTCAAATTGGCATGTGCCTCGAATGCTTGAAACATACTTAGACTTCAGACAGCAAATACTTTGAAAATATTACAACTATCGTAAATTTAAATGTTCAATAAAATAAATCGCGTAACTTTTTGCGATCAATTCCAAGTAAATTGTAATAAAATTTTCTATAGTTTAAATATGCAATTTTATAATAAAATTCGTTTTATTGCATTATTTGGTTCGGTTGTATTCTTGTACCTAATGGTTTGAGCATCTGATTTTCTATATATAACGTTTTATACAAAAACATACAAGTACCAATACCATGCTTAGAAATCCTAATCGTTGCGTATACTTAGTTGAGACTGAAAAAGTTTAACGATTGCAATTAAGATGACTTCAAAATCTTTCTATCTTAAAAGAAAACAATAAATTTACTAGTTTGACATAAGGGTAAATAAAGTAATTACTTACTTATATTTAAAATTGTGGTCAGGACTTCGCTCCAGTCCAGGGTTTCACAAAGTCCAAAGTCTCAAATGATCGTAGAGGATTCGTGATAACGAAATTCAGAAATAAAATCGACCAAAATTGCTAAAGAAATTGACTCGATTACCCGTCACATCTATCAACAATATCGTAGTTCGTGGAGCTATACGTTTGAGAAACCCTGCTCTAGTGTGACGCAAAAATTGGGAATTCTGAAGTACGAAATGGGAATGACGAATTCATTAATTATGTCTTATTACACTTTTAATACTCACTGAACCAAGAATAGACAGAAAACCAGAAAATTGACCCCGGAGATCGAACCCGGATCCTATTAATTCAGTGTCTATTTATTCAATTCTAATAACTCACACACTAAATTTAGTACGAAAAGAAAGAAAAAGTCCTAATTTGGTGAGGGTAGGTAGTACAATAGTACTAACGAATAAGTTATTCTGTGGCAAGGGTAAGCACGTGACACGAAATGTCAATGTCAAGGATCCGGGTTCAATCCCCGGGATTAGTCATTATTTTAAATTTTTTTCTGTGCATTCTTGTTTCAGTAATAACTATTTAAAATTTAATAATTAAATTAACGGGAAAGCTATACTTAGTTCCCATGAGGGCATAAATGGGATTTATAGTCACAGGGCTAAAAACGGCGGGTCTTTAAATCATTTGAGGTAAACAAGGAACTTCAGAACAAATTATTTCTTGGGCACCTCACCCTTGGGTTCCGCACCTCAAAAAGGAAAAACGGAACCCTTATAGGATCAATTTGTTGTCACTCTGTCTGTCTGTCTGTCAGACAACCATTCTGACAACCACTCAGAAAAATCTCAAAATCTTAAATTTTTAGTCTGTCTGTATATGTCATAAGTAGACCAATATAAAATGACCCCACACTGCGTAAATTTTGCTTAGTAGCAGGGCTCTGCTAACACTGAACAACATAAAAATACTGGGGAAAAACTGGGGAAATCTTTGTACCCTTAGTCCGCGAATCCGATTTGCACTTGGCCGGTTTTTTAAATTAAACTTACTGAAGTAAAAACAAAGTCACAATTCAAACGCATTCCTAGCGCGCACCGTTAATTAACTGCAGCTCCGACCGCACTGGATTTGGTCAAATATATGACCTCGAAACCTTCACAATGGCATTTTCATGTAAGTACATAGTTGTTTTCAGTTCTGTTTTCGTCTGAAACAAAGGAGCTTGTACTTATTACGCTCCAAGCGTTTAACAGTAAATTTTGTAACAGTTGCATTACATAAAACTGCGCACAATGACGGTCTGTGGGGCACTCGGTGACTAACGCGTTGCCGTTAAACAATTTGGAACGAGCTCACTGATCATGATCAGTGATCATGCGGCATTCTGATTGACTTGTAAAAATAAAGCGATCTTCCGCCCTGCGGGAATGACCACATGAATCACGAGATTATCATCAATTATCGACAGTAGGGTAAACGTCCCAATGATCGACACGTTAAGTAATTCCAATAATTGACTGTCACCTGCTTGTCACTTTTATTGCTATGTATTATGATTGAATGTGCCATATTGGGACAATGTAAAGCACAGGGACATTTACCTAATACGTTGGCCAGTTGCGATTTTTTTCGTATATCCAAGGAGGGTTATGTTTTTCGAGCGTATGTATGTGTGTCTAATTCTTTCTCGCGCTCTACAGCCTAAACCGTTTGACGGATTTCAACATATGAGGTGTCGTTGGATTCATCTCAGTTGTGGGACAGACATAGGTTTCCCAGAATTGCAGTCGGGTTTTCTTTTTTTAATTTTAAGTCGTTTAGGTTATTACTATTTTTTGTTTTTTATCGACGTTATATTAGCGATAGATAGATGATTGGTTCCATAATTACTTACATTTCACTTCAAAGCTAGATGCACTATAAGAGTGGCTTTTATCTATTTCATTAAGTTCATTTTAATTACTCAATAATGGTTACCTATTTTTGTCATACAAGTCTGCAAAGTTATTGTTTGGCTCGAGTGCTTGTATTGAAACCCGAGCAAGCGAAGGATCCCGGGATTGAACCGTTTGGATTGGAATGCTTTAAAATAGAATCCTGAGCGCAGCTAGGGTTTCAAGGCACGAGGTGCAAAACAACAAATGAAAGCCATTTAAAAAACATCAAATTATGCTCATCACAAGCAAACTACCTACGAGCTACCTACTCACATAAAATTGGCGATGAGCTTCACGATCGAATTTCAAAAACTATTCACTCGAGCGTGGGAAAAGCGCTTTTGCGTGCAGATTTTGAATCATAATGAAAGTCAAAACCAAAAATTTTCACTTTAGTATTCCTCTTTTTCCCTATCGAAGATCTCGGCAAAAGGTAGATAATTTTTAAATACATATAGCCCGAGGCACTACATAACGTAGATAAGTGTTTACTATTTAAAGTTTGTATATAAGCCTTTACAAATTAATTATATGAAATTAATTTTATGTTCGTTTTGATAATAGTACAGTATGGCAATAGGTACATTTATACCGGCCTACTGTTAGGACAACAACTAAGTAGTGTCACCGAGTCGCCTGTAAGCAGGTGTTGATTTTTATCAAAAATACAATGCACAAGACAAATAATCAATTACACATCACATTGATGTTAAGGCGGTTTATCCCATGCAGCATTTAAATTGGCTAATTCATTGAAACGGTATGCAAACACTGGAATTGTTGCAGAACAAAGTTTGACATGGAAATGTAGAACAACGTTTTGCAAGTAAATGGTACTATTTTGTTCTCTACTTAGTACGAAGTTTGCGGTTTAGAGGTGAGCCACTTTGTACCCTACATCTTTATCACCCACGCCTGCGTCAATGGAGAGAAAAGTCCTTAAATTCAACTACGACGTGATTCAGAGCTCGCATGACTCAGGCGCACAAATTGCTGGCCACTGCGGCGGGACCCGGGATATCCAATACAAGTATTACAAGCACTTCACAGAATTCTAAGTGAAGCAAAACGTAAACTGAACGTCTGTTCGAAGTGACCTATTTGCAGATAAGTGAGGTGTTAACGGGTTTTGGAGTGCATAAAACAAGTGAAGCTTTAATAATGTCTGCACTGTACATGTAGCTTTACGTACTTAACTTGAAATAAAGCTTTCTAGTAACGAATTAAAGTTGAATTTAGATTAACTAATTGTTTAATTAAAAAAGGTTATCGGCGAATTGGATGCAGAAACGGATAATGCATCACTGCACCCGCTTACCTAACCGATGTCGCGTACCTACTACCAGGAAAAAAAGAAAGGAAAGGTGGAAAGCGTTCCAGAAATAAAGTGCCATTATTTACCTTTGATTTTAAAATATGTTAGTTGTAAGTTTAAGCAATGTCATGGCTTATTTTAAAAACTTTGTTGTCATGGAACCACGAAAATAAACGAAACAATAGGAATACTGAACCGGAAAACGCTAAATACTGGCGGCTATAGTGAGTCATTTGAATGATTTTTTCTCGCGTCCGTTAGACGTCTAATTCACACGTAGCTCTATACTACAACACCCACCATATGAAGTGAATTGTACGGTTAGATGCGATTGATTTTCGGACTTAGCATTTTTAAGTGATGGATGGACACTTGATAGGTGTAAACAAGTTATTGATTGCATTAGTACTTACTTACATGGCTAGAAGGATTCCTCAAGTTTTATCTTATTATCTTAACTTCTTTATTACCAAGTAGACCATTAACATCATCTGGAATCTTGTCATTATCAAATTTGCCTTCGGTTATTGCAAGAAAATATCGTAGGAAAAATCCTTCCTCCTTACAAGTCTCAGATCATGTATATTATTATTATGTATAGTATCTTGGTTTATTATGTACTATGATAATGTATAGATACCAACAGATAGACGTATAATAACATAAATGATTCACACACAAAGCTCTCATGTTGTATACCATGGCTATAATAAACCATTAATTACTATAAGATAACTATAACCAATTAAAAGTTTTAGCAATTAAAAATCCTTAAGAGAGAATACCTTTGTATTATTGAGCTCGATATTAAAGAAATAAGTGTAGGTATAACTATACTCCGTTCATTTTAGCATTACAAAAAAGGTAACAATCTAGACACGTCGGCTTATTGAATAACCTTTTTAAAAATGAGTAAGTAACAGCATGTAACAGTTAAATCACAATGAGAATGATTTTTTTACATTGTTATGGTTTTATGAGTAATAGTTAGTTATTAAAAAAAAACTTTTTTCAATAAAAAGACATGTCAAGATTACCTTTTTTTGAATGAGTATGAGTATAGTTGAGTACCTATAGTTATATATTTCTATAAAATTCAAAGTTCTGACTGACTGATATAATAATTATATCAACACACAGCCCAAACCACTGAAGACAGAGACTTGAGCTTTGGCACATTGTGTGTCATAGAGGTGCACTAAAAAGATTTATATTTTCGAATCAAAGTGACTCTATCTCCGTAACTATAATAATCTGAGATTTTAAACTTGGCATATAAATAGCTAATAATAACGGCTAAAAACAGTTTTCAGGATTTTCAAAAAATCCCACTCGTTAAGGAATAAAGAGGGTTATTTTTTACGACATGGTAGACGGGCGCATGGCGCGCATTAAAGACTCATGTATAAAAAAAAACTGTCTTGAAATAATATCTTATATTTTTGTACATACTTGTAAGTTTATAAGTATGTTTGTTTGTATGTCGTACTCTACTTTTATCTCTAATGATGAAACAAAACCGAAGAAGAAATTTAGGAAAATTATTTAGCACATGTAAAGGCCGTTATCTCATAAGTCAGTAAAAATAATATTGTCCATCACATTTGCATGGGCTGAGTAGGCAACGCCGTTATCTTGACGCATCATTTCAATAAACCGATTATTATTACGAGATGCGCTGAACAATGCTTAGCCCTTCCTAAGAAGGATGAGTACGAGTATATGGCAAAGACCTTTGGCTGCTACTTTATTATAATTGATGTCGTTTCCGCACATCGCCTCATCCATGTGTAAGATATACCTATACGTACCTACAGCTTCATGTATATGCGTAAATATAAACAGCCATCTAGTTATTACTTAACTGTGAAGGTCGACTGCGGGCGACATCGACGATCACGCGAACACCTTAAGCATCTAGTTAAACGAAACCTAACGATTTTTTTTACCAGTGACCTGGGTTACTGGGTTACCGCGAAAGCATGGTTAATGAGAAAATTAATTATCCATACTAAATTCTACTTATGAGAGCAGCACATCGTGTATTCACCTGTACGAAGCACATAGTAAATTTAATTGAGTATAAAATTAGCTGCTGCAGTTAAATATTCTCCGTAACAAAAACGCATCGTTCTCATGCTACCGGTGACTATACTTGGAAATAAATTATAGAAGTACTTTCATAGGGTTTAAGTAGCTGGACGGCAGCCAGGGCGGGGGCCCAGCGCTTCCTAGTACACTGACAGCATAACCTTCATTACGTTAGCTGACTACCTAGTACCTATCTAGATACTTACCATACCTAGTACATACTTATCTTATACTTACAGTTAGTACTTACATTACTCAGTACTCCAAATATCGCTCCGTTAACCGAAAATCTTAATGCCAATGACCTAGCTCAATTTAACGTGGTGCGTTTTGTTTTCCGAAGTATAAAATAACGTGAACTTCACCTTGGCAATGAAGTTAAACTTCCTAACTAGCACAACAAACATGTTTCTGATAGGCACCTACGATATTATGTATAAATATAAACAATAAACAACACGTGAAGTAAATTTCCACTAACTTTGGCGTGTAGTGCGTATAGAATTCAAATAGATGTTTATCATTAAAATCACCCATAATTACACCCAAGTCATTACAATTATTATTATTGGTAGAATTCCACTAAATTTATGTTGTAACCAACATCGATTTATTAAAAAAGTTAAAACCGGAGAGTTTGGTACATACAATGTCCAGTGCAGCGAAGTTATCCTTAAATAATTAAAAATGTGTGCGACGAAACTACATTATTTTAATTTCCTCAACCTCGTCATCTAAGTTAAACGAGATTGCCTGATACTATATGAAGGATCTATGGTCAAATAGAAGGAGGAAGCAGGCTCGTGCGCCTGCGACGTACAAAGCGGTTGCGCAGCATCTCGGATGTCGCGCTGATTCCGCGCGCCCGCATTGAATCGCTAATGACCCCAGAGGCCCGAGTACGAATATTCGAATCCTGCGCTACGTAACTTTATCGTGTCAAAATCGAGAAACTTCATACTAAATTTTAGTTCTAAATGCGCTCACGGGCGGGAGCTGTTCCTAACGTCATACAAATTTCACGATAACATTACTCTCGATTTCGTTACGCAGGATCCGAATATTCGTACTCGGGCCTCAGTCCGCCGTGTCATCTGTATGCCGCGCCGGCCGCCCTCCACTCCACATGTACACACCTAGCAAATCGCTAAAAATACAAAATACCACGGCAAGGGCACCTCATGGTCGATATGACCTCACTTTAATCACATAAAAAGGAGGCAAAATTCGGTCCCATTACCCATTGGAACAAGAGTCGCGTTTCCGCGTTTACAAAGTTATTACTAAGAACCTATAGTGATAATTTTTTAGGTTTATTTTTATTTTTACACCACATCGTTGGCAAAAGCATGCTGATCGCCTAATGTTAAGCATTTACTGCCGCCTAGGAACGCTTTTCTAGGCAGTGTATTTTAACTACTTACTCACAATTGACAAAAATAATCCAGGAAACGGCGACTATTTGAATTATCCAACACTTTGCACCAACATTATGGCACTACCTTATAATGTCATTTAGAAAAATGTAATGAATATAAGGGCTAAAAAGTGAGAAAAAAAAACTTAAGATGATAGTCGTGCCATTTATTTTTAAGTGCGAACACATGAATTTTTATTTCTTATTTATAAACTCATTTCTTAATCATGACCAAATCATGACTCATAAATCTTTTCAAATACACATCAGTTAGAGCAGGAGTCACCAAATGGCTGCCCGAGGTCCGGATGTGGGCCGCCGCCAACGTATTTTGTTCAGAACTTGAGTATATAGTAATGTAAAGCGATCGGACCGCGACAGTTTAATTATTTACGTAAACGGACTCCCAGTGAAACTAATTGGTGACCCTTGAGGTTAAAGTTACCATTTCTCAGCTTAAGTAATCAGACTTTTAACAACTTACCCTAAGACAGCAATAGCGATAAGTATTTGTAAATAGGTATGTATTTTGAATGAGTTACTTTTTTTTGTATATTATACCATAAAATAAGAACTTTTATATTTGTAATGATAATTGATTAATTTATCTGCTGTCTCGATTTGAGGTTTTAACTAATTTTGGATACATTTTCACAATGTTTTAAAGAAATCCTATACAGAATTGACATATATATATTAAAAAGTTCAAAATGGATCACGATTACAATGTTTTGGCTGTACCCTACATACTTACGAATTGACAACGATATTACCTAAACTACTTTTGAAACATACAGTTGTAAATGTTTTTTTCATTTAGGTATACAGATATCATAATCTACAAATCAAAATGCAGTATTGGTCGGATTCAGAAGCTCACAATTTCAAGCACTATAATCATCTGCCTACGAGAGTTACATCTACAAATCTGCTAAAAAGCGGCAGTATGTGTTTAGCTTAAATTCTAAATACATGCATTACTCTACCATATTAATGAACACTTAGGTATCTTATATTAGGTATGACATGTAATATCGATTGCTTATTAAGTCTACGAACAACAAGTGGCGATATAGTATATAGGTACCTAAACCAACTTGAGTTAAATATTTTAGCGTTTCATTTAACTTTTGATCTCGTTATTATACGTTTTTATTATGTTTTAACCCAAGTCTGCTCATAATATGAGTAGGTATTAATTGCAAATCTTAAGCATTCTGAAAAAACATTATATTTGCATTCCTTGCAAACCAACAGAAATCAAAGCAAAATTAAAAACGCGAAAGTTTTTATGTACTTCTTACTTCAACTTCTTGGATCCAATTTTAAGAAAAAAAAATCGGTATAAATTTGTATCAAAAAACAAACTTAGTTATTTATTTGAGTAGGCGCCGACAAATCTTTCCGGCGAATTTTCCGGGCGTAAGTTACTGTATTCATTATTGATAAATATTAATTCACTTCATTTTTGAAATAATTTGAAGGGTTATGTCTTCTGTCTTGTCCTGTTTTTAACTTGTATCGATGTAAGGTCGCTAAATGATATGTATATTGTTACGAATAAACACTAAATAAGTATAAAAAAATTATGGTTTGTTTGTCTCATAATTGACAACATAAATGTCTTCTTCATTTAATAATAGATTCATTAATAATTGCTGTGGATAATAAAGTGCTATGCATACTTTTTTCATGACTTTATTTTCCTCTTTTAAGAAATATTGGATGTAGGAATTAGTTGTATTTGAAAACATAAAATAAGTATGCACCTACGCTATTGGTCGTAAATTAAGATACATGTTTAGAATATATTTAGCTACAATGCAAATACAAATTATCTATATACATTTAAACTAGTATTTTGGGTGGGGGCCGCGGGCCCCGAGGGGCCCGCGGAGGGTTCCCTGCCACCTTTTTTTTTCTAACCTTATCTATTTTTTCCTTTATTATGCGTTTATAGACGTGTCTTTTTTTAACTATAATCTCACCAAAAATTGACCCCTATCTCACTTGATGGTATAGGACGGTATAAAATTAGTTTGTATTGACATTAATTTTTACGATGGTATGGTATTTCGGTTCGTTGATTCGGTTCTGAAGGATCGCAGTTCTAATCTAACCTAACCTACTTTCCTGGTAGCGATTCTGTTCTGAAGGATCGCAGTTCTAACTTAACCTAACCTACTTTCCTGGTAGCGATTCGGTTCTGAAGGATCGCAGTTCTAACCTAACCTTCTTTCCTGGTAGCGATTCGGTTCTGAAGGATCGCAGTTCTAACCTAACCTAACCTACTTTCCTGGTAGCGATTCGTTTCTGCAGGGTTCGCAGTTCTAACCTAACCTAACCCACTTTTCTGGTAGCGATTCTTTTCTGTAGGGGTCACAGTTTTAACCTAACCTAACCTACTTTCCTGGTAGCGATTCGGTTCTGAAGGATCGCAGTTCTAGCCTACTTTCCTGGTAGCGATTCGGTTTTGAAGGATCGCAGTTCTAACCTAACCTAACCCATAAGAATAAATAATAACATAGTAGAACAGAATCTATTTTGACCTAGTCCAAAACGCCGTAATTTATATACCTACTCCCCCCTTCACGTCGTTACACCCCTCTGTCATCCAGGCGTGTTGCGAGGGTTGCTTGCTCTGTTAAATATTAGGTACTTGCGTCTAAAGATAATATCACTAAGATATAAGTTTTTCTTTGATTTGAAATCATTATTTTATTTTTATTTCAGTTTTACAAAATATGAGATTTATAAATCATTATTACGTAACTTCATAATTATAGACACTTCTACATAAGAAGTTATTATAAGTGCCATACCAAATGAAGCCATTTAAGGTGATTTAAGTAAGTATTACTTACCTATAAACATAAAATAAAATACATAGAGGTTCACGTAAAACTATTACAACCAAACGCGCGTGCGGTGACGCCGGCCGTGACAGCCTGACTGAGTAGTCTATTTAACAAATACTCTAATATCGTGACCTTAAACCCGTCCGGAGCGGGAGTTTCAGTTCTACTATGTTATTATTTATTCTTATGCCTAACCTTCTTTCCTAGTAGCGATTCGGTTATGAAGGATCGCAGTTCTAACTTAACCTAACTTACTTTCCTGGTAGCGATTCGGTTCTGAAGAATCGCAGTTCTAAAGTAACCTACTTTCCTGGTAGCGATTCGGTTCTGAAGGATCGCAGTTCTAACCTAACCTAACCTAACCTAACCCACTTTCTTGGTTGCGATTCGTTTCTGTAAGGGTCGCAGTTCTAACCTAACCTCACCCACTTTCCTGGTTGCGATTCGTTTCTGTAGGGTTTGCAATTCTAACCCAATCTAATGTACTTTCCTTGCAGCGATTCGTTTCTGCATGGGTCGCAGTTTCAACCTAACCTATTTTAACTAAAATGCCCTGGATCTATTTCATTGAATGTGAGTTATTTTTTAAACGAAATCTTAAAAGGAATGAGATTTTTTTCAAATTGCAATATCTAATCAATGACATTACATAGCTGATCTCAATTACCATGTTATTCATAAACATTTTTTAATTAAAATGCCGTTAAAGACCGTTGGTCTTTTTTTGTACATTGACATTTTCATTAGTAGGAAGAAGACAAAATGTGTTTTAGCTAATGGAGTCTGAAGTGACGTTTATGAATAAGGTCCTTACATGATACCATAAAAAAAGGATAAAATTTAAACAATCATATTTATTACAACAAAACACATAAAAACAAAATTACTGATAATAACATTAATTAAATTAAGAAGCTAAAATGGAAAAAATCCCCGAGGTCCGAGAATTAAAATGTTTTTAATTAATATAGCCAGGTCGTATTGTATCGTTGGTAATCACATTTATTGCGTCGAGTTGGTGTTCGCAGTTGTCAATGGTACAAAGTGTTCCGTACCTTCCTTTCTTTGGCAACTCTTCCAGTTTCGCTCCAAGTCAACTGTGTGATAAAATAAAAACATATTATTGGAAAGTTTAGCAATAGACGCCGCTCATTTAGCACCACCCAGGAGGCACGTGTAGGGTGTAATATGGGCGTGCACACATCAACCACGGCGCGGCGCCGCCACGCTGACTTCCGGCGCACTGCTCGGCATATAGTTGATGATGTTCGCTGTCGCTGTAATTAAGTGCGTACGTGTTAGTGCAAAAAGACTTTTGCTGCATAAATGGATTTATCACCCACTGCTTGTTAACTAATTTATAATTTAAAAATAAGTGTTCGTGGAGTGGCAAAAGGCATACAAGTTTAGAATGCTACAAATCACAAAAGATATCAATAGAAGACATATCGGAATTGATTGAAAGAAGAATGTCATATTTTAAGGTTTACTTTTGCTGATTTAGCCTAATGAAGTAGTATTTATGAATAATTTGGGGTGGGGGCCGCGGGCCCCGATGGGCCCGCGGAGGGTTCCCTGCCATCATGTTTTTTTTTTTAATCCAACTATCAAACTAAGCAACTAAACAACTAACAAACTAATCAACTATCAAACCATAAACCTAATTAACTAACTCTTTTTTTTTTTTTTTTTATTATTATAGTGTGGAAAATGCGCCTTATTCATGTCCCGTGTTCGAGGCAACACGGAGGTCTGTGGGGCTCTCCCACATAAGGTGGGCATACCCACTAAAAACCACACGCTTTCCCTATTGGCCATTGTGGCACGCCACGGGATATCCCGAAGGTTGCAACCGAGACGCCCACTGGCCACCCCGGGACGGGGAGACAGAGACGGCACCGTGGCCGGAGCAGGTTCGGGAGTCCTCGCCCTCCCCTGCTGATGCTGCCTGTGTTTTTATAGAGGTTCACTCCTCGTGGCTTCAGTCTTGAAAAAGACAGCAGCCCGCGGTCCCGGTTTCACTACCGGGGTTACGCGCAGGACGCACCCCAAACAACTAACAACCTAACCAACTAACCAACCAACCAACCAACCAATCAACCAAGCAAGCAACCAACCAACCAACCAACCAACCAGCCAACTAAACCAAACTAACTACCAAACCATCAAACTACCAAACTAACCAACTAACCGTCCCACTAACCAACAAACAAACTAACCAACTATCAAACTAACAAACCAACAAACTAACAAACTAACCAACTAACAACCTAACCTACTAACCGACTAAACAACTAACCAACTAACTAAAATTCAAAATCTATAATTCATGAATCAATTGCACTTTCGCAAAAAAATGCTCGATTTTTGATAACAAATAAAGTGTAACAAATACTTAATAAATCACCTACCAAGTATTGCCGCATACCAAAGTGTAACATCGTCATCGATTAAACGTTTCGTGATCGTTGCTGAAAGTAAGAACGGTCGAAAAAATTGGGTTAAGCACATAAGAAATATAATTATGAGTCGAGAACTTTGCAAGTTGGAGGGTAAGGGTGGCTGTGCGTTCAAAGTGATAACAGTATGGAAGCGAAAACGAATGGGTTTTAGAGGCCACCAACGATTGCTAAGTGACACTGGGGATAATCCAGCCACTAAGTCGACGGGCCAGCCGGCAGATTGGTCAGTTCGGTGTGTGATCAGTTAAGCAGTCGAAGAAGCTACTTCTGATCATCAACTTGGAAAGCAAAGGTTAACTCAGTTTTCGGAATGACTGCGAACGTTGATATCCATTGCAAGTGGTCGTCGAGCGTGTGGCATAAGGTGGATGTTTATGTAGGTTAGTTTTTTTTATATATTTTTTTAATTTTATCTAATTTTTTTGTTGTTAGGGTTCCGTACGTCAAAAGAAAAAAACGGGACTCTTATAGGATCACTTTGTTGTCCGTCTGTCTGCCTGTCTGTCCGTCCGTCCGTCCGTCTGTCAAGACCCTTTTCTCAGGAACCCGTGGAGGTATAAAGCTGAAGCTGAAATTAATATCACATACTTGGAGTCTGCAACTTCTTGCAGTCAATCAAAAGATACAGTCATTTAAAACTGTCTCCAATCATACAAATTGCGATGGTAGACATACCTAGGTGAATGTTTATGTAGATAAGAAAAAAAAGGTAAAAAACAAAACACGTATTCTTAGGGTCCCCTTCATCATCAACAGCCATTTTAAGTAAGCAATGCAAAGTAGGATGGTCTCATATACAAAGGCATATTGTTGTCCCCTTCATATATCTTGGAATACAGTTTAAAGAAGCAATGCAAAGTAGGATAGTCTCATATACAAAAAGGCATATTGTTGTCCCCTTCATATCTTGGAATACAGTTTAAAATTTGCAATTAATAAAGTGAATACTGAGTTTAAGTACGCCATGCCAATTTTATTACTAATTACTGATATTTCTAGCGACAACGCTGAATTTTCTTACCAACCAGCCTCTCTCGCGAGAGGAGGGGAAGAACAGGTGGTTTGTCGCTAGAAATATCAGTAACAAGTGATAAGTAATTACTATCATTTCCGGGAGTATCTAACTGTTTGTTATCTTGCCGACCTTATCTCCTTTCGGAGAGAAGGGGAAGATACAGTAGAGCTCCCGGTAATGCCAGCAAATACAAAGGCAGTGTTGGAATACAGTTCAAAATTTGCAATTAATAGACTTAATATTGAGGTTAAGGACGCCATGCCAATTTTATTACTAATTACTGATATTTCTAGCAACAACGCTGAATTTTCTTACCAACCAGCCTCTCTCGCGAGAGGAGGGGAAGAACAGGTTGTTTGTCGCTAGAAATATCAGTAACAAGTGATAAGTAATTACTATCATTTCCGGGAGTATCTAACTGTTTGATATCTTGCCGACCTTATCTCCTTTCGGAGAGAAGGGGAAGATACAGTAGAGCTCCCGGTAATGCCAGCAAATACAAAGGCAGTGTTGGAATACAGTTCAAAATTTGCAATTAATAGACTTAATATTGAGGTTAAGGACGCCATGCCAATTTTATTACTAATTACTGATATTTCTAGCAACAACGCTGAATTTTCTTACCAACCAGCCTCTCTCGCGAGAGGAGGGGAAGAACAGGTTGTTTGTCGCTAGAAATATCAGTAACAAGTGATAAGTAATTACTATCATTTCCGGGAGTATCTAACTGTTTGATATCTTGCCGACCTTATCTCCTTTCGGAGAGAAGGGGAAGATACAGTAGAGCTCCCGGTAATGCCAGCAAATACAAATGAGTGGCCATCCTACTTTGCTTGCTTAAAGAAGCAAACAAAGTAGGATGGCCTCATATACAAAGGCAGTGTTGGAATACAGTTCAAAATTTGCAATTAATAAACTTAATATTAAGGTTAAGGACGCCATGCCAATTTTATTACTAATTATTGATATTTCTAGCAACAACGCTGAATTTTCTTACCAACCAGCCTCTCTCGCGAGAGGAGGGGAAGAACAGGTTGTTTGTCGCTAGAAATATCAGTAACAAGTGATAAGTAATTACTATCATTTCCGGGAGTATCTAACTGTTTGTTATCTTGCCGACCTTATCTCCTTTCGGAGAGAAGGGGAAGATACAGTAGAGCTCCCGGTAATGCCAGCAAATACAAATGTAGTGGGGCCATCCTACCTTGCGGAATGCAGCTTAAAATTTGCAATTAGTAGGGTTAATAATACTGATTCTATAGACGCCATAGGAGAGGAGGGGAAGAACTTATGTAAGTCGGTGACCCAAAGACGGACGTGTAACGTAAATTAATGAATATTAAACACAGGGGCCACTTTTGGGGGTAAATCAAAAACGGAAAAAAAAAAAAAAAAAGATTTGCAAATACTATCGTGTTATAATTCAAATGAAGGGGCGCATTGTGAGCATCTTAAATAAGTTTTATTTAAATTTTAAGGTAAATGGTCTTTTAAGATAATACGCGAAAATTGAATAATACAGGGCTGAAGGATTGAAAAAAAAAACACAAAAAATAGTTTCTTGCATAGAGATTACAGGAAAACCTATAAGAAATCCATGACATTAAAAGTAATAGAGGAAATTAGAATTTTAATAATTAACGCTCGGAACCCTCTCCACGCCAGTCGAACTTGCACTTGTCTGGTTTTTTTTAACTCTTGACACTTTTTCACTTAAAAAGTCAAAAATTAATGTGAATTAAAAGAAGTAAATTTAAACAAACATGAGAAAGTCTGGTTATACATTCTACACCTACTCTAGTCATAATAATAAATCCGAAGTCCAGACATGAAAAACCAAAACTTTTATAAAACCAAGCCAGAAAAAAAAAAAAAAAAAAGGTTTATTGGATTTTTATACATGTCTTTGAAAACAAGTGTGCCTCGAGTTTGCTTGCACATAGATGATTGAAAATGGATTTAAGCTATTGTAATAATTTTACAATTGTAATACTTTGTAATTGAGAACATGTTTTTTCATCTCTATGAACGGTCACAAATAAAACAAAGTATAAAGTTAAAAATCTAGTTTCAGTATGCAGTTGACAATTCCAAAATAGAACCAAAAGAACCATTTTTTTTTTAAATTGCTTTTTTGTATATTTTTTTTCATTTTGTATTTTTTTTCATTTTTTTTTTTTCTTTTCGTTTTTTTTTTCTTTTTTTTTGTTTTCTGTTTTTTTTTGTTTTCTATTTTTTTTTGTTTTTTTTTTTGTTTGGAACTTTATGGTTCAGAATTTCAAAGTCTTCATCTACCTATCTCTTACTTCAAGTTCTTAGGAATCTTCGGGTTGCTTGATCTTCGGGAGACGTTTGCAATTGATGAGACAACACAGTTGTATGTAAAATCTTTAAGTTCTTTGAGCTGGCATATCGCTCGGCAGCTTTAATGGCAGTGTATTATGTAAATTTCTCGTAAAATAGATGTGCCTGTTTTTTTCGTGATATTCAACAGAGTACAAGAAGGATGTCTTCTGTTACTTGGTGGTTTTTCATTAAGTCGTCAGCGACATAAGATATGAAAGGCATTAAACACATAACATGGAAAATCAACGTCCGTTGCCGCCATTAAGTCTTCAGCGAAGTAACACTGGCTAAATGGGTAAGATCTAATAGAAGAAATGTTCTTTGTTTTACGTCTTGCTTCTGCAGAAGAGTTTGATGATTGCTGAGTTTTCGTTTATTCATATCGTGGTGACTTCAACATTTATTTTCTCCGCATATCAGAAGCCTTGTCAAGTATTCAATTTGCGGGCTGCCGTTAAGTTTTCAGTGCGATAATACTGGTTATAAGTGTTAAGTCTTATAGGAATGTTCTATGCTTTACGTCTTGCATCTGGAGAAGATTCTGAAATTTGCTGAGTTTTCATTTCTTAATATCGTAGTGACAAATTAAAAAATTAAGTACACATAATGCGTACTTGTAGAGTATTTAGTACATTTAATAAGATAGGGTTATATTTAACAAAAACAGAAATTCAATTAATGGCTAGTGTACTTTAAATGATTACATATTACACAGAATAGAAACTTACAAAGGATAGAATCTACAGAGTATCAAGATTACCTTAAATTTGGAAAGAGATGTGTTGATAACATAAATGGTAGAGATTTTTACAAATGCGTTTAGTAAATGAATTCACAACAAATTTTCGGTTCATAAAGGGCACATGAAACACAGAACGTCTTAATAATGACATTAAAAACACATAAAATAACAAAAAACCGGCCAAGTGCGAGTCGGACTCGCGCATCGAGTTTCATAAAAAAAGCTTTAAAAAGCTTTAAAAAAGGTTTTTAATCCACGGCAATTTGTATGATTGGAAACATTTTTAAATGACTGCCTTTTGATTGACTGCAAGAAGTTGCAGACTCCAAGTATTTGATATTAATTTCAGCTTTATACCTCCACGCGTTCCTGAGAAGAAGGTTTTGACAGACGGACGGACGGACGGACGGACAGACAGACAGACAGACGGACAACAAAGTGATCCTATAAGAGTTCCGTTTTTTTTCTTTTGACGTACGGAACTGTAACAAAAAAATTAAATAAAAAAAAAAAAAAAAAAGACTAACCTACATAAACATTCACCTTATGCCACACGCTCGACGACCACTTACTTGCAGTGGATATCAACGTTCGCAGTCATTCCGAAAACTGAGTTAACCCTTGCTTCTCAAGTTGATGATCAGAAGTTGCTTCTTCGACTGCTCAACTGATCTCACACCGAACTGACCAATCTGCCGGCTGGCCCGTCGACTTAGTGGCTGGATTATCTTCAGTGTAACCTGGCAATCAATCGGTGGCCTCGACAACCCATCCGTTACATCGCTTACCATATTGCCATCACTTTGATGCTACAGCCCCCACAACCTCCCTCTAACCCCCTAACCGTCCAACTTTCAAAGTCCATACGACGGATAAATTATACAATCTTACATGAAAATCCAACTGTCTCAACAGTTCTTTCTTCGCCAACGATAAAGAATCGTTATTATCAATGAAAACTATACACAAAGTACACGCCTACTTGGAATAAGCGATTTATCAATGATCTGTGACGCAATATTTATTTATCTAAATCATAACACTCTTTTGAAAAATCCAATTGCATCATGACAATAGACTGAGAATTAAAATCCCATTGCGTCGTGTCTCTATACTACGGTAAAACTAAATAACTACAAAAATATATATAAAAACTCGCATGAATAGCCATGTCAACATGATTTTTTGGAATAATTTAATAAAAACATGATTATAATTGCCATCCTATATATAGAGACGAACAATTCAACTTAACAGGAAGTGCTAAAAGATTTGATTAGTTAATGATGGAAATTAATTTATTAATTCAGGAATTACGACATTTATCGCGCAGGGTTTTCCATTTTGTATGCGATCGCGGTGCACTAAAATTTTAATATTATTTAATTCACGTACTCTTCCCAGCGCAACGTACAACTGCCCGTGACTAAAAATGTCCGACCTCAAATCTACTCCGACGCGACCGATGGTTTGTCCCTGACTTTTGTGAATGGTCATCGCGTAACTTAAACGCAACGGGAATTGACGGCGACACAATTCGAACGGGTTTCGCGGGTGAATCTGCTGTTTGAAAAGAATACGCGGAATTAGAAATTCGTCTGATGATTCGGGTTTCCGTACCGTTATTAGCCGAGCCGAGCACCTAACGATTATAACTTTGGTCCCGTTCACCAACCCATCTTCAAAACTAAGATTACGCATAATCATACAAACGCATCCTACTTTTAACTTTAACTCGTGATGTGGAACACCCGCGATCTCAATCCGATTTAGTGCATCGATGCCATAAAACACTTGGTCGACATTATCGCTGTCTATTTTGTCGCAGGAATAGAATCGTAGCACGTCTCCCGTAACCCGGTCTAAGATGGCATTATTTATCTGATTCACAGCATCATTACGAGTGCAGAGAATCGCTCTACGCGCGCATTCGTCGGGCCTATTGATGGTCTCTGGCGGGAACACGAAATCAATCAGATCATTCAATTCGGTCACGTGTTCAATTAAACTTAAATCAATTAAATTTTTCGTGTTACCATCGGAGACGGAAGTCAAACAGTTGGAACCTAATTTTAACAAAAAGCTTGCAAATTCCGAATCTACTCTGCATCTTTGTGACGTCACCAAAGAAAATAATTTAAGTCTTTGCCACACGAGAGACGATTTTACCGAGCAATTTAATATGTCGGAATTGCTTTTCGCGTTAGTAACAACCGGCGGAATTTGGCGGAAATCACCGGCAAAAATGATGATTTTCCCACCGAAATCTTTGTCATTTCGCATCAAATCACGCAACGAACGATCTAACAAATGAATCAAATATTTATGAGCCATTGGCGCTTCATCATAAATAATAACTTGCGCGTTTGCTATCAATTCAGCTCTCTGAGTGCCGTTGGTAATGTTCCAGTAACCGAGGTCGTCGACTATATCTATCGGGTATCTAAACATACTATGCGCAGTAGTCCCCCCTTCGTAGTTCTGAGCGGCGATAGCAGAACTCGCAGTACATAGCACGACGCCCTTCAATACACCACGCACGTGCGCTGCAACGACGTTGAGTAATTGGGTTTTGCCGGTGCCCGCGGGACCATCGATGAATATCGCGGAATTAGCGGAATCGCGAAAAGAATCATCAACGCATAGCCTATCGACATAATCAAAAATAACGCGTTGATCAGATGATAAGCGCGGTAGCCACTCGTCGACGTAGGCTTGGAGACGGTTCGTACTGTATTCAACGCGTTCGCGGCTCAACTCCGTTGTAAGATCGCACACTTGCGGCAAACCGTGTTCTGTAAGCGAACTTCCGTGTTTTCGAAGGATTCTATTAACTTCCATCAACGCTAAATTATATGCCGCATCAGAGTTTCCCGGGTGTCTGTGAAGAAAATCTTCACTAAGTTGATTTTTAAATGTGTCCCACAGTAGCGCAACTGGAGCACCGTTAGAAGCTAAAAGTACGAAAAAGCTACGAAGGCGTGGTCCTGTATAGAAAGTTGAAGCTTCCAACATGGCCCTTTCGTACTCCACTTCGTCGTCCGCGAGTCCAACAATTTTAGCAGCTTCCTGAAAAGTGTTGCAATTAGGACCACCAAGACTGATTAGTTCCGCGTAACTTCGAGCCGGGTAAGACTTTAACAGAATTCTTAAGTAGAATTGTTCACCTCTATTAGGCGCGACCCAAAATAGACGCGCCACAAGCTCTCCGCGTTGTCGTTTCGTCACAAACCTATTGTTACCGGTCTCGTAGATTTGAGTATTTTTCGTTTTTGGTCGCGACGGGTGAACTAAATATTGTTCGTAAAATTGACAATACGTTAAGCGATCAAACTCTTCACCGGCGGGACGGTTGAAATACGTTAAAAGATTGGACGTCGATTGTAGCGCGGACTCTGCTTCAGTGCCTGGTCGAAAGAAAACGTTGTGACGGTTTTCGAGATGCACGGCCAATTGTTTGACTTTAGGTTCGCGGGCCGTCACGTCAAACTCTAAGGTCCTCCACGCCGCCTCACCCGAACCTAAATATCTTTTAGTAACGTACTGTTCTACCTCGTCATTTAAATGTTCCTCGGAAACGACAGCTACTCGTGATTCATCCGGACCCTTGGTCATATACTTGAACAGATATTTAACTATGGTACGCTGTGACGAAACCTCTAAGTTCATGTGGGCATCATATTTTAACAGAAGAGCTGCATTGTATGGCACGACCCATAAATCGCTCACAACAAATTCGCGCCTATTATGAGTGATCGTTGCCTCGTTCTTACTGTCGCGGCGTAAGTTTACAAATCCTTTGTCGTCGGCGTATGTAACGGCCGTTTCGCATTTTGGAAAAAATTTCGTACATTTGCGCAGTTCGCTATCCCAACACGGTAAATCTGCCCTATGTGGAGGACCGCAAGGACCGTGGATCATGTGTTTCAAAACCGTCGTTCTCAATTTACCGTCAGCTTCCGACGAGTTCGGAATATCCGCTCTGACTACTTTATCTATATCTACATTGTGCATAGGGCCGTTCTCTACTTTGAAACAGATATGCGCGTGGGGCAAACCGCGTTTTTGAAATTCTATTACATGAAACATGTACAAACACTTGCCAAACCATCGACCGGACCGGATATCACGTAAAAGTTGCCCTAATTTTAAATGAAAAACGCGAGCACATATAAGTGGGTCCGCTAGCTGCTGACCTGCTGCGAGGGATTGCTTAATTTCAGGCCAATTACGATTACATGTAAAAGTTAGAAAATAGGTGGGAGTACCTAATGTATTGACTATTGCAATCGCATCCATGTACTTCACTTTCATATACCTCGGACATCCCGTGAAGCTATAAGGCAGATAGATCCGACCCGGGACATAACCCTCCCCTTCTATGGTCTCATCGTTGCGAATCTGTTGGACACTAATTTCTAACTCTTCGAGTGGCGCAGTTCTTAATGCATTATTTGAATTTTGTTTCTGCATGTTGGTGATGTAGCGCAAACGCTCTTCACATATTCTACAATAAACATCTACTAACCATTCCTCAGACAGTCGGCCCAATTTTGAAAAACGCGGCTCTGACAATAGTAAACACCTGATATATTTTACTTGCGATAATTTATTTTGGTTGTTGTCTAATTTGTTAGGAAACCAACCTGAATTACCTTCGGGGTAAAGTAACGGGTATTGAAAAGCTTCGTACAATGGATTCATGATGTCTACTGTGTGTGGTCGCTTATGACCTACTTTCCAAATAGCTATGCAATGTGGTTGGAAAGTTTCCCTCTCTGTACTTATTATAGCAGCAACTTCCGTGCCTAAAGGTAAGTCGCCCAAAATGTTACCGTGCGTTGCGCGTGTAGTTCTTTCGAACCTTATGTACGCTTGATCGGATGTTTCCCGACTCAAGCGTTTAAAACATTCTATAAACGGATTGACATTATGTAAATAATTTGTGATTGAAACAACAACATCCCTATTGAGCCGTTGACTTTGTGCTATACTATCGCGTTCGTTGTTGTCATTAATGTAAAGCCCGATATTGTTGGTGGTTTCTTCATACGAAAGATCGAAAACGCGGTGATAAATACGTCCTTGAATTTTTAAAAAGGATATACCCTGCTCGGGATGCTGATAACCATGCGAGACGCCTAAGGCACTGAAGGCAAACAAATTATTATACGCTCGCGGTGCACGCAAAAACGACGGATCAAAATAAAAATCTTCGGACAAAGGCGAAAACCGTTGTACGTTGTACGCCCCGGAACCGCAACACCATTGTTTTCGTCCTCGCTCTTCTTCAAAAAGACGCGCGTTACATTTTGGACACGCGAAAATGTCTGTAGCCAACAAAGACGGCTTTCTTAATGAAAAGAGTGGCATATTGGCAAGTTCCGCCTCCCTCCATTCCCCAATTAAGTTTGTTGACCGCCGTAATTCTACTTCAACGTCACGACTAACTGTGGTATACCTTTCAACAGCGGCGCGGTTCACCTCGGGGTGATTTTCCGAATATTTGCTAACTGCGGCGCGATTAATTTCGGGGTGATTTGTCGAATATTTGTCAACTGCGATGCGATTAACTTCCGGGTGTTTTTCGATGTACCTTTTAACCGCTGTACGATGAACGTGAGGATTTTTGTTTGTGTATTTTTTGACCGCATCTAAATGAGCATTAGCTTTGGTTCCTCGTTTTTGTTTTTTGGGTCGGCCTCTACCTCTGATAGCAGTTGCCATGTCGACATTTGATTCGTTTTCGTCTAACGGTAATTCCGAAAACATGTTGTGGACGATGACAACTGGATTTAGCACGGTCAGCTTAAAATCTTCTACTCTATCAACTACAACCACTGGATTAAAATTAGAACGTTTTGGTTTTTTTTGGGGTTGCGCGGCATTGATGTTTGTCGTGGTTGCAGAAGTTACGAGAGATATGGAATTGAGTACCAAACGCTCACGACAATTCTTCGCACAAATCTCGGCATATGTAGGCGAACGTGGCCGAGACAGATCAGACTGTGAGAGCGATCCCGTAAATGTAGGAGATTCAGTAGCAGGATGCGACAGTGAACCGATCAGTGACGATGCTGTGAACGTAGGAGATGGTGTGAAAGTTTCCACACGAAGTCTATGTAAGACGTATTCCGTATCTGCTCTACGTTTAGCTAAGCGACTATTCGCGAAAAGATAGTCTACCAGTTTTTGCACCGAATTGCATTTGAATAACCGCGCACATTCATCTGCTGTACGATTATTGCAATCTACCCCGTGACTATTGAATAAATAAAATGCATTCTGATGTCTCCAGAAAGAGACGGTGTAATTTTGACCGGTAAAAATAATACTATCGGTTGCATCTATATAATCCGATGTAAAAACTTGCGTCTGAAGAATATTCTTCAGATCTATCTTTTTTCTGTTAATTTCGTTAATATTTACTGGGTACAACCCATTAGCGATCCAATTGTTGTCACCTTCCATTGACTCAATTTTTGCCGAAAAGTTCCCGGAGCGAATATGGGATGGCAATTGTTCGGGCAGTAAATATACTTGATTTTCCAGTGTTAAGCTAGGTAACAGCTGCATATACAATTCGTCGCCGCTTCTAAGTATGACATCAACGTCAAAATCACGATACTTTCTATTACTACATACCGAGTACACGCAGGCACACGCTGACATGGCTACACATTGCGAGTTGTTACCTCGGAATATTGGTGCACCTTGGTGGACGGTGCCTGTCAACATATATAGTAGCTTATGTTTAATTCACACTCGTGTGATCCTATTATCGTGTTTTAAGGACCTTCATTATGTAGCAGTTGCATACATTACTTTATCTACACACATATTATAAGTACTCTAAGATGGGTTCAGAAGCCGAAGGCACATCATACTCATACCTGTCACGAATTTGACTGTTTTTTTTTAATCACAGACAAACATACCGAGCTGACGTTTCGTAGACAGTTCTTTTTTTTATTGTATATTATCACATTATTATTTATACATGTCGGACTGAACTCGACTTATATACGTGAGTGATCCGTTTTATTTCACTATGAATGTAAATTACGTTGGTTTTCAAATTTGAAACTCTTAACGACATCGAATTCCATATCGAAGTCATTAAGACATCGACTATTACTTTACTGCTTCCGGCGGCTGGCGGCAGCCGTTGGCGAGCAGTCGACGGCATGCTGAAATGCTGATCAATTTCTTCGGTTTCTGAACGCATAATAGAGGAGTTATGATATGTGTGTAGATAAAATATTTATTTCAACTTTTGTTACATGTATGGAGTGCCCCCTTAGAAATATCTATTCTTGTTATGCATCTATCAAACTAAGCAGCGGCTTCTACAAGACATTTATACTTCAAATTTCATCAATATACCTGTCACAGTTTTCGAGTAAAATGGCTGTAACATACGGACGGACCGGATACGATGAAATTGGGTATGTATCACAATACCGAAGTACGAAAGACCGAAATTCACAAAGCCTATAAACGAAAGGCCGAATATTAAAACGTCGAATGTTGGTATGACCGAAAGTTTAAAATCCCGAAAACACGTTTGACCGAAAGCCTAAAAGCCCGAAAACTACAATCCCGAAGATTGATATACCTACACCCGAAAGGCCGAAAATTATAATGTCGAAGATTCATAATAACTAAAAATAAAATAATCGACGCTAAATATAATACTAATGCTAATAATACTCAAAATACCGAAAATACCATATCCCGATAGCCGATACACAGAAGTTTAAAATACACATTTTTAAATGACCGAAAGTACCTACAATATTCCGATAGAACGTCGATGGGAAGGTAATCTTAAGTTTCAGATCACACCCATCTTTAGCCGTAAAATTTACATGAGGAAGTCGGGTAGAGTCGGAGCCGCGGAAACCCCGTCCTCAGGAAAGCTCGGGCAGTATTAGGTTGTTAAAACTATAAATAAAAAACCGGACAAGTGCGAATCGGACCCGCGCACGAGGGTTCCGTATAAAGATTTTAACGCTTTTCCCCAGTGTTTTAAGAAGTCCAGTGTTAGCAGAGCCCTGCTCCTAAGCAAAATGTATGCAGTGTGGGGTCATCTTATATTGGTCACTGAAATCTACAGACAGACATAAAATTTTAAGATTTTGAGAATTTTTTGAGTAGTTAAGAGAAGAGAGCTACCTTCATACCAAATTTCAAGTTTCTAGGACAACTGAAAGTACCCTTTAGATTTTTAGGGAGCGGCAATTTGTATGGAAACAACCTTTTTAATGACTGTATTTTATGATCGCGTTGACTTCGAAGTTTGATTTTTTCACGGCTTCAAGGGACTGCAGGCTGAAATATTTGATATTAATTTCAGCCTGCTACCTCCCATGCATTCCAGAGAAAAAGGGTCTTGACAGACAGACAGGCAGACGGACAACAAAGTGATCTTATAAGGGTTCCGTTTTATCCTTTTGAGGTACGGAACCCTAAAAACTAAAAACTTAATTTAGGTTACAACTTATTTTAGGTTTAGGTTAGGTTAGAATTGCGTCAAGGCGCGAAGCGCCTCAACTACGCGGAGTAGGAGCTCCGCGTCCGTCAACATTTTCTCGCAGCTGTCGAATTCTCATTTAATTTAATGTTCCATTATGACAAAATAATTTTGCGACTCACAATTAACTTCTAACTTTGAATACCTATGAGACGAAGTCGACGGAGCTCCGCGAACACGGAGCTCCTATTCCGCGTAGTTGAGGCGCTTCGCGCCTTAACGCAATACTAACCTAACCTAAACCTAAAATAAGTTGCAACCTAAAAATGTGTCGGGTCAGTTTCCAAGTTCAGGTCGATTATGTATTTTTTTGTTGGTCGTGGCGGCATTTCTGATGTGATGGTGTATAGAGTCGAACCCAACCTCTAAAGGCTGCTACAAAACAACAGTAAGTCAGTGAGTCAGACATAACATTGTATGGCGGCCATCTTGGAAAATTGAGAAATCGAAAAATTAATTATGGCGTTGAATACTGTGGCCTTCAAGAGCCCTGATTGCCAAATTTCAATCGAATCAAACAAGAAAAAATTTCGCCGCCATTTTGAATCCGCCATCTTGGAAAAAAAAATTGCTTCATTAGATTACCCTTCCTATTTTGAACAACATTAGTTCGAGCACCTTTCATCCATCTCGACTGGTTTGCGAGATAATCGCTTTTTAATTTTGTATGGCGGCCATCTTGTTTTCACCATTTTGAAAAACTTTGACCGGCTTACCCATTGGCTGGCTGTTCTGAGCGACTTTAGTTCCGGGCAATTTCGGTAGGTCAAGTCGCCGCGGAGAACTACTCATGTGTCAGGTCAATTTCCACATTCAGGTTAATTTCATACTTTTTTAGTGGTCGAGGCGGTATTTCTGATGCGATGTTGTAGAGAGTTGTACCCCACCCTTCATGGGTTCTTCAAAACAGCATGTCAGTGAGCCAGATTTTCCATCGTATGGCGGCCATCTTGGAAAATTGAAAAATCGAAAAACCAATTACGGCGTTTGATTCAGTGGCCCTCAAGAGCCCTGGATGCAAAATTTCAATCGAATCAGAGCAAAAAAGAAAATGGCCGCCATTTTGAATCCGCCATCTTGAAAAAAAAAATATCCCGATAGATTACCCCTCCCACCCTGAATGACATTTGGTCGAGCACCTGTCACCAATCTCGACTGGTTTCCGAGATATTTGCGTTTTAATTTTGTATGGCGGCCATCTTGTTTTCGCCATTTTGAAAACATTTTGAACGGCTCACCCATTGGCTGGCTGTTCTGAGCGACTTTAGTTTCGAGCAAACTCGGTAGGTCGAGCCGTTGCAGAGAGCCGCTACTTGAGTCAGGTCACTTTCCACATGCAGGTCGATTTCGTATTTTTCCTGGGGTCGGGGCGGCATTTTGGATACGACGACGTATACAGTTCCACCCCACCCCTCTTGGGTTCTTCAAAACAGCATGTCAGTGAGTCAGTCAGTCAGTGGGTATCGAGCTATATATATAGTAACTAGTATTTTGGGTGGGGGCCGCGGGCCCCAAGGGGCCCGCGGAGGGTTCCCTGCCACCATGTTTTTTTTAAATATCCTTAACCTAACCAATTATCACACTAACAAACTAAGCAACTTATTAACCAACCAACCTATAAACTAACCAAATAACCAATCAACCAACCAACCAACCAATCAACAAACTAACCAACTAACCAACCAACCAATCAACCAACCAACTAACAAACTAACCAACTAACCAACTATCAAACTAACAAACTACCAAACTAACCAACTATCAAACTAACCAACTAACCAACCAA
>OY829505.1:28632567-28805067 GCA_963691665.1 Clepsis dumicolana | reverse complement strand
CTTTTTTAGTGGTCGAGGCGGTATTTCTGATGCGATGTTGTAGAGAGTTGTACCCCACCCTTCATGGGTTCTTCAAAACAGCATGTCAGTGAGCCAGATTTTCCATCGTATGGCGGCCATCTTGGAAAATTGAAAAATCGAAAAACCAATTACGGCGTTTGATTCAGTGGCCCTCAAGAGCCCTGGATGCAAAATTTCAATCGAATCAGAGCAAAAAAGAAAATGGCCGCCATTTTGAATCCGCCATCTTGAAAAAAAAAATATCCCGATAGATTACCCCTCCCACCCTGAATGACATTTGGTCGAGCACCTGTCATCAATCTCTATTGGTTTGCGAGATAATCGCGTTTCAATTTCGTATGGCGGCCATCTTGTTTTCGCCATTTTGAAAAAAATTTGACCGGTTCACCCATTGGCTGGCTGTTCTGAGCCACTTTGATTTCGGGCAAACTCGGTAGGTCAAGTCGTTACAGAGAGCTACCCCATGTGTCAGGTTACTTTCCACGTTCAGGTCGATTTCGTATTTTTCCTGGGGTCGAAGCTTCATTTTGGATACGATGATATGTACAGTTTGATCCTACCCCTCTTGGGTTCTTCAAAACAGCATGTCAGTGAGTCAGTGAGTCAGTGAGTGGGTATCGAGCTATATATATAGTAAAATAATAAAATAATAATAATAATATCACAACTGATATTAATCTAACGGTATTTTAATAATTGTTTAGAATATTCAAAATATCTTTCACTTGAAAAGGTACAATCGTTTCACATAAAAAATAAAAATGTAATTTGAATAAAAAAATATATATGGTCTGACACACGTATCTAAAAATACAGGTACGTAGAAATTTTGCCAGCTTTCACTCTTGAAGCAGCTTTTTATGAGTCTATCACAGTTCATGCAGTTCAGGAAGAGTTTGATTTATTTTATAGTATGACATTCCTAAAATATGAATATTGAAGTATGTCCTAGTCATCGTACCTAAAATATATTATATTGTTCCATTCGTGTTAAATATCTGCACTAGTATAAGTACATTATTAATAAAAAATATTTTAGCAAAAACGTAAAAAGCTACTGAACTGTGTTTGATACAATTTGAATGTGACGCCACCTTTGAAGTATAGGAACAAAAAAATAATAACCAAAATCAATTCTTAATGAACGGAGTAACCGCGTAATTTATTATCGTCCAACTCCAACTCCTAACCATTAAGGAGTTGTACCTACCTGAGATCAACATGAGATGACTACTAGATGCAAAATACTTGAATAGTTTTAGCAAATACATGAAACATTTAATACCTACTTGTACCTATAAAATTTGAGAGTTGCCTTATCTCTTAGTAATCTGTGATTGCCCTCGATTTCATCATAATCTAACGTGACTTGGTGACAGTCGGATCGGACCACCTTAGGAATATACTTAAACCTCTCCAAATCAATTCATAATTGGCTTAGTAATCGTGTAACAAATATACAAAAAACATAAATAGTCGAATTGAGAACCTCTTCCTAAGACATCAATAATGTGTAGATATTGTATCCATAGGCGAAATACACAGTTTCATTTTTAGGGTTCCGTGCCTCGACCGAAAAAACCGGGCAAGAGCGTGTCGGACACGCCCAGGATAGGGTTCCTAAGCCATTACGAAAAAGCCCTGGCATAGATACCTAATTTAAAGGTATTTTTCTACTCCTATATTATAATCTGTCAATTAAATGGTAAAAAAGTATACAATTTAAGCTAATGTTATAATTATATTTCAAGTTCTATGATCTATGGTCAACATTCAATAACATAATAACCCATACTAATTTCATTAAGTTACTCTTATTTAGTAAAATAACAGCATTTGAAAAAAGAATACTCAGTTCGAATCTGATATCGAGTTTTTTTTTAAACATGCATGTGCCTCGTGATTGGTTGCTTAAACATTAGTGAGAACAGCTGTAAACCAATCATAATTAAGGAGTATTTTTTTAAGCAAAATTCCGTAACTGAGAACACGCTAATATCCCAGCTCTATGGAAACAAATTTATGAAAAAACGAGTCAGAGGTGAGCAAGTTGTGAGCTGGGCAGTTCAGTTTTACTGATAATGCGAAAATTACAATTACCTAATTAGTTATCGGATTCATTTCGGTTCAGTAAAAGAAATTCTAAATGAGCGATGAAAATTAGATAGGTACCTACTGTGTACTAACGAAGACATTAAAATAATGGCGCAAACAGTGACGGAAAATGTGCTGCGGGAAAAGTCCAAAAACTTTATAACCAAAACAGATAAACAACAACTTCATGAAATGGTGAATTGAAATAGTGTTACATCTTTTTCATTATTGAACGTTATTGTCTTATTTTTCTCATTGTCAATTAATTAAACGATGTGCTGCTCCGTAAACAAACTTTTATTTGAATGAGTTATATTCTATTAGAAAACTTCAGACTGAACTTGAGGAAAACTTACCTGATGTAAGTAAACAAAGAAACAACATTTAAGTTTTATTACTCACACTGTCAATTTCCTTTATAGACCTTTTTGCAATAATGTAAACAAATTAAATTACGTAAATAAGGTTTAGTCATCGCCATTATCATCATCTTTTTATTTACAATCTTTTTATAACCTCTAAAACTATTACGCCTTTTTTAATATATATTTGTTGTTTGTATGGAAACAACCATTTGAATGACTGTATCTTTTGATTGCGTTGAGTTAGAAATTTGATTTTTTCACTACAGGTTTGAGTATTTGATATTAATTTCAGCATGCTACCTCCACGCGTCCCAGAGAAAAAGGGTCTTGGCAGACAGACAGACAGACAGACGGACAACAAAGTGATCCAATACGAGTTCCGTTTTTTCCTTTTGAGGTACGAAACTCTAGAAAACCTTCATTAAGACCGGACGAAGAGATGGCGCTGACCTAAAGCTGAAAATTTTCTATAGTTATTAATATTAGGTAGGGAGGTACACCGGAAGTAAAATATATGAATAATTCAATTATTTAATAAACACAGCATAAAATTAAATGAGCTCATTTACAAGATAAGCCGAAATTCAGTCGACTTGTCTCAAAACAACTATAAATACTTTATTACGTTTTCTTACACAACGTCGAGAGCAAACGAGCATACTGTTATGTCGAACCTATTGCCCCTTCTAATATCAGAAATATCACTCGCGTGTTGCTGACCCCGGTGTACATAACTAATTGCCTAGCCAGCCTAGCCTAATCGAGCCGACCCGTCAATCAACAATTGACTTTAACTTACCCGAAGGAACACTGGTGTAATTTTTCCAGCACGCCTATTTTACGCTGCATAATTTGGTCTTGTATTGTTCAAAATATTTTTGTATTTTAACATGGTAACATCAATTTCCTATTTAAAACTAACTTTTTGTATTTTTTACGGCCATCCTGTTCGAAATTATTTTTCAAAATTTCAAACTGATGCGTAAATATACAGAAAAACAATAAAGCTTTAAATTGCTCGAATAGCGTAATTGGATTAGCGCGTTACCACGGTTTGATAAAGGTCTGGCTTCGAACCCCAGTTCGAGAATTATTTTTTTCTGGTTTTTCTGTATATTTACGCATCAGCAGTTTGAAATTTCGAAAAATAATTTCCTATTTTGTTTCGTATGTGATTGATTATTTTATCCTGAAACAAAAGTGTGACGTAGTTACATTAACATAGGAATATAAACCACAGGTGACTACCACAACCTGTGATTTGGACATTGAAGTAGTAAGTACTTCGTACACCTGGAACGTACACATGACAAATAAGCTTAAACAGAAAAAAAACGAAATAAAAATAAACAAAAATGTGAAATAAGCAAACCAAACATCAGAATTTTATTTCTTGACACATATTTTAAGATTTTTATATAATCTTCGAAGGTTTAGTATAGGTTTACGTTACATTACATTGCCACATCAAAAAATAATAATGTCACCGTTTCTAGGTTCTTCTCGATTTCTTTTAAGCTCTCGATTTCCATGATTTAAATGATGTTGAGGTGTTGTATCAAAGATTGTGGAAAGGAATCTCTTTTGGGTGTAATTAGAGGTTTATCATTTCATAATCATTATTAGGTACGTTGTTGATAGGGTGACAATTTTTTTTAACTAAGTGTTTACCTACTTTGGCACATTGTTTATGTTTACAGTGGGATACAATACTGGTATTTTTGTGTATTATACAGCGATTTGTAGTCAAACGAAAGCGAAATTTAAAAAAACTTAAATAATAATAAAAACGGTAGCACGAAATCGGATAGGTTAACTGGAAATTAATAATAAGAAATCCTATTCCTCGTAATGGTTTCTCAATTAACATACATTGTAAAAAAATGGTACATCCCAATTAAAGATACCTAATTAAGCAGCATTTAATTTACCATGAGTTTTTAAGCGAAAGGATTTGGGCAGCATCTCAACAGCCTAATCTTGATCAAAAGGTTGACGAATGACGAAGATCAGCAAAAGCTGAGCTTGGGCCAAAAACTTGAGGTTGGTCGATATTTGGCGCTTGGACAAATGTGCTGTAATGCCCGCGGCGGCGGTTGTGGTGCTCCCGTTGTTGTGGTTGAAACTACAATCCCAGTTACACCCGAGCCGTCAAGCTGGGCAATTGAGAGTGACGGCGCCAGGAATATTGATAAAGCCTCGTTGGAAGACTTCGAAGTCGGAGTTATTGCGGAGTCGGTTAGCCAGGAGCTTCTCCTGGGCTAGCGGGTGCCACGAGCCGAGCGTGCAGTCGCGGTCGCGGTGGTCCGAGTAGTAGTGGCAGCGGTTGGAAACACGGGTCGACGGCACGTACTCAAACACACGAACGTAAGCGCAACGCTGAACTGCGAACCAGACACCTGAAAAAGTCGTTCTTCGTCATTTCCTTCTTATATTTGTTATCTTACAACTATGTGTGAGCCATCTCAGATCCATTTTCGAATCGAATGATATCCCGCAACGTATTTTAAGATTGCCATCCTTAATGATACTTTGTGTATAACATATCACTTCTTACTTAGACCGTGTCTCACAATTAATTGAATCAAATCTTCCATAAATATGGAATATCTTATAGATGGCCCTTGCATAGTTACAAAATTAACTTATTTCACCTATAAATCCTGAAGACGGCGGGTTCTTCCTTATACGATACGGAGCTGCCTCTTGGAGTACCGCCCATATTTCCCAAAGTACTCGAGGCACCAAGAGGTGAACATCTGCGTCCGGTTTTAGTTCAAGAAATCTGTAATTAGACATATTTTTTACCATCCGCATTACAGCTGATTTATACTAAACGTCTCATCATTGTTACCTACTCTTTGTAGACGTTGAACAGAGGGAAATCGGGATGTTTATACCAGTCTTCTAAATCTGCGGAAAAATTTGCTGGATCCCATATTATAATTGAAACATTGTCGTATAGAGGATCTTCGAGAAACCGAAATTTCGGCTTAGTCACCACCTGCGGAGATTATTACGAGTATAGTTTATCTACATCTGTTTTATCGATAGCAATTGGCAATCTTAGTGTTTCGAGCTAATTATGTTCTTTTTGAATCGAGCTCAAGATGCAAAACACGAACATTGACTGGTTATTGATAAAATAGAAACACATTAATTAATTGTGATACAAATGGATTTTAATTTAGGTATACCTATAGCAGATTTTACCAATCGTAGGTTTGTTGTTAAGTTGTTATGAACCTTAATGCTAAGCAATAACAGTCAATAAATCAAGTGTGTTGAATAAGATATTCTGTAGGTAAATGTCTAGTTTGTACTTACTTGAGAATTGAGCACGCGAAAGGTGGTTTTTGATCCGACGTCTTCGGTAAAATTTGTGGTCGGAGCATTGTTGAAACGTAGCACCATGTCGTGCGAATCTGAAAAAAACATACTGAGTCACAAGAAGCCCCTCAAGTTTAGGTACTACTATTATGGTGTGGTTTAAGCGATATCGCCTCTAATGTGCTGTAATAACTGAATAATTTCGTTTACGTACGAAGTAATCGTAACTATTGTAATTTGTAAGAACCAAAATCGCCACAATAGTCGATTGGGTTACCCATGCCGGTCAGTTCCCTGCCCTCATCCTCAAACTGTTAATCTAAGAACTGCAACCACAACGAAATGGCCGATCACGACGATCGTGACAAATGAAAATATTATGTATTGTTGTCGTCAACTCGTACAAGGCTCAAACAGGCTGTTTAAAAGTAGGCATACCTACTTTAAAAAATACGAAACAAGAATAGAAAACAAAGCTTAAAAAAATAGATAAATTTAGAGATTCGTCCGAAACGAACCTTGAAAACGGTCACTTTTTGTTTTATGCTCCAATTCTGAGATTAGATATCTAAAAATTTTACGTAGGTAGGGTTGGGTAAGTTTTCGTGATATAACACCAATTGCTTGATAATAGGTTATTTTTATTCAATTTGAAATTATCAATGTTGTGAAGTTGCAATTCAAACTAACTGTGGATACGAAGCTCTAAAATATGCAAGGAGAAACTTATTTAATTTTTTTTTATACAGCGTGTAAATGGATTACGGACGAATACTTAAACCATACAATGATTTTAATGGTAGAAACGATAATCAAGCAGCAGTGTTACACAATTTTATAACAATTGACACAATAAAGTGAACGCTATTTTAAAGATAAGTACCTAATACATGCACTTAGGATGCTACGACAGAAAATTAAGTCTAGGTCTTACACTTAACGCTGTTTTAATTTTCGCCTTTACATACGTATGCTTAGACAAAAAGGAAAGAAAATCTTAAATATGTTTGTGGGTCCAAGTTACCTGTTACAAGCTTATTAAGTACCAACGATACGTATATTCTGTAAAGTATAACCTATGAAGTTGGGACATTTATCTTTGCTTCTACAGGCACTCTCACACTAAACGCTCTCATTTATCATATTAGTACCTATAGATAAGTTAGTGTCCTTCGCTCATCAGTGCGGCCGGTCACGTGCTCGTCGCCTCGAAAGCAAAGAAAATGCCGAGACAATCCAGCACAATTTAATGGAACATAAAACTATTCAATTATGTATGTGGTGCGTGGAAGCTTCACTTGTTCTATTGTTTGTCGGCAATTTACAGCGTGTTGCGATTGCAACACGATTGTGTTGTTATCATAATATTAAACCTGTTTTGTCACTGATGGACTTATTTATAGTGAAGGCGGCAAATTGCAGCATCCGTTTCATTGCTAAGAAAATAAACTTATTATTTTAAGTAGATACGAAAGTAGCTAGGAAAAAAATGGAAAACCGCTTTCAAAAACCGCCCAAGTGCGAGTCGAACTCGCGCACGAGGGTTCCGTAGAAAGATTTTAACGCTTTTCCCCAGTGTTTTAAGAAGTCCAGTGTTAGGAGAGCCCTGGTTCTAAGCAAAATGTACGCAGAGTGGGGTCAACTTATATTGGTCTGTGAAATCTACAGACAGACATAAACATTTAAGATTTTGAGAATTTTCTGAGTGGTTGTGCTATAAGAGCTACCTTTATACCAAATTTCAAGTTTCTAGGACAACTGAAGTACCCTTTAGGTTTTCTGAATTCGGCTATTTGTATGGAAATAGCCTTTTAATGACTGTATCTTTTGATTGCGTTGACTTAGAAGGTTGATTATTCACAGCTTCAAGGGACCGCAGGCTTGAGTATTTGATATTAATTTCAGCATGCTACCTCCACGCGTTTCAGAGAAAAAGGGTCTTGACAGACAGACAGACAGACAGACAGACGGACAACAAAGTGATCCTATAAGGGTTCCGTTTTTTCCTTTTGGGGTACGGAACCCTAAAAAACATAAAATAATCCTCTAAAGTCATTAGTTAGGTATCGTTTAGTTTTAGGATCGCTATAGTGTCAAGTGAGGTCCATCTGTCAATTTCCACCAATGATAGAAGCTTGTCTATCATTGGTGGAGAATGACAGATAGACCTCACTCAACACTAGGATTTTTGCCTCGCGATGGCCATCATTTACATGAAATTAATACCCTATACCCATGTCAAAAGTATTGTCAAATTCAAGTTTATTACTGCTAAGTTAGATAAAATCGTCATCCATGGAAGTGATTTTATTGTGTATTTCATGATTTCTAAAAACTGCTATTTTAGATTTTTTTCTCTGCAAGCTTAGGAAATAAGGAGGGGCGGTATTTTTTTAAACATTTGTCATTATAATTATTTCCAAATTTCAAGTCGAGGGCTTTAAGTAGCTCCTGAGATAACCAGTTCTGACAGACAGATAGATATACCGAGTCACACCGTAAGAGTTCCATTTTATCATTTTGGTTCGGAACCCTAAAAACCACAATTAATGATGTTATCTCCCATTGATATAAAAAAAAAGTTTTGTATCGGTGCTGTCTGTCTCTCAGAAGAAATACAACGTTTGTTTATTTATTTTATTTAAAGCATTGGCTACAAGTTTATACCATTAAACATATTTATATATTTTTTATCTCTCCCGATAATTTTTAACATTAAATTACCTACTTCCGGTGAAACTGTGTACTGGAAAACCCTGTGATAGTTCGACATGCTTTCATTTTACCAATAATAAAATTACTGTCAGAACCAGACCTGCGCTTTTAGGCTTCACTTTTCGCCAGCCATAAGCCAATTGATAAATATTTTATAAACTTAAAAACGCGTATTTCAAAAACATTAAAAAAGCAAACATAAAATGTTTCAGTTGCGCCACTTGCGCCTTTCACGTCATCGCGTCAAGGGACTATACTGTTATTATTTATTTATTTAGCGGTGCCCGACGTGACGTCACTTGAATCTAAATATTTCTATATGTATTATATATTGAAGTTAAAGTTCTACCAACCAACTAATATTTTTTTTTACTTTTTGTTGTTTTTTGAGTCGGAAGTTTTGTATTTTATTTAAGTATTTATTTGTTTCATACCTTTTAAAAGGTTTCTTTTTATGTATAATTATTAGCTCCTATCATTATCTGAGTAAAAACTACTCATTGAGACCATTCTGATGAGCCCAATCACGCTATATCTGCTGTGAGCTGCTGAAGAGTTGGGTATTCCGCAGACTACTTGATGCTGCAGCATCAGATTAAGGTTACCATGTCATTGAAATACCATCTAAGTAACAGTACACCAAATTTCAAATGGAATAAGTACCTTTTAATAAATTAGGTTTTATTTACATAATAAAAGCAATTTACAATGACATTAAATCTAAGCTTAAACTAAATAAACTACAACTTAAAACTAAATTAAATCTAAATAAGGCCCCCGTGGCATAGTGCCTAAAAGGCTGGCAGCGTTGCCTCGCTGAATAGCGATGCTGATTCTTTGAGAGAGAAAACTTAAACTTATAATTTCAAATTAATCGGACCTATGGAAGTCAGTGAGATTGAGATCCCTCGTCAACTAGCAAATGAACTGATGATCTTCAACCGCCTGAACAGATTTTCATAAATTATAACTGAGAACCAACTCGAACACGTCAGCTATAAAAAAACCGCATAAAAATCGGTCCATCCGTTTGGGAGCTAATGCTACAGACAGATAAACCCATAGGAACACATATAATACGTATTTTTATACATAGGTTAAATTTAGACCTATTGTAATTTTTGTCTAGCCTCTAGTGTCATTTTTGACCCAAGAAAACGTGGATTGCTATGGCCAAATTGGCAGCGCCTCTAATTCGTAGCACCTATCGACAGCAAACTATTCTTATTCGCTTTCGATGCATTTTTTTTTTTGGTCGTCGATTAGGTACACTAGGCGCTCTGAGGCCCGAGTAGGTACGAATATTTCGAATCCTGCGTAATGGAAAGTTATGGTATGGAAAACGAGAAACTACATAATTTTTTATTTTATTTCCAAATACGCTCATGGACGGACGCTGTTTCAAACGTCATACGAATTTCTCGATAACATTACTACTCGATTACGCTACGCAGCATTCGAATATCCGTAGGTACTCGGTCCTCTGACCTACATTCGCCCGTGTACAGGTAACCTCTAACCCTATAACTACCATTTTCAGTATATTCCTAGAAAATAGTCCGTGATAATTGGACAGAGAAACAATCCTATAGGTGAGGGATCCGTTTTCAGTCGATATTTTGAACGGCACGACTGCGGCATTGCCGCTCTACTTTCACACAGTCCAGACTGACCGACATAAAAGTCAACTGTAACATCGTGTCTGATCAGTGATCACACGGTAAATCGCAGGCGGTAGGGCTCGAAGCAGCACAATAGAGCCAGGTTACTTGGTATGAATAATGCACAGCCCTTGCACACGTGGGTTAATGACTCCGGGTCCAGCACACAATACGAGGGACACTCCGACAGCGTTGCAACCGGTGTATTATTCCTCTAATGTTGTGTATAATTTAACTAGAACAATATTTAAAGAGGTCCTAGAAACCCTTGTGTGACAATATTGGCTAGTGGCGAACTTATTGATATAGACGACTAAGGTTGAGTAGGTACAAATCACTCCTGTCAAACCTCTTAGCCCGCGGACCTTCCACGAGTTCGCACTTAAGTATCATGGTTTTGGTTGTATGGTATAGTCTTGTAGACAGTAAGACGAAATCGCGTTGACTCTCTAATGAGAACGATAAGCAGGAAGACCCAAAGAAGGGTAACCATAACTGCAACTATAAGCATAAGTACTTAAATATTTTCAAGCCACCTGAACATAAAACGATATTTTCGTTTTTATATGGACTATAATTTCTGTATTCGTAAAGCTATGCTGCAGATTTATTTTACTGCGCGTAAGTGACCTACTGACCTACCGGCTCTATAAACCAATCTGATCTATCACTTCCTATAACTGAGACATGTGCGCTATCATATAGATGCGTCACCAGACTAATGCGTAGGTATGCAATAGGTACATATTTGAATAACATTTATTTTCAGTAAGTACTAGATATACTACCTACCTGTAGAGAGCACGATTTCTTGTCATTCTCAAAATTATTTGACAGACTATAAGTATGTATTTGTGTTAAAAGTAGGTAGGTATCTAAGCAAAATAAATTATAGAGTTAGTTGGTGGCTCTGTGCCCTTTAGCTTGTAACATTTCTCATACCTTACATTGTTTAAAGTTCATTCCATTTTTTCGAAAAAGGACAAAGCCATGTTTGCGGTTATTGTATGACTAATTCAACGCTCCGTTTATTTTGTTGGCTTAGTGAATCATCTTAACTTTTACCTTTGGCCAGCCGATGTAGGTACTTGCGCTCAAGCCTACATGTTCATAAAACAAGTAGGTAGACTTCCTTAAAAAAAACGTTTTTTTTATTTAGTTGTTTAGTTTTACCGCTACAGTGCTTTCATTATAGCATGGTGCGGGTGACAGCTATCAAGTCACGGACTAGAGAGGTGAAAGTGTCGAAACTTGAGTCAATAACCAATAATTTGAAATTCAACTTTAATAAACAATGTAAGTAAAGTCCTTTTAAGTAGTGAGTGATATTTTTTATAGTCAGTGTCCCCGAGTTGGAAAACTGTGTTGAATACTGCGTCAACAGCTAGTGTGAACGAGCCTTTACAAAGTGATTTGATTAGTGTAGTGTGCTACCTTAATAAAAATGACGCTGAAAACGAAGGTAGTTGTTGTTAAGCAGAGCAGCGGCGCGTAGTTTACGTTGTGCCACCGGCGTAGCGTGTGCTCCCAGAGGAAGGACTGCGGATTATGTCGGGCTATACTCTACTGTACTGACATACGTGTAAGTGATATTCTAGAAAAAAGTCACTGATTCACATCAAAATAGTGTTGTTTGTCACTTAAGACAAGTAATGATACTCTATTGAATCAGGCGTTACTTTGCGGAGTAGCAAGGTAATTGGTTCCAGTGGTTTCCAGGAAGGATAAACGGAGTCTACAAGAACGTTCGTTACTTACCAATTAAAAAGTACCGATATAAGGACTCAAGATCCATTAAGTATGTCCCATCACTAAATGAGACTCTGTTACGTTACATGCATATTACGTTTCTTCGCTTAATTGTACTTTTGAATTATGTTAATTGATAATAAAAATCTGGTAGGTTAAACTGATTTCGTGTAACATACCTAGTTAGTTCTTTGTGTTCAATTTTACGCCAGTCATATTTCAGGCTGCAACTGAAATATTCTCCGAAATTATTAGACCGCAGTTTCTTTGAGTAAAGTGAAACGGTGCGTCAAGTGTTACCTGCACTATGCTTTAATGAAAATACTGTAGCTAGAGCCTACACAACACAAAACCACAAAACTAAGCAAGATTGACATAGGTGCAAAACTTGACATACCTAACCACTTTGCATACAAAGCATTTGATTTTGTAGTTAAAACTTATATCCACAGCAGTGCAGCAACCTGAAAGCGCGGTGTGCGATAAACGTTACGTTGAATGCGATGCATTTGACGCACATTAGAGCCTCTATAGTCGTCCCACGATAACTCTGCAACGAACTAACAGCAGTAGAAATCTAAAGTTTGTGTATGGCAACACTGATTTATAGTCAAACAACACGTGTTGAACTTTTGATTAGATTAAACATTAAACAGGTCATCGTTCATTCACCATCCGCCATTAAAATACCTCTCATATTTCGTTTTCTAGATTTTTTTACCGTACAACGGCAAAACCTACTAAACACTAGCAAAATTGTCCTCCAATGGACAGAACCATTTTTAAAAAAAACAGCAACTATTGATTGCTACTATCATTATTATTTTAAATTATAGAAATGTCTGAGTGACATGAAAAAAGTAATACCACAGCGTGATTTTCCTGGGTTGCCAATTAATATCTTATGCAGAGTTATCGTGGGACGATTATAGTTATTGTTGACATAAGAAAACGTCACGATCGTGTTCGCATTTAAGTCTGAATTACTATGGGCACATTAGCAGCGCTACCAGTGACACGTATCGACAACAAACAATTTTCATAGTATTTCACACCCGTCACAGAAAAGCGATCGAGACGTATTTTTGCCCGTTGATCACACTCGACGATCTGACAATCTATTTACCAAATTGTTTTACGCGGTGAACGCAGCATTGAACAAACAAGACTAAAGTTAATCGCATTTGTCTCACGCTGCAATTTCCGCACAAAACAAGCGCGCGCTTACAGAACAGAGGGCCGAGCACGACTTGTCGACTCCTGCTTAACGTTACGGTTATCGTATCGAGATCGAGAAACCTTATACATACTAAATTTTAGGTCCAAATACGCTCACAGGCGGGCGCTGTTCCAAACGTCATACAAACTCGACAAAGTTTACTATTCGATTTTACGTGACGCAGGATTCGAAAAGTCGTGCTCGACCCTCAATGGAAGGTGGCGCCTGGGCAGCGTAGACACGGCGCTACGGCATTTTGTTTATAAACTGCGTGTATAGTTGAATTGAGTTTTTTTTACATGTCAAAGTATTTATGACCTTGCTTGACATATGATTGTTTTTTCCTGATCTGTGGAAAAACTTTTTCACTATACCTGTACATAACATGATCAATTAGCTTAAATATCAGCATAAAAGTTACTATGTATTTCAGAGCTAGTGTAGACCATTTTTTTTTTATATACAACGAGGAAGGCAAGCAAGCAAGTGGGTCACCTGATAGTAAGTGATCACCACTGCCCATAGACACCCGTAACTCTGGGAGGGTTTGCAGATGCGTTGCCAACCTAGAGGGCTAAGATGAAATGCCTCTTGTGCCCGTAATTACACCGGCTGTCTTACTCTCCACACCGGAACACAACAGTGCAAGCACTGCTGCTTAGCGGCGGGATTAACGAGTAAGATGGTGGTAGCGATCCGGACGGACCTCGCACAAGGTCCTACCACCCGCAAATTACATTGCCTACTTACTAGACTGCATTTTAGCATGAAGAATGCGTCTGCATTAAACAGCCTGAGAACCCGTCTGCCTTTAATTTCCTTGCTTCTCGAGTTCTCGTTTAATTAGATTGATCCTACTTGAGTAGGTAAACCATCAATAGGTACGGCTTCTGCATCGATGCGCCCAGATTACAATGTGCTAGAAATAAAAGAGACATTTCAACACATTAATTGGTCGTAAATTGACTCTTATTGCACAGTATTTAAGTTCATACGCATGTTTTTTTTACATTATAAGTAGTTACATAATATATTTTTAAATCTCAGTAAAGTCTTTTCTCGCCTAAAAACAATGAACATTAACTGTGAATATATAAATTATTTTAGTTAAAAGATAAACCACAACCAATCAGATAAATCTGAAAATCTTGATTTTTTATGTCTACATATAGATGTGTAATTAGCGATTCCCGTGATGGACGAACTATTTACATACCTACAAATTAGTCTAGAACCCTCGGTGCGCTAGTCAGACTCGTACTTTGCACATTGAACTTTCAAAAATATCATCGGCTGGGTATAGAAAAAGAAACTGGATCACACGTGGAGTACTTGCCAAGTTACCGTATATATTTCAGTCACAGGGTTGGCATACGCCACCACAGCCACTTTGGAAAAAAACATTCCACCCATAATTATATTCATTTCCTTTGCTGGTTGATAATATGTATGGGAGAATCTTTAAGTTTTAAGTATATGTATATCGGTGGAATTCTCCCCAATAAGCTAATTTCCTTATAAACTAAAACTTTGGTTTGGATTGTGACACTGAGTAATCAGTAAAATCCCATGAACAATAATAATTCGAGTAATTCGTTTACGATTTGGGCCGTTCGGCGAAGCGAAGAGTGCCGGCCGTGCATGTCAATGCGTTTTACAAAGCACACGCAGAGATCCGATGCGATAACTGCACAATGGTCGGTCGATCACCCGTCACTCCTGCCGCCTCGCGGTACACTCCCGCAAGGACTACGTATGTAGATTACGACACGAGGTAAAACATCATTCTAATTTTTTTATGACTGACGTTATTCGTCAAGAAATCATGTTTGAACGTCTCCTATCTTCCATTGCACTAATACACAAACTAGCTTTTCCCGGCGACTTCGTACACGTATAAATCCTATATTTTCTATCAACAAATCCGTCCTGAAAGTCACAACATCATGACAGCAAACTCTAGGTAAGCAAAATTTCGTCCTGTCAGTCACTCAGAAACGGAAGTTTTACATAATATATTGATATGCAATACACTATCAGCAGCCAATGAAGGGGGAGGTCTGGTTAATGGGTTTGACAAATTTCATTCGGTATTATGTTTTCCTATTGCCTCAAGATTAAATCCCCGCAAACCAAAATTCTACATTCGCGATTGTGCATTGTGTATGGGAATTCCAGTTATTTGCGTTACCATACACTATCGAAGCCTGCTTGAGTGAATGAAGCTCTCGCGAGCTGGATCGGTCATTTCAGCACTAATTAGGTCATGAGAATTAAATTGTGCGCACGCATTATAGGTATATATTCGAACTGACCCTAATTACTTAGGCACATTATACACGTATTTTATACACCCATATCATGAATTATTTAATTACCTATCAAATGTGGCGATGCTTTGATGTTTGTTTCCGTGAAACACAGGCGGATTATGGTGGGACAATCAAACGCGACGTAGCAGGTGTAACCAATGTGAAATCAATTGACCAGCATTAGTAAAATAGTTCTGGCTAGCAGTGTGTGTCTGTAATTAAGTTTTCACAATATATTGTCCAGTGTCTTACACGACATCATACTACTTATACCAAATAAAGACGATGTATTAGCTAATGCTAATTTTGGGTTGACGCCCTGACACGAAATTAGTGAGTTTACTATACCTAGTAAAATTACTAACAGAAAATACATCGAGGACGATAACTGTACATAAAAGAGAGCCTAACGAAGTAGTTACACATATTTAACACGTAGGTACATAAGAAGATACAGTTAGTAGCAAGCAACCAAGTTGAGAACGTGATGGTGATTCATATTATAGTACCTAATCCTAACGTGTTTGTAAATAATGAGTCTATTATAAGTACAATTTTTTTTTTATAATAAGTAATAAACGTCAGCTAATAAACTTACTGACACCTAATAGCAAAAAAACCGGGCAATAGCATGTCAGGTTCCGTAACCGTTACTACAAAGAAATGCAGTACCGGTGAAAAAGGCGTACCTATATCTCCATGGCACTTACATACTTTTCTTGAGAAGCGCAGTTTTTCGACAATAATTCAAAAATGGTAAATCCGATCTTGAAAGTATTCATTAAGTAACTAACAACTATGTGTCAAAGGAACATGAAATAAATTAATTTAGCGTACCTTTGTAATTATTTTCATATTTTTCGGACCTATAGTTTAGAAGGGGTGGTGGGAGGGGGGGGGGGGCAATTTACGATTAAGATATTTTGACGTGGATTAAGTTAAAAGTTCAAAAGCTGTGAATTCAGAAAGTCGTGAACCTGTAATGCCTTTCCTTTTTAAGTTTTTAAACGTGTTTCTGATATCATACTTAGCTGGGTTCACCTGCTGTCGTATCTACGTAAACGATGATTCACAACCCGAGAAATATGGCGTCCTGTGTCTAGTCAGACACAAATAAAAATAAGTCCTATCTTGTGATAAGGCTTTTTAATACCCAATTAATTTCTAGAATACATAGTTGCGCCTAATACTGAGAAAAAATAATTAATTTCTGCTGAAGAAGCTAAATCACCCAAAACACAACTGTCTCTCAGAACTGCGCATCTCCTGGGTATCGACTTCTTAAAAAATACCCATGAAAATACCTACCCTACCAGTCAGCAATTTTGATATTTTAAGCTTTTACAATGAAAATCAACTCGTGTCGTGACCATGGCAGCGCAGACAAACTGTCGAGGTAACAATTATTTTGAGCGAAATTCCATCGATTTCATTTCATTCGAAAATAGTGAATGAAAATCAGTGTATTGTAAATTACCGGTCGAATTTTCGACTATCTATTTGCGAAAATTAATCAGAGCGCTGTTATTTTCTGTAATCCATTTGAATTCGACAGACGAACATCTACTGTCACTATCAGCATAATTTCAAAATTGCCTTCCTGAAACTGCTTGCTAGCTACTAACCACTACAGGGTGGCCAGGAATTAACACGATAGCTGCCGCTGTTCTAATGTAGTTACCGCCGCTGCAATATTGGAATTATTAGGTCGTCATACCTAGGCTGTAGGTAACATAGTTTCCCACGTCGCGCATCGATCACTAATTTCCTGTTTGGTATTTAGGGTTCCGTACCTCAAAAGGAAAAAAACGGAACCCTTATAGGATCACTTCGTTGTCCGTCTGTCTGTCTGTCAAGACCCTTTTTCTCTGGAACGCGTGGAGGTAGAATGCTGAAATTAATGTCAAATACTCAAGCTTGCGGTCCCTAGAAGCTGTGAAAAATCAACCTTCTAAGTCAACGCAATCAAAAGATACAGTCATTAAAAGGCTATTTCCATACAAATTGCCGAACTCCGAAAACCTAAGAGGTACTTTCAGTTGTCCTAGAAACTTGAAATTTGGTATGAAGGTAGCTCTTATAGCACAACCACTCAGAAAATTCTCAAAATCTTAAATGTTTATGTCTGTCTGTAGATTTCGCAGACCAATATAAGTTGACCCCTCACTGCGTACATTTTGCTTAGAACCAGGGATCTCCTAACACTGGACTTCTTAAAACACTGGGGAAAAGCGTTAAAATCTTTTTACGGAACCCTCGTGCGCGAGTCCGACTCGCACTTGGAAGGTTTTTTTAAAGTGCCTAGGTATACCTAGTGTAGTTTGCATGGCTTGTACGGATGGCGTCGCTCCGAGTTTGTCTTGTCTAGAAAGAAACATGTCTATGGCTTTCGTATTAAGTACCTATAACCTATTCCGCTCCCAACCAGTAAGTATATTCTAGGTGCCACTCTTGAGTTCTATCAAAATTACCTCCATAGTATTTATGCTCAGCGATTTATCATAAGTTAAATTGCTACGTTTTTGAAACCATGCACACTCCTGCGAAGCAATGTAATGGTGTGTGTGTGTGTATGAAGTTCCCAATCCACACTGGGACCGCGTGGGAACCATAGCCCAAGCCCTTTCATTGTGAAAGGAGCCTGTGCCCGTGAGACGTAAATAGGATGATGATTACTTACGCGGATGTCAAATTTCATCGCACGATTTGTTTGAGTTGTCAAAAACATCAATAAAAGGAAATGATACTTAATCCGGCCACTGGAAGTGGGGCAAATATAACATGCAATATTTGATTACAGACAGACAAAGACCGGGACAGGGGAAAGAAATAAAAACTGGTCAAAATACATACAGTGGAAAGTAGAACCTCCTCCTTTTTTGAAGTCGGTTAAAAAGGAAATGATACTTAATTCATCATCTACTCAAAATGCTCATTAGAAGAACGATTTATTAATACTTAATGTCTAGAAGTATTTCGCTGCAAGAAAAACGTGTAGAAATTATAGGCGTTTCATACCACTAACTATTTTATGGACCGAGTCTGAAATAGATTATTTGAACTGAATTGAATTTAAGATGCGGGTGTTCAATAAGTAGTGAGAACTGTGAGAATGGCATGATTATTTATAAAAAATAATAATAATGAAATACGGGCAGACAATAACCTAGATATTAGTTTAAAAATTTATAGCAGAAGGATTTAATTTTCTTTTGTTTTTTATATAAGACGTTTGTTCTGTCGGAGCGTGTTCTCAAGAACAAATACAATAATGAAATACTACCCGCGCTTAAAATTTTTTTTTGTAGAGCAGGTAAATCAAGTCTTGCTAGGAACATTAAGGGCCTACATAATTATATTCCTTCTTTATATTTTCTGTTGCGCATTGGTCTACTGAGTTTAAGTGAGGAATAACTTCCATTAATAACGGCCGCCCTGTTAGAGGAGTTTCCAATAAATTTCTAATTTGTTACAATTCGTGTTTATTTTATAGATAAGGAAGTGAACATTTTTGCTCATGCTCATGAAATGTCCAAAAAGGAAGTCGCGCTGGGTGCCCAGAATTTATTTTTTCCAAATAAAAACTTTACAGGGGATGTTTACTCAACTCCTGGCTGAATTCGCACCCTGTATAATAAGCAATTACTTTTCGTAACGGTCACGGAACCCTATCCTGATCGTGCCCGACACGTTCTTGGCAGGTTTTTTTCCATTATGAAAATGAGCTTTTCATTAATTGTTCAAATATGGAATTTCGTTTGGAACTATTATAGCACGCGAAAATAACGGAGAAGCGACAGGCAATAAAACCGCATAAAAACTTTTAAAAGTACGTCGAGGAAATTAATTCCTGACCCACCATACAACATTTTCATAGTAAATGTCATAAAGATTTTCCTTGTTAAGCTATGCGATGTCACTATAACGTTTACTGTTTTCATGGTGGGTCAGGAATTTATTTCCTCGACCGTAATATTTTTGTATTGGAACATTGGAACCAAAGCGGATAGTTATTCATAAACCTATGTTAACTAAAAGGCCGTTAAAGTTCGTTTGTCCTTTTTTGTCACATTGACATTGCAGTTAGTAAGAAGAGGACAAAACCTATTTTAGCTAATGGAGGCTTCAATGACGTTTATGGATAAGGCCCTTAATGAACAAAATTGATTTTATGGATCAATAATTGATTGGCAATTGACCCTACGACATTTTTGCAAAGGGGGACGACGTCCCCGTCAGGACAGCTGTTTACGATTCAACTTGATCAGATGTGCATTTTCTCGATTTTTTGGAAAATGACTATACCATGAACGCCTAGCATACCTCCGTGCTACGGGCTCCGTGTCATAAAAATGCGTAATTATTCCTATAAGTAAAGTAAGTAAAAGTAAGGGGGTATTTAAATTCACTGGCGAGTTAAACAGAGGGTCGAGCACGACTTTTCGAAACCTGCGTCACATAAAATCGAATAAGTAGTAAACGTTGTCGAGTTTGTACGACGTTTGGAGCAGCGCCCGCCCGTGAGCGTATTTGGAACTAAAATTTAGTATTGAGGTTTCTCGATCTCGATACGATAACCGTAACGTTACGTAGCATTCGTAAAGTCGTGCTCGACCCTCTGCGGATCCACCAGCTAGTCGGCGGGCCAAAGGTCGTCAAAGAAGCACCTACAAAACCGCGGTTTTAAAGGTTCGCAGTTTGGCTAGTTAGCCCTTCGTGCATACCTACTTAATACTTGAAAGGCGAACGGTTAATACCGTGAAATTTCCGGAGAGCCAATGGATCACCAAATAACAATTATTAGATTTATTATTTTTACCTGATTAATTTACAGCGCATGGCAGGGATTTCGTTGTAAAATATACTTAAGATAGTTAAAGTGAGAAAAGCTTTCCCCTGTCCAAATTTGCCTGGCCCATGGGAAAAGTTTTTCTATTATGTTTGTTCCTCCCTCAGTTACAGGCAGACACAGCGTTATGTGGTGGCTTGCTATCGGAGTTTCGCTTCCAGAAGGCACCTACGAGGGCTGTTTGATAAGTACCCGTTTATGGAAAAAAAAAAACTTTTTTTTTGTATATATGCATTTATTTTTCTACGTAGTCACCTTTTAACTCTATACATTTGTTCCACCTATACTCAAGCTTCAATAAACCATCCAAAAAGTATGATTTTGGAAAGTCATTAAAATAGGCCTCTGTGGCGGCAATGACTTCGTCATTTGATCCAAATCGCTTGCCACCGAGCCATTTTTTTAGGTTGGGAAACAAAAAGAAATCGCATGGGGCCAAATCTGGAGAATACGGGGGGTGAGACAATAGTTCATAGGGTAACTGTGCTAATTTAGCCGTCACAACTCTGGACGAATGAGCCGGGGCGTTGTCGTGATGAAACAGTATTTTTTTCTTTTTTAAATGGGTTCGTTTGTCCTTCAACACGGCGTCAAATTCATCCAATAAATTGACATAGTACTGCCCTGTTATTGTTTTTCCCTTTTCTAAATAGTCAATATGTATAATACCCTGCGAATCCCAAAAAACGGTCGCCATGGCCTTTCCAGCCGATGGGACGGTTTTTGCTTTCTTTGGAGCAGGTTCACCCGGTAAAATCCACTGCTTCGACTGCTCTTTCATTTCCGGGGTGTAGTGGTGGACCCACGTTTCGTCCACGGTCACGAAACGACGCAGAAACTCCTTCGGGTTACGTTTGAACACGACCAAACACTGCTCCGAAGTAGTCATTCGGTTCCGTTTTTGCTCCTCCGTGAGTAAACGCGGCACCCACCTCGCCGATACTTTCTTCATACCCAATTTTTCTTCTAATATGTGTTGTACCCTCTCGATTGAAACGTTTACAGCATCAACGTTTTCTCGAAGTTTAATTCGGCGGTCGGCTAAAACGATATTTTCAATTTTCTTAACCATATCGTCTGTAGTCACCTCAACTGGCCGGCCTGGGCGATCCTTATCAAAGACGGTTGTTCTCCCCCGCTTAAACTCGTTATACCAATATCTGACGGTTGTCATAGAAGGAGCACATTCATGGTAAACCGCTTGCATTCTTACTTTTATTTCATCACATGTTTTTCCTTCCAAAAATAAGAATCTAATTACAGACCGATATTGTTCTTTCTCCATTTTAACAATTTTAAGTTCACGCCTTCACTGAATCGTTGTCAAATGAAAAAAAAAACAAAAGAATGCAATTTTTTTTTTTAATTATCCCGCCTCTGAAAAATGGCTTAAAAAGGTGGTATACTTATTTGTGGCAAGGGATATTAATATATTTAGAAAACGAGTACTTATCAAACAGCCCTCGTAGTCTATATTCTCATGCAAAGCACTTACCAATAAAATGTCCGAGTCCAGAGCCCAGCAGCGCGCCGGAGCTGGAGATGACAGCGCAGGTGTTGAAGGCGCGGTCGGGCTGCAGCGCCGCCGCCGGGATGGCGAACCCCTGTCTTGCGAACGGCTCGTCAAGCGCCGTCACCGTGCGCACACGCACTCCGCCCAGAGCACATAAGATATCCCCGCTTGAACGGCGCTTCCCATATTCCCCATCAAAACGCACGTTGTAAATATTCTGAGACGCCAGTCCAGACTTGAACACCTTACTCTCGCTCATCAGCACCCTTTGGAATTCCTTTGCAACCAATTCCCCAAAAGCAGACGTAAGTTCAGCGCACTGTGTAGACGAGGAGTCGTTGCAAGAGTATTTGCTGCTGTCAAACTCTAACACCGGCGTGTGAATGTTGGGGAACCTCGGGCTGCCGTTGCTTTTTTTGATAACTTTATTGTTTGGAACGCCGGTGGAGTTAACTTTCTTTGTAACTTTGTTTATCCAATGCGGCATAATAGCCGAGCGGCGAACTTTTGCAAGTTTCACCGACTCCTGTTTTTTATTTAATAAGCGCATGACTTCGTCCGTAGCCACATTGGACTTCATTTGACGTTGTGCTGATTGTTCAAGTTCGCTTTTTTGTAAGGAAACCCAATATTTCGACCACATGAGATACATATAGCCACACATACCGAAGAAAATAATATTTATGAACGACCACACGGTTATGGTCATCAGCTTCATGTTGATAAAATCCCCCTTTTTATTATCACGTTTAAAATTGTAATCGAAACATAGAAAACAACATGTCTAAGAAGGTTAGAAGCAAGTTTTTGCAAAATGCGTGATAGCAGCGTAAAGGAACGCTGGGAACAAAGATTGGTGGCGTTCTGGTCTGGCGTTGCAAGGAGGAGGGGACTGGCGGCAGGCGTCTGCGCGGCGCGGCGCAGCGCGGGTCATTCACATCGCAGCCCGCGCCCCGCGCCCCCGCCCGCCCTACCCCACTCACCTCATTCATAAAATATAAAGCCTTCGGATAAGTTTTAGATTAAAAACGTAAAGTTAGTTGTAAAATGGTTTTATTATAATAGAGCTTGTACACGAGATTCAAAAATAACAACCAGTGATTATTTATATACTTATGTACTTAATGTATTGCACATAAATTAGTAACGGATTGGCACTAGCAAGGAATAGATGGAAATTAATAGTATTGTACTCGACCCACTACCATTGAGTTTTTCGTTATTTATTTAACTTAATATTATTGTTATACCTTAATGTTGTCTAATAGTAAATTTAAAAAATATCCTACCAAACTCTACCTCTTTTTTATAGGATTAGTAAAGTAATTGATAATTCACAGGTAACTTTTATGAAAGAACTGCCGCGCATGTGCGGGAAGCTTAAATTAAATTCAATCCAGCGTACGCTGTTTGCCACACAATAGTTGTTTATGCAACTGCTACATAATGAGGGTCCTTAAAACACGAGTGTGTTTTTATGAAACGAGGCGAAGCTGAGTTTCATAATAGGATGACATGAGTTTTTTAAGGCCTAATTATGTGGAGTTGCATACATTACTTTATCTACACACATATTATAAGTACTCTAAGATGGGTTCAGAAGCCGAAGGCATATATCATACCCATACCTGTCACGAATTCGACTGTTTTTTTAAAATCATAGACAAACATACCGAGCTGACGTTTCGTAAATTGTTTTTTTTTTTGTAAAAAAAAATAATATCACATTATTAATTATACATGTCGGACTGAACTCGACTTATATACGTAAGTGATCCGTTTTATTTCACTATGATTGTAAATTACGTTGGTTGTCAAATTCGATGTCGTAATGACTATTACTTTACTGCTGGCGTGGTGGCGGTTCTGGGGCTGACGGCGAAGTCGTCGTCGTGCTGCAATGCTGGTCATTTTCTACGGTTTCTGAACCCATTATAGAGGACTTATGATATGTGTGTAGATAAAACAGTCTTAACCCTCTGCGACTGAGGTGGTAGTCTATCAGACACCGTCAAATATCTTCCATGTTGCCATTTCACCGTATGGCGCGACATAGAGCTCTGTCTAGCTCAGTACCTTCCTTAAATGACTCGCGCCATCGAGCAGTGACACCAAACCGGCAACGCAACACACATGCACACGTTTGGAGATACGAAGTGCGGGTGTCCCACAGACGTAAGTACAGCAATAAGATATGATTCTGACAGATATATATTCATTAAAATCGTCTACACTGTCATAGTGTCTGTTAGGCGTTACGTCACAAAAATATGTATATTTCTATAGTGTCTAGCAGACGTAACTACATAAACATGTAATTTTTAGATGTCTGGTCGTTGCTCGCGGGAGTCCAGACCTTCGAAACGATGTCACAGAAACGTACTTGTCGCTAGTAGTCAACAAATTAGTGAACGGCAGAAACACTTAATCCAAAGAAGGCCATTTAAACGATGAGGATGATTCTTTTGAAGACCCTGTCTACGAAGCTGTGGCTGATGAATCAGCGAGAGAACAGACGATCCAAGAAGCAACTGACAGTTCTGTTTCTAGTGCAAATGATACCACAGATGATGGAGACAACCTCCATCTTAGCTTAAGGGCTAGTGAAGCACGTGGTCATGCAGCATGTTGGGATCAAAAAATCTCACATATCTTGGAAATCGAAAGAAAAACCAACATGAGATACCGCCTGAATTTCAGCCAAACAAGACAAGAGAACCAGGGAGCTCTTTTTACGGATTGACTAAAGCATCAATATATTATTGTCATATGTGAAAAGAAAAATAAAGCTATGGTATCGATTTTTTCCTTTCATCACAGCAAAGGCACCGATGACCCAAAAAACCCAATGTGATCGTGGACTATAATCACAGTTAAGGTGGAGTGGATGAAATAGACAAAAAAAAACTACTTTTATTACATTTACCTCCAATGATCAGCACAAAATATGCGGTGATTGCAAATTTTATATATAAAAGTGGTGCCTAATTTAAAACTGCTTAGGGCCGCAAATATAGTTGAAAATTACAATTAAGACTAAAATTCATTAAAGTTTTTGTTCACAAAAAAGCTTGAATATTTTTATTAAACATAAGTATAACAACACTGAAATTTCGGTCTTATTAGTCTATTTTTTATTAATTCCCACCTAATGATATATTCTGGTATTTCATATACATTATAACAATTCTGTAGTCAGTAGAATTTTACCAATCAAGTCACCTCAGTCGCAGAGGGTTAAATGATTCACAGTTGATTACATTCCACTTTTTTCAACGGGATAGCGACCGTGATTAAGTACCATAATTTACGTTGAACTTCTGATATTCTGATATTACGAAGCAGTTCAACTCGGTTACGTGAAACATTCATCGTCCACCCACACAGTGGCGTAGCTGGCATAAGTGGCTAGGAGGGGGGAGGGGGGTTGTGGGTAAAAACCGCGTTGACCGGTAGCGTCAAAAAGGCCAGAGAAAAAAAATCAGGTCATACAGGGCTTCCCAAATCAAATCAGTCGGATGTCACCCCCGAACGGTGGCACCCGGTGCAGGCCGCCCCCGTCGCCCCACCGTCCCTCCTAGCTACGCTACGCTAGGTACTGCACCCGTGATAATGATCATGATGCATGTAAATGCCTCGAAATTATCGCAAGATCAACATTAAAATTTAATTGAGTTATTAGGTCAATATAATGTTGTAAATAATAATACAAATATACCAACTTATACAAAGTTACATTTAAATTTTACTGTAATGTATAAGAACTATATTTATTTTATTACCTAGCCAGTTTAGAATACGCAACTAGATAGCTCCCAGTTTTGTTTATGTGCTATTGGTGCGTTATTTCGATTCATGATTATTATTCGTTATTGTACTTGGTTTTTTTTATTATTTCTTGTTAACAACACAGTAACATTTAAGTTGCTAACAATACTTAATAATAATAATCCATATAATAATATATATTGACATCCAGTCTTTAAATCAGCAAACGTTTGACAACTATTTCATAATTGCCTAAATTTTATTTTCTACTAAACATTAATATCTCTGAAGTTCCTTCAGCGCAGTGTGCGTAGCAAAAATAACATAACTTTCCTAATAAGTAAGTAAGGAAACACTTTATTGTAAAAAAAAAACACAAGTTATAAAGTATCAAATTAGAATACAAAGGCGGGCTTATCCCTTTAACACCTTAACAGTCCACTGCCCCATATATGGGTCACGACGAACTAGCTTCACAAGTCCGTGCCCCACGTGTGGGTTACTAAGAAACGACCGGTGCGCACTCAGATTAGTACATTATATATTTGTGAATGCTGTTGTCTACCTGTTTGAAGACTAAAGTATAAAACAATCACTGATGAAATTTTTAAAAAATTATGGGGACTGTTAACATGTTGAGAAATCTGTACCAGTCAACCTAACTACTAACAAACAACTAAGAAAACAAACTAAAGAACAGTGGTTAAAAATAAAAAACAAAACACCTGTTCAGGTGTCTGTAATCAAATCTTTCTTAAATTTGACCCACTTCCGTGTCCGATTAAGCTGAAATTTGGCATACTTATACTTACCTAAATCCGGTGACAATACATTAACCTGATTATCTCCGCAGGAGAGAACTCTTAAACGGTTAACGGTATTGGTTTGATATTTCTTATGGATATGTAAGTTGGATATACAAGTATAGTAAACAAAAAGTACAGTCGGCAAAAAAGCCTGTACTAAAAAATACGTTTAGCAGAAAACTTATTTTATATTATGAATTATGATTATGAGATACTATTATATATTCTAGTGACTAGATTATTAATGTACAATTTTTATTTATTTATGTCTTAATTCTTTTAGTGGTTTATGTATACTTAATGATGATATTTCACAACGTTCAATGAGAGTTCTGCTGTCGCTTGTCAAAAATCCGCTAGGATGGCTAATATCGAGTGAGGTCTATGATTGGTGGAGAATGACAGATAAACGTCACTCGACACTACGACGAGGATCAGAGACATCACAGACCCCATCTAAGCAGCTGTCAAGCGTACCCGATTTTTATTTGTGTACAACACAGCCTGTAGCCAGATGCCCATTGGTCAATTCTGTAGCCAATTTACCCGATAAAAAATAGAAGCATCGGTCGTCTCTAGATAGTCATTCAAATAAAGTGTCACTGAATGAGATCGGGTTATAGTTGCCTTCAAAGGCCCTCCCTCACACATTCAAATACTGACGCACACTACAGATCAAAAAAACGGTACGACTCTTGAAATCGGAGCATACAGTTCTCTTTTTAACAAAGGGCATTAGTTACATGAGCGAAGGGTATAACTATACGGCCATAACTTTACCTTCCATCTATTGACTTCATTAATCTGAGACGGGGACTAAGTCTATAGCTTTTAAGAAACCATTTTGTTTGCACTAATATAAAGCTTACGTTGTTACTCGAAGTAGTTCCCAACTCTGTCTTCACATTCGTAAATATTTACTGTCAGACTACAAAATAATGCGATAGTTACACAGACCAGGAACAGCGCACGCCACTTTAGCAGGTGGCTTAGATAAGTTATAAAAATGAACTCGAATAGTTTGTTCTAACAATTCTAATTCCGCTTAGTCTTTCAGTTTCGCATATCAGGCCTTGCATCTCCGTCGCTCGCGTGAAAATAATTCAATACATCTTTCGTACTCGTGCGTCCGAACCGAGGAATGAATTGCTATGCTACTATTACAAGTAATATTCTGATAATTATTATATTACTCCTACTATGTTCTGCATGTCGTAAAATATTAATTGACTGTGGCAGTGGCAGATGACGTCTACCTCTGATTAAAGATTACGACTACCACACAAATGTTTGACTTTGTAACATCTATTATCTATTTAGCCCATTATCATTCTTAAGCTATGGTAAATTCGTGTTTTCTTAAAAAGATTTTCAATAATAGTCTGACATTGCTTTTCTTTCGAGTTGAGACCAATTAGCTTAATAACCAAACCAAAATAATTTACTGAATCAGGCGTTACTTTGCGGAGGTCCATATTTATGAACTAAAAAACAATTACTTTGCTCACCCGCGACCACTAATGACAAATAGTTATATCTGTGCGGCAAATGTATGTTTCCATGCAACACCTCCACCTCCACTGCTACACGAATCAACACATGCCACACAGACCCAACTATCACCACCACCACTATACTAAACGCTGACGCGTTTCGGCACTCTCCACGAGGCCATTTACGAAGCACAACAACAACCGCTCAACATGCCACCACTTCCAGTACTGACATATGTAAACCATGTACTCAACTTAGTTAATGACAAAACCAACGTACCCACTAATATTTTATAAATTCCAAACTACCCTTTTATGTAAGTCCTAAACTACCCTTTTTTAAGAAATGAATTCCAAACTACCCTTTTTATTTTTATTTTTAATCTACGCCAGGTACCCCGTTATTTTTAACCGAGTACGGTAAAAAGAGAAGTCATGTTTTCATTATTACTATGACACATTATTAAAATTAGAACCAAGTCGTAACAAAGGCGAAGAAACCAAATTAACTTGTTCATTAATAATAGACCCCATGTTGTTGTACCTAATTATTTCCAATTGTTCTAAAACCGATAGCCGCAAACCCTTATCACAATAATGTAAAATTTCGTACGTATCTGAATCTGGTGATAGTTGGGTCTGTGTGGCATGTGTTGATTCGTGTAGCAGTGGAGGTGGAGGTGTTGCATGGAAACATACATTTGCCGCACAGATATAACTATTTGTCATTAGTGGTCGCGGGTGAGCAAAGTAATTGTTTTTTAGTTCACAAACCAAAATAAACCAAATTAGGTATACGGTCGTCTCGATGACACAAACACGAGTTTACAATGTTTTGTTGTGAGTTTTTTAGCCATATTTCGGCGTAGGCCCATTTTCCGTTTGATATAATGCCTATTCAGGCTTATTTTTGCATCGTTTCAGTTACGTTTGCTTGTATGGCCTCAAGGACGCCTGGCTAGAAGAGTGGAGTAGTGCAGTATTGGAAGCATCGCGCCGCCCAGCATTATTGCTCCAAACGTAGGTTTGTGCACCAACCTGCAAAGGTAACACTATTTTAGTGATTTCGTCCAGTACTTAAGCGTTTTGTTCACAGCCATACGTCGAGGGCGTTGGTAAGTGTGGTAATAACATTAACAGTAACAGCCTAGGCCTGAAATTAATCAATTTCCGGCTGCGTGTTGGTATACTCGCAAGCTGGTCCGTTACATAAGACGAAGCCAGGAATTGTTGTTCTGGGCTCCGTCTTGTGTGTAATCAATTACACCGTCTGTCATGCTCTCCACACCGGAACACAACAGTGCAAGCAATGGTGCTTAGCGGCAGGATTCGCGAGTAAGATGGTGGTAGCGATCCAGACGGACCTCGCACAAGCTCCTACCACCCGCTATTTGTATTCTATATCATATTGTCGTGTAATTTACGAGACAAAACACAAATATTATTTATTAGCTTTGAGAAACGGGGCCGCCGGGGGAGTGGCGAATATAGTGCTTTTCTCACTTTCAGATTTTTTTTGTGTATTTTTTCTGTTCGCTATTTAATGATTCAAGAAAGTTTCAGATCCGATTTAATGTCTTTTGACACAACTATTTGAGCAAATCTTTTTAATGTGACTATAAAGTCTGGAGCCTTTTTTGTGTTTTTATATTTAATTGTGAAAGAGACAATGATTTACTCATCTTACCATGGAATCGACGTGACCAAAAGAGTGTAAGAAAACGAAAGAACCAGGTTGACCCAAATCCGCGTGCACCGTCGCAGGCTGCTGGATATCCACTGGAACTGCAGAACTGAAAATAAAGAGGCCCATTTAGGAACATCATTAAGGTAAGTTTGGGCTTGAGAAATGGCTAAAACGAACCTCTAAAGACCAGCTTAGTTCTTAAACCGCTTTATCGCGCCATGAAAAAACTATTTAGGGATCTTTTTATCTATATTTCCATCAAGAAGCTTATACCAAGAGGAGAGGGTCTAAGCAACTGTGCACTGTAATTCTCAAATAGGTCCTGACGTCATCACAGTGGGCGTGGCCTTAGTCAGTGTACTGTCATCGCTCGTCCTATGCACAGCTTTGTCACCGGTAGCATTTTCGTGTTATTTTCATGTTACTGAGAAGAAAAGGATGAAGTGTTGTGTTTTATCATGTAAAAACTACTCGGATAGACGTTCTGATGCTATGGATGGCATCACATTTCATCTGTCAGTCATTTCTTGCGTAATTTATTTGAATAGTTCTAGAAAAGTCTCATTGCGTGTCGGCGTCTGCAAATATAATTCTACTTGAAGCGACACTGTGTCTTGGAAAATAAAAATATATGGGTACGTAGAGCTCAGTATTAATATATTTTAAAAATCATACGTACTGAAATTGCTTCTGCTTACAATCCTAAAGACTTTTTAGTCGCCAAAATATAATTTTTGCAGTTTTTATAATCATTTTTTAAACTGGCCTACATTTAGTGACATCTAGTGTGCGGTAGCTAAACTACGTAGTAACATCGACACAGAATGAAGCGAGCAGTTTCGCTATTGCCCGGTAGATGGAAAATAAGGAAGTGAGCGTGATCTAACACCCTAGTAGTAGTTTCATAGAAAAATCTAATAACAACAACTCCTCTTTGTATTTGCTCTGTGATTGCCATACTAATAAATACGAAAGCAACTCTGTCTCTCTGTCTGTCTGTTTGTTACCTCTTCGCGGAAAAACCGCTGCACCAACCTAAATGAATTTTGAAAAGAAGATAGTCACTATCCGTTTACACAGAAAGCTAAACATCAACTCACACAGAGTGACCCAGTCAGGGTGCAGCGTCATGGCAGAAGCGAAGACCTGCACGAAGCCGAGGATCCTGTATTTCCAAGTGTTAGCGTTAGCGGTTCGACTCTCGAGCTCGTGCAACTGCTGCAGACTGAACGAGCCCTTGCGCAGGAGAGAGATCGGATCCGCGCCCGGAAAGTTGCCCGGACTATACGATTGGAGCACACCGTTCTCGACGATGCCGACGGCTGTGTACTGTAATAAAAAAACGATGAATAAGTCAGGTAAATTGGACAAGCACGTACGTGTTTCTAACTGTCAGGTGAAGTAAAAGGAGGTATCCCGAGTTCTTAGTTAAGCACGATGTAGGTTTAGACCTATACTAAGGAAGGAACCGATAATTAACCCTTATACACATATGCCATTATTCATAAACGTCACACAAGCCTCCATTTTCTTCTTACTAACGTAAATGTCAAAAAGAACAAATGAACATTAACGGTATTTTGGTTAAAATAGGTTTATGAATAATAGCGATAGCTTTACTACTAGCTATACACTATCTTATTTACGTAATATTATTCATTGCTCATTCAAACAATGTGTTATGTTTAGGTCACCGTAGACAACGATGTTGCAGAAAAACTGTAAAGCAGGACAACTACAGTTGGAACACCGAAGACAGGAATTTGAACATGGCCATATTTTTATTTTTCTATCGCTATTGTAGAACTTGTGGATAAAAAACTTCCAAGCATTTCAGTCGTCTTTTATACAGTAATTTAACAAGTATCAAATAAAATATTGCATAGCATTGACCGTATTAAGAGTCGACGTACTTAGTGAGGTGTTTTCTAGCTTTTCTATAAAGCTCGCTAGCGATATTCCAAGCAAACCTTACGCCGAAGATGCGAATAGACTCGTTTATCATCGAGTTTATCGTTTGAAAGTCAATTCGCATAGACGCGTAGTTCAGGGGCAACACGATATCCGTGGTAACTTACAATGTCATCCTCTCGTCCGGCGTATGAGAAGTGTATGCGGAGGTCACCGACCTCGTGCTGCAAAGCGCTCTCCCCGTGGTAGTAAAAACCAGAGTGGAGCTTGATATCTGAACGCTCAGGTCGCGAGTCCGACCAGATCTCGTAGTAGTCGTTGACTTTTCGCTTTACATCTACCCCTGAATAACGAAATATAATGCAAAATTACATTAAGTGCTAAAGGGTCAATAAACTTTTAAGTGTTGTTATTCTGTCCCGTTACTCAGGAGACAAGAGTGATACAAATGTTTACTACTATCGGCATGTTTAGGAGATAAGGCATTTTTTATAAAAACCACTTTTACCTAAAAATAACCATCCAATCTTAACATTTTCAGCTATATGCGTTTCGCTAAACAGAGGCATTGACGTCGGATTGTGATGACCAGGCCTGATGTAGAACAAGTTCGAGTCCACAACATAGTCTCTCCAGTCTTTGTGGTACCAATATGTCTTCTGGGACTCCTCTGCTGGTTCACTTAGAAAGTTATCTTGCTCCCTGTGATAATCATGAATAAACAAATTATTTCAGGGGAATTACAAACAACCTAATTGGTTGGACGCTTTTATATTCCTATGTAATGAAAAAATCAGAGGACAGAAAAATATGACAAATCATTGTAAGACAAGACAACACCTACTTTTTTATTTAACTTTTTTGTAGCATAGTCCTAAAGTTCGTCATTATCATTACATAAGCGGCCGTCGGCTTTGGCAATTACTTAGGATACCAAACAAATCAGAAGCTGCAGCCGATTATAACCGCACGCACTATTATTAATTTCGCTACTTGTTTACACTTTAAAATATACCTAATCACATTCTGTTTTTTATAAACCCAACGGCATTTCTGCATGTAAGACCGACACGAGACGGGATTAATTAATACTATCTATTGTATTTAAGTGTAGTTTCAATTGCTTCAGGTTTAGGCGAGCTCGCGGGTTTTGGTTGGTTCGGTACCTATTCTGAGTGGCATGACATTCGCAAACAAATACGAAATCATAACCAGGATGATTCAGAGCCTTACGTGTTTTCTTCTATCCACTGGTACATCTGCACTCTCTTTCTCAGTTTGACAGCTTGTACTTGGATGTTGTAGTCGGGCTCCGATATGGGCTCGAGAATGCGCAGCGGGCCCACGACGTGGACCACGCGGCCCTCGTGCCGCGCTGCTTCGTCGCCGATGTGCACGTCTATACTATCTGCAGATGAGACCAGCTCTTCTAGCATTAGGTTGCTCTGAATTGTATGGCTCTAAAAACATATATTTCAATCAGTTGTTATTTTATTTATTTACGAACCAAGTGAACGAAATTAAATTTGTTGACAATTACGAGTGCACAGTGAAATAAAAAGGTTAATTTAACAGGTTAATTACAAATATATGTATATACAACTAACTGTGGCTATACCCTCCCAGGGTCCATGTAGGTATATTTAGGACTATGTAACTACTTGTTTGCCCAATAAATGATACTGATACTGTTATTTGGTTGTTAAATTCACATCTTCATTATGTTGGCACTGGGACCACTGTTTTTAATTCTTTAATCATGAATGTCAATCTAGATGTGGGCAAAGCATTTAATATTATTCCAATTTATTTAAATGAGCATTGCAATGAACTCAATGAATTTGATATAAATTCACCTCAGCCCAGAGTAAGAAATATGTGACTCCAGCAAATAGAATTAGGCTCAAAATGGTTGTCAGCCAGGTCTGCTTGAACTGGCTCTTGACTGCATTCAGATCCACCTGAACAACATACATAAAGATTAAGTAGCAATTAAACTGTTCATCAATTTCTAATTGGATATTTAAGTAAATGCAGTAGTGTACATATACTGTATAATCAAAAGGGATAAGGCTGTGCATATATCTCATGCTTCAGCTTCATACAATATTTAAATTGCGTATTTTTGTCCTAAATAAGCACAGGCTGCGCGAGCGTTACCCATTGTAAGCATCTAAACATGAGTTGATTAGGAAAATTGCAGTCTTCAGAGAAGTTTCAAAATATAAAAAATACATCAGAACTTCAACAGAGCTCATACTTTAATGAATGTATTCTTTATTCTAAACAAAAGCAATACAGTGTTTAATTCCAATATGGACATGCTATCCAACAGTTTTGTATTTTCTTTTTTGCGTTGCAAATCACAATGAGTGAATCAATGTATGAATTTCGCATGGCAGCATATATGAACTAACCAGCAATGCTTATAGCATGGTATCTTAATTGATTTAATATTTCACACCCTTTAAAATTCAAAAGTTGTAAAAAGTATATTGCAAGTTGTTGCAAGTTGTTGTTGTTGTAAGTTGTTGTATGTTAAAAGTTGTAGATCTCTATGCAATCTCCTCCAACCATAATAAATCAATAAATTTGTTGTTCATACTGAACTTGGCATACTTCAAAACAGTTTGTCAGTCCTAAGATGTAAAATACAGGTTTGGTTTAGTTTAGGGTATAGTGGTTATCTCTGGTTATACATAATTAGAATCCTATAAAATCATATAAAATTTTCAATTATATTTTTGCCCGGTTATGATGCTCCATAGGATCTTTTTAGTACCAGAAATATCAAAATATAAGTGTCCCATGCACTATCTACAAACACAATTGAGATAATATTAATAACTTACACCTTGCAATAGATGGTTAAACTTTCATTTAGCTAAAACAAATGTAAATAATAATAAACATTAAATTTCTTATCACAGAGCAAGAAACTTGAAATTTTATTTACAAGTGTATAATAATTATAATCTATGTAAACAATGTATGAGCATATTTTTTTTTGTTTAAAAAGCATTGCCTTTGAGAAGTAGGTATTTGGTGAGTGTCAAGAACAAGCAAAGCATCTCCATTTTGTGCTTAGACCAAAATACTTTTATTTGTCTGTCCAGCTGACCAGCATCTGCCTGCCTGTCTGGCTGTTCTCCCCTATAGGTTGCATTTCTCAACTGATTCTCATGAAATTTTGTGACCAGGTTTGATAATCATGTAGAAATTATTTTAAAAAAATGTTCAAAAATTTGCTTGCAAGGTTTACAGCTCACAGACCCATTAGTATTCAACTGCAAATGTATAACAAGTGAGCAGCACATGACTGACACAGGACCGGGCCATGTGGTGTGCAAATGAAGAGGATCTTACCCCGCAGCCGAAGACTGTGCACTGACTACATTCAACAATAATTAGTCAGCATTTACAACACAGCAATAAATGCTGCAAAATAAAAACCTAAAATGAAATACTTAGTGTGATGCAGAGCAAATAATACGATTTGGAATTAAATGTATGTTGGAAAAAACATTTTACATAAAGATTAGCTTGCTGTTGAGCTTAAAAGTAGCAAAATAAATATTTACAAAAATACAATCAAAATGTAAGTAATGAGACTAGAAATAGATACTATAGCATAATGTGAAGGATGTTTACGTGGTGTTTGTATATTGTTTACTTACAGGCATTGTTTCTTCTTGTCACTGATGATCTAAGGTGAAGGTACCAGTAAGGTGTAACTTAATGAGACTAGGTATTAGGAAAAGTAACTAAGCCTTAGTTTTAACTTTCAACTCATCAGTTGGGAAGCTCGATGGCAATAATTAAGTAGGTATGATAAGTATGATAACCTCACTACTATGAAATAATATTGTTGTGATTATTCTTCATATTTCTCGCTAGTGAAACTGACTGAATAAAACAATACTACACTGCCTATGAAATAATGAAAAATGAATATTAAATTAAATCGGCGAAATCGAGGTAAGCAACAGCTTCTTCACGAATCGAACCACAGATTAGAGAGACTATGTATGTACAAGTACAAGTGCAGTTTAGAGAGAAAGAGAGAGAAGAGAAAGCAGCACTATCTATTTCTATTGATATTGGTCCGAGCTGAGCTCCTGAACTAAATATATTGTTATTTAAACTTTGGGTTATAACAGAGATTTTTACATTTGTGGCCAAGCATTGGTATAGTTTGGACTCGATATTTTCTATGGATCTCATGTCATAATCGCCGGGTCCGGGATGTTAGAGGCATTTATTTAACCATTTGAAATGATTGGTAATAAACACTTATTACAAATTATTATCTTATATTAATATTGTGTTTATTTGTATAGGTATATATGTGTTTAACCTTCTTGTAAATGAAAGCTAATGCGTAGGTGTTACTCAGTAGCAATACTCGATTTTCTAATAAATATATTTTTTCAAGCGCGTTTTGCTCTAATTGCCCAAGTAATCCCATATGTCACCATGACAACAGAACCGTGTTTTATAAAGCTACAAGTTACAATTTACAATCGAAAGTCTCATTCTATCACCTTTTGTTAGAAAGAGACTTCCGCTTTATAAAACACGACCCAGAGGGACGTCAGGTCAAGCCCAACCAAACCAACTGTCAGCTGCTCAGCCAGGGGGAGGAAAGTTACCTGTATTTGACAGTTGAAGTTTTTAGCTGCGCCATCTCTTACCTGTGTAAGGCTATTTTTTAGTAGTTTGTGCGTTAATCATTGCTGTCGGTTTAAAAAAAATATGTTCAATTTTTTTTTTTTTTTCATTACATATTGCAAAATTTTATGAAAAAATATCGAACCGAAAGCTTGTCATTTTCAGTCACAAATTATTGCTTGTTCTTCTGGTAAAAAAATTGCAAAATTTATCATCATGAAAAGAAGAAAAAAAACATTTTTTGGTACACCTACTACATCCCTTCAAAATTTTCGGACTCAAGTAAACGTCATATAGCATGCAGCGCCCAGCGGCTTTGTTTTTTAGAAAATGCGCAGTGTTTAACTGTTATTTCGTTAATTGTTCACTAGTAAATACGTAGAGTCGATTTTCAGCTCCTCCGTTTTATCAGTGTCAGTTCGTGTGTATGGGACGTTGCAGCGAAAATTCGGACGCTTTAGTTACAATCTTTCTGTGTTGTTTCAGTTACTTATTGCGATATCAGATGCTTGTGATTTATGTTATCGTTAGTTGTTGCGATTTTGGACGCTTTAAATGTATAATTTACGAAATAAACGATTTTGAATTCTGAGTTTGAATTTTTCATAATGTCTAATCTAATAAGAGTGTGTACACATAATTCGTGTGTGTGCACGCACGTGCATGTGTGTGTGTGCGCGTGTGTGCTCCCGCGCGCGTGTGTCCGAGCTTGCGCGCGTGTGTGTGTTATGAAATGTGTTCTGTCGACTATCACAGATAAAAGATGGCATTGCTGTAGAGGCTGGTGGAGGGTGACATTTTTTTCCGCTGAGAGGGCGCTCTATTCCCCGTATATTATATTACTCTATGTGCTCAGCTGACTAAATACTTGATGAAAACAAAGGTTCATGTGTGATAAATTCACCCTGAGAGTTATTATTCAATAAGTATGGCCAATATTAGTTGTTTCTTATTAGTGTAGTATCGGTCTGATTTCATTATGCCATTCAGCATCAGAGGTTTACTATTAAAGCCAATTTATTCATCTTCTTTTTTTAATTATGCTCTCCAGAGATGCTATCATGGAATACCGTTTTTAGATTTATATCAAAATAGCATCGGTAAGTTACAGTGACGTTACTCTTACTACATCCACAATGATTTCTAATTGGCGTTTGAACACGAGAACTTAGTAATTTTACTGTTGATGTGAAGTTATTAACCTACTGTTATACCTTAAGTATCTCTGTTTCAGGTCAACCTTTGTCTGAATACAAGCTGACAAAATTAAAGAAGAAATACCCTACATTCGATAATCTAAGCCATGATCAATTGCAATGCTCATTACAAGTACTTCAAAAGTTTGGTATTGACCCATCAGAAGCATGTGCCAACCCCCATGTGTTTTTCATGAACCCAATTTCATTGGACAACTATGGAGAAATACTTAAAGAATGTGGATTTATCAATATTGTGCCAAACCATCTTGTAAGGTAACTTGAGCGACATTAATTCACTAGGTTAAGATTAGTTTAGAAAATAATGAGGCACAATGCCTAAGTAATTAAAAAAAAGAAAATTTATTTTTATATGGTACCTTAATTTATTATTTTTAAATTTGTACTTATAATAAATTGAGGCAATTAGTCACTCAACCTTCATAATCATTTGTCATGTCAATCAGTGATATTAAAAGTCAAGATTGTCATATGCTCACAAAACAATTGAAAGCATTTTCTGGACATTTTGACATAGCATGCAAGTATGGACCTTATTAGAGAGCCAGGGCCAAACAGGCTACAATTGAGCCTTTTCTGTGCTTCATTTTCGGTGTGCTGATGACATATCTACCTCTTATATGATGTACTATTATTTATGACATTATTATTTTATTATTTCAGATATCGCACACTAGTGCAGTCCCGTACAATAGCTCATCATAAAAAGGAAGGTCTTATTCGGGATGATATGGAATTAGAGAAAGTCTTACAAAGCTGTTTTGATGAGTGGCCATCTTTACTCAAGATCAACCACAACTTTTCTGACTCAACCACCTCTATCTGTATGTAACCTTATTATAATTAAAAATTAAAATTACAGTTCTTACAAAAATGTATATAAAACATATGCTTTAAATGTGCAAGTCAAAAGTGTGTTTTCAAAAGAGGCCTTTTCATTTTGATGTAACTTTAACAAGTAGTTTTTACAGACAGAAATAATAAAGTAACCTGAACTTACAAAAGTAACATCTTGAAATTTTGTGGAATGATGATGAAATATGGAAAGGCAAGCAAAGACTTCAAATTTTTATCACCATCTATTTCCATCTGTACTTAAATGCTACTTTTTGTATTAATTGCAGTGACTGTTCGCTTGAGTGTTCTTGAAGGATATCTTACCTGGAAACTGTCAATCACACTGGATGAATTTAAGACATACTGCCGAAATTATTTGCCTTTAAAACATAAACCAATGCATGATATTCAGGAAGCATTACATTTAGCTGAAAATGATATCGGTTTCAACATTAATGTCATCAGACGAAATGGTTTTATAATATCATCAGATCCAGTCAATACAAAAATGATTCTGGAAAATGTTGAAACACTGGCTGGACTAAACATTAGAGATGCAATAAAGATAGAGCCCGCTATTTTAAAGAATAACTATAATTCTCTTTTGCAAATAAGAGATATTTTGGAGGTAAGTAGAATATTGCCTTTATTCTTTATACCTAAACAAAATACTAATGGTATTTAAATTAATTTAGACAGATTCGAGACTTTCCAGGTGTAAAATTTTTGCTAATAGTTTAGTAGTGTTTTGACTATATGTAGTATATATCTAAATTTTTTTAGGAATACCGAATACCACAACTTGCTCAGAGGCGCTGTTTGAAAGTTTTCTGTATGTGCCCTAAATCTGTGCGCGAGCGATTAGAGGGTCTCAAAAACTTAAAGGAGTACAATATTTTATCAACAAATCCAAGGGTAAGAGTTTATAATCCTATATCCTACTTAATCCATACCTATACAACAGTACCGTGACTGACTGACTGACTGACAGACAACGCACAGCCTAAACCAACTGGACTTGTGGTTTTTTTTACTCTTCCATGCAAAAACTACTGAATTCATTTTAATAAAAGTTCACATCAGATTAAGACAAAGTATCCCGATTTTTTTCATATTTCCCGAAGGATACTTAGCGGTAATCAAATTCTACACACACAAGGATAAAAATAACATGTTTTGGCAGTGTTGTTAATGTGCACCAACTAGTATTAGTTACTGTATCTGTTTACTTTTTATAGGTCCTCTCCATGGTCATACATCAGCGCAAAATGATGACTCGTCTTAGTAAAATTCAAGCAGCAAGGAAGCAGTGCTACAGCCTAAATCACCTTGTCTCTTCAAGCAAAGTATTTAATGAGTAAGTTGGTCGCTTCTTCATTAGGTTTCAGATTTTAGACTTGGAGTCTTATCAGTTATCATACTAGCGATTTGCGAGTGAGTGCTTCATACTAATATTGCTCGTGGCGAACACGTTGCGTGATCGCCTCAATACAAAACTCGCTAGCAAATCGCCAGTGTGATGCCGTGAAATATTATGAAACGGTCTAGTTTCCTATCCCGTGGGCAATTCGAAAATCCCTTCTTAGTGCACCTCTAGGATACTCAAGGTATTTGTTTGCCAAATTTCAAGTCTCTAGGTCCAGTGGTTTAGGCTGTGCGTTGTCTGTCAATCAGTCAGTCAATCAATCACGGTACTGTTTTATAGGTATAGATGGATACATTACACGGTCCTAACTCTTACCGCACAGCACTTGTTGTAAGATAGCAGAAGACAGATACAGACACAGAATGAGTGACGGGAACATTATAGCGTGATCGCTAATGACGCGGCCCTGCGCTACTACGCTCTACAGTAAATTTCGTGTTTCGCAAACACACAGACGAAGCTCAAAGGGTCTTAAAGTTTGACGCTAACTGTATACCCTTATGTATACTTCCGTTCCAGATATATCAGCAGTTTCGGTAACAAAGTATGCGGGCGCGACATTGCAGTGCTGATAACATCTTCCCTGGATGACCGAGATGACTTGTCTGAGGCCATTTCCCAAGATCCCCTGAAATTTGTTCTGACCCAGCTCAGGAGGCATAAGTTTTGGTTACACGCTGCATTGAATGTGATTGATGAGAACATAACGTACCTCAAACGAAGGTTCAAAAACGAAGTCATCCTAAAAAACTGCCAGCTATTACTTTACCCTGTGTAAGTTAGTTATTTTTTAACCCCCGACTAAAAAGAGGGGTGTTATAAGTTTAACCTGTGTATCTGTGTATCTGTCTGTGGCATCGTAGCTCGTAATTAGAAGGACGGATTTGGACGCGGCTTTTTTTAAGCGAAAGCTAGTTTAATCGAGATGGTTCTTAGCTAAGTTTCATAAAAATCGGTTTGGCCGTTTTTGAGATATTAAACTTTTAAATGTCTTAAGTTCAGATTTCAGGTGTGACAGCCCGTTGATGTCTTCAGTATGGCTAAGTTCGGAAATTCGTAATCCGGGAGCTCGTCGATGTCTTGGATTTTTTATTGGCTTAAGTCAAATAATAAAATATATATTGTGAAGTGAATGTAAAAAACTTAAATTTGAAATTTAAAAAACCCCCGACAAAAAAAGCCGACAAAAAGAAAACTAAAAAAAGTAAAAAATAATGCCTAATATAAATTTTGTTAAACTGAAAGGGCCAGTCCATACTTCCATCCATACTAACAAAATTTATATTAGGCATTATTTTTTACTTTTTTTAGTTTTCTTTTTGCCGGCTTTTTTTAGTCTGCTTTTTTTTGTCGGGGGCTTTTTAAATTTTTTAATCCTTAATTTGGGAAAATTAAAAAAACATGATCCAAGTCTTGTCGTCATTTAGGCGAATTTTTATTTACTTATAAAAAAATACAAAAAATAGGTAGTCTTAGATAATGAGCACTGTGGTGCACATTGCTAAAATTTTACCCTTGAAGTCAATATTTTTTTAATCCCCGACGCAAAAAGAAGGGTGCTATAAGTTTGACCGCTATGTTTGTATGTGTGTCTGTCTGTGAGACCGTAGCTTTTAAACTGTTAACCGATTTGAATGCGTTTTTCTTTATTTGAGGTTATCCAGCGCTGTTTCTTAGACATGTTTCATGAAAATCGGTTCAGCCGTTTTAGAGATATTGCATTTTGAAATGAAAATGTCGGGTGATTTTATCAAGTTCAAATCAAAAACGTGAGAGCCCGTTGATGTTTTCAGTATGGCTAAGTTCGGGAACCAGACTCCGAAACGCGTTGATGTCTTGGAAAGTAAATTCTATATATGTAAAGAGTGCCAAAAAATAATAAAATTTCTGGGCCTGGTCCTTTAATTAGGAACTATGTTAACTTTTTCGCAATCGGTCGGGTGCCTTACCTACGGAAGGCCTACAACTACAAAAATACGGCACCCGACTGCGCAACATGGTTCCTAATTAAAGGACTAGGCCCAGTTTTTCTTTTTTTTTACTTTTTATTCTTAGGTATTGAAAAACATGTGTTCTTCCTCAGGTTGGATATCGAACATTACATTGGATTTCTTCTAAATCTTCGAGATAGCAGGTTTGCTGAAGAGAAAATTAAACTCGACAACTACAATAACCTGAGTTGTGAGGAATTGACCGACGAGCAGATATTGAGTCTGGCGCTTTATGAAATAGAGAAGAAATACCATTTCAGCGGCGACGGCATTTGGGCGCGGCAAGATGGAGTCAAGATTAAAACTCAGACCATAAACAGCTGACTCCGGTCAGTACAGATGTACCTACCCCTTAATTGCAGGTATATAAATGTTTATAAACTTCTACTAACTCAAATATCTTTTCAAATTCCAGCGACCTTTGCTATGACAGATAGATAATACCTAGGTACAATTGAAACGTATTTTGACTTAAAGTAGGTTTCGTGTTCATTTATGAATTATGATCAAAGCAAGGGGTCATTTAAATTGATATTATAAACATCCATGCCTATGATAGTAGCCATGTACAAAATAAATAATATTTTTAGGTAGGTAGAGGTAATATGAATAATATGATAAATAAAAAACTCATTTAAGCACATCAGTAATTATTAAACTTTCCTGTAAATTGGCTGTTTACATCTACGTTCGCAATCTCTTAAAAGTCGTGCTTTAAAACACAATATTGCTTTTGGAACCTTATACTAAAATATTTATGAAATTAAAAATTACACATGCAGTAAAAACATAATAATAATATAAATCTATGGTTACATACTTCGCTAAAAATAAAAATGATATATGACAGTTAAAACAATCAACCCATTTTCCTCTACTCATTGCTGTATGGCCATCAACTTAGCAACTACACATCAAAGAAGGAGATCGATAAATTCCTTTGCAGGTTTATGTAATTAAATTGCTTTCGTAATACTATTTTAAATTTATTTGCATACCTACACTTATAGGTATGTATGTACTTGAACTTACAAGTAATTAGGTGACCTCTATATGTATATTTGTGCACTATCGTTAGAACACAATCTTAATCCTATGTGATAGAAAATTATGTCTTAGTCGAGTTGGCACACTTTATTCACGTAATTTTCTAATATATACACTAAAGTAAGTTTTTATTATGCTTACAGTTATTCATATTCTTTGGTTCTTCTAGCTGTAGATTTGAAGAATATATGTATGATTATGACGGCTAAATAAAACACTATTACAGTGCAATGTGATATGTCGAATAGCTAATGTATCAAAAGTATAAAATTTGTAGTATAAATTAGTGGATATAAGTATAGTCTATGATTATACAAAATACAAAAAGCGTTGGGAATGTTTATTGTTTGGAATTTGCAATCTCAATAATTACTAACACGTATTACACGCCTCACTAAAAAGAGCCTCTATACTTTGCTATGTGTATCAGTCTCAGTCGTCTCGTCGCTGATGATTGGCTGATTACTAAACCTTACCTCAAATCGCTATTCTGCTAGCAAAATGAAAATATTTGATGTTCCTTGCTCTAGGCTAGGTACTATGTAAGCAGTTTAAATAAAACATCTGGCTCTTATCAAAGTCCTAAGTCCATTTTACCTACCACATTCACGACAGACAAACTCAAAAAATTGCTTACTTAAGTTCCAACTATTTAAGGCCAAATACAACTAACTTAAACAATTCAATACTTATCTCCCGCACAACCAACATTTCAACGCGATAAGGCACAGGGAATGCACGAGGAGAATACTTAACTTAAAACAAAATAATAACTTACAATTCCTTAAAACATGTTTTTATTCTACAAAAATATTTTGTTTTTCTATTTATTCTGTTTTCTATATGTATAAAATTCTACCTCCTAATTACTGGAACATTTTCATCATTAAATGTTATATAAGTTTAGTACTTCAGAACCTTTCTCATCAAATAGAGCGAGTACTTTAATCGAAACGGGAATACCTATGTACTAATAATTTGGATTAATCTGATCAATTGATCATTCATATTACATAAATAAAAATACCTAACAATAGCGGTCATTGTATGAAGGGAAATAAGTGGCTAGAAAACTTATTTGTTTATCCATTCGACCAACCAAGGACAGCATCCAAATATTTAATCTAATCATTCTAAATCCGAAGAGATTCAGAAGTTTACTCGAATCAAAATCCACTACCACCACTCCCAACTGCAACATCTTCAAAAAATCATTAATCACCTAATCACCTATTCTGCACGATAAAACGATCCAATATTTAACCTAATAAGAAAGACGTGAACATACTATTTTGTTCCTTACAGGATCCAAATCGATTTTGAAGCATTTTCCTGAAGACACTACCTGGGCTATCCATGCTCGTTTTAGATTCTAAATATCTCGTTCAATATTTAAAATAAAGGTTTAATATTTTAACCTGTAATTGAAGACTATATGCCTGAGGTACAGTCAGCAGCAATAGTTGCTATGCAACCGAAGCGCTCACAATGATCTGCACAAGCTCTTATATCTATAACAATAGAGCCGCGCTTAGATCGATCATTGTGAGAGCTTCGGTTGCTTAGCAACTATTGCTGCTGACTGTACCCCAACGATGAAACCATGATTGTAAACAAAATCATCGATAGAAATATTTTGTAAAGTTAATCCTGCCTCGGCGCTTTTATTGTTTCTGAAATGGAATTAGAAGGAATATTGTGACTGCGTTGAACAAAAAGAAAAGTAATTATTGATTCTTATTTTTGGTTAGATAAAAATCAAATCAACACTTTAGTTTCTCACCCAGAACAATTTTAAACGCTTTGGCGCTAACGCCAAACGTTTTAAGCGTATTTTGACAAGCCGTCTTTGACACACGCGTTACTAGATAGCGTTGTCCCGCTTGACGCTTGAATGAATAAACTCCGCCCTCAAAAGTAGCGCTTTAAAATGGGTACCTAATGCCATTTTTCTTAAACTTGTCCGAGTGTTATTCACCAGAGGCGGCACGAATGGTCATACACATTATTATGAATATGATAGACTTAAGTCGTATAAGGAAAAGTTCTGACTGACTGATCGACTGTAATTTGGCACAAAGTTACTTTTTTATTTCATGTAGGTACTCTTAAGAACAATTCGAAATTCTACCACTTAGGGATTGAAAAGGGTGGGGTAGAAGTTTGTAGGGAAAAACGTTATTTCTATAGTTTCAGCCATACATTTTAGACAACGGGTAGGGAGGGATTTTGCAAAATACTCACGGAATAAGACGAGTTCTGCCACGGAAGCAAAACCGGGGACGAAAGCTAGTTTCCCTTTAAAAAATTAGGGGCATTAGCTACTCGTGGTTAAGAGTACGTTCAATCCATTCGTGCCAGCTCTAGACGACCATACAATAATGAATTTAACGTTTATTAACTTATTATTATTACAAATACATAATTATAACAAAAATATGTCTTCCTACTAGGGAACAAAAGACGATATGATACTTAAAAAACCGGCAAAGAGCGTGTCGGACACGCCCAGGATAGGGTTCCTTAACCGTTACTCAAAAGTTCTGGCATAGATACCTTATTTTAAAGGTATTTTCATCACCCCTATTTAAACCAGTGTTAGCAGAGCCCTACTCCTAAGCAAACTGTACGCAGTATGGGGTAGTTTTATATCGGTTACCTACATAGACAAACATAATAAGTTAATTAACTATTACTCGTAAACCTGTAAAGCTTACTTATCTCTGATAGTTTTCCTTTTAAATTCACTATATGCATGTAGTACCGCTCTGATATTTTTTACATTTCCAAATACCACAGTTTATCTGGTAGAGGGGGAGAGGGGGGGGACACTTAAATCCAACAAAAATGAGCACTTCAAAGCTAAATATTTCGCAAACGATTTTCTCATTCGGTAAATGATCTTGGAAGGCCCCAATATTTTTAAAAGACCTATCCAACGATACGCCACATTATGGGGTAGACGAGAGAAAAAAATCATCCCCACTTTAGGTACGGCGAGGAAATTAATTCCATACCCACCATGGAACCTTTTCACAGTAAACGTCATAGTGACGTCGCATACTTTGACAAGGAAAATCGTTATGACGTTTACTATGAAAATGTCTTACCAATAGTCTTTGAGCTAAGCAACGGACAGACGGACATGACGAAACTATAAGGGTTCCGTTTTTGCCATTTTGGCTCGGGACCCTAAAAAGCAAATGTGAATTAATGGGTAGCCACAATCGTTTATCCCACTCACCCTGTTAACATCCCTTAAACCGCCGCAACATTGTCATTTCAAAATCTTCAGAAAAATATTTCGCGGCGGTAGACGAGATCGTACCTACTCTCGGTTGAATAATACTCCTTTTCGAAATTATTCTTGTGTCATGGATATTTTCGAAAAGGAGTATTTCAGTTCAAAAAAGGGGGAAGCGTGGTGTAGGGCTGGCCTGCGGTGGGCTCCATCTTTACGACGACGGGCTGCGCAAGGTCGGCGTGACGCTCAGGCTCGTAGGGCTTGTCGTGCGCATGCGGCGGCAGGCACTTGTCGTAGTCGCCGGGCGGCGCGTAGCGCGGCGGCTCCTCGTGGAGCGCGCACGCCGGGTACTTGTCCTCGTGCTCGTGCCGGAATTCCAGCTTGTCCTCGTGTGGTTCCAACTGCGGCGAATGCGCCTGCGCCGCCATCATGGGGTAGTCGCGCACGCCCAGCGGCGGCGGACTGCCCTCGCTGTAGTCGTAGTGCCGCGGCGCGAACATCTGGCCGTCGTGCCCATTCAGAACCGTCGTGTACGAGTACGCGGGTTGCGCGTTGAACCCGGGGTAGCCGCCGCCGCCGGACGGCAGCAAGTGATGCGGCGGCAACTCGTACGAGTGCTGGTACGACCACGAGTCGGCCGGAGCGGGCAGCCCGTTCTGCGGAAACGCGGGCAGATTGCCGCCGATGCCGCTGAAGCCGCCGCCCAGCGTCGTCGAGCTCGGCGAACTGGACCCGATGTAACCGGTTTTGCGGGGCGGTTCACGCTTGCGCCACTTAGCTCTTCTATTTTGGAACCAAACCTAAAAAAGAAGTGAACATCTTCATGTCGTCAGGTTGTGCATGTTATCATTCAGTAACTGCAGATCTAGAATTTAATTTTAAATTAAACGTTTTGAAGTCTCTTGAGATTTAAAACGCAAAGTGAGTTTTCCATTAAGGTGTGTCGTGCGTCTTGTATTTCAAATAAACTCATAGGAATCGTACCTAAACCTTTCCGATACTTTGTAAATAGTGAGCATAACGCATTACCTGTACTCTTGATTCAGACAAGTTGAGCTTGAGCGCAAGTTCCTCTCGCGCGAACACATCCGGGTAGGGCGCGCGTTCGAACGCTCGCTCCAATTCTTCCAATTGGTATGCTGTGAATGTAGTTCTGAGGACAAAGAAATGGAAAGAATTACATAAAAGACCCTTCTGGATAGAACATTGCGATTGTGGAATCGTTTAAATGAGCAACAGGTCGGCGCTTGTGGAACACGCCGAATAGGCGACCTGCATAAATATAAGCTGGTCAATTAGATATTCACAAATATATTTATGTTATCAGACAGCGCATCCACCATCTGACGCGTGCAATATGGCTGCGGGCGCACGCGCACGCGACGCGCGGAAATTGATTGAGCGTGAAACGAAATGTACCCCTCAGCACGAGCTCTAATTGCCTGCCAATAAAATTGGCTCGAGTGTGGCGCTATGCTGTCAATTGTTTCGGCACCCGTATATGACCCCACCTCGATAGCTTTTTTGCAATGGAATGGACACGCAGCGTTTGAGGAGTGAGCGAAACTAGCAAAAAAAAATGCTTACGCATCATACAGGTATCCCCAAGAGGTCAAAATGGACAAAACCATGTCCAGATATTCATCCCCAGCAATAAACGATTTTAGTCTTTCAAACAACAGAATTGCTTTTATACTAATAATATTTCAATGGCCATATCAATTTCAACATAATTTACAACGTTACTTTGGGCATTGATGAAGATGCGTCGTGTGACGAATGCGTGCCAGCGCCCTATTAGCGGCACAGCAGCCGATGGCCGGCGCGATAGAGCAATTGCCCCCTGCCGGCATACGGGTAATTAATCCCCCACTGAAACGCCGCTCTATGAGACCAGCATCATTGTCGGTGCGCGTCGGACGGAAAGGGTGCATTTGCTACCTTATCTTCGACTTGGATCAACTCCTGGTGATTGCGCTATTGATGCCTTCTCTTTCTTATGCTTGCCTGATAATATTGGCCCCGCAGACTATAGGTTGCAACGTTAACCGTTAACAAACAGAAAATTAGTTCTGTTGAATGGACCCCAATGGCAGACCGGGATCAATCGTTTTTATTTCAGCTGTAATTGTACTTAGTTTATTTTTCTGTACGTATTGTCTTATGTAAAATTTTGTCTTATTCAAAGAGTTTCAACTTATTCGTACTGATGTTTTTTTATATTAATATACGCTGAATACTTTTAAAATATGTCTAAAAGACTCCACTCACCATCTGTTATCATAATTTAAAAATCATTGAATTAGCTATGCAAATAACAATGTTGGGGCGCTAAGCGATGAGTTACATATTCGGCATGGGGTGCGCGCGCGCCACCTGTGCCACGCGCTGGCGCAGCCGGAGCATCGGAATCTCGCTAGACTATGTTTACTCTAATGTGAAATTGTTATCACGATCAAAATAACAATTTTATATGTATAACTGTATCAGTAGTAGTCGCCCACGTTTAGCAAAATTTTTATTTTTTTGACATTTTGAATTTTGGGTTACTTATTTATTAGCTTTAATAATTCGACCAGATGATTTTACTACATACTTATTCTGATACGATATCAACGATAATGAATCACATTATAATATTTACTTCTGATCATGATTGAAATTTCAAACTGTACCTATAAAATAAGCAGTATTTTTTAGCTTTACTTCGTAAATCTATTTGTTCATTTGTGCAGTTTGCAGCAAGGTTTGCTAAAAACCTTGCAAGGGAATTTTGACAAAACTTCTATTATAATTGCTCAAACCATCGCGTTAAGCTTCTAGTGGGTCCATTTTTTTTTTAAAGAACACGGACTTAAGGCGGGTAAACTTTAAAGTTAATATATGACTATTTACTCTTAGGTACTTACTGACTGTTAATTCAATCTGTGACTAAGTAGGAAACTGCGTCATCCTTAATACTTAATTTAATTGTTTATTTCGTAATCGTTAAAGCGCTATCAGAAACTTTTTTATTGCCTACAATTAATTATGTCTTAACTTTTTGATCTGCTGAATTTTCTGTTTTTTGAATTCTGTACATAAAGGGCCCAAAAAGAAACGCGTTACCTCAAAAAGCGGAAAGTTAGAGTATATTTAAAATACGTGCGTTGTACGTAAGTCCTGCAGTTCTATCACAAATAGTAAAAAAAATACAGCTTAAAAATTATATATTGCATTAACTTTTCTTGCTCTCGATGAACACTTAATTAATGTCGTTTTTACGAGTAGGTATCGTGACATCAAATAGCACATTATTATGTTCAATATGAAAAGATTTGTAATACAAATAAAATCAGATATTTTGTCAAATTTCTCTAACCCTCAATCAGAACACAAATCCGATTCGTGTTTTGTGAATATTTCAATTACGGACAACAATCATTAACCATTATTATATTACAAATCGTTTATTTAAAAGAGTTTATTCCATAGTAGTGCATTTTTGACAAACAATCCAAAATTCTATTATTTCTGTGAATACACGAAAGGAAAAGCTGCGAAGAACAGTCTTCGTAGCGCGTAGCGGAAAGGATACAAAGGCGCTCGTAGCTCTACGGAACTTGTAGAGGGGGAGAGAGAGCAACGAATGATAACTACGAATAGATATTGTACGTGTGTTATGGCACTTATGAAGTATGAAGGTCTTTCTTAAAATTGCGGTTGAGACAACTTGGGCACTTTCCATATATTGATGGAATTCATTCAAATATTACACTACCGGGTGCGTGGTCTAAGTGTTAACATAACATTTAAAACTAAAAATCGCTTTTGCAACTCAAAATTCGCAACGCTTTGCTTAATAAAACTCAGAACTGAAAATTTTTAACAATATGAAGTAACAAAGGAACAGAAAGTACCAAATTCAGACAGGATAGCAGAAGACAAGGAACGGAGAGTTGGTGGCAAATAAAAATGCAGAGAGCAGTCGCTTTACCTGGTTTTCTTCTTCTTGATTCCGTTGTTGTCGTTCTTTTTCTTGTCGCTCTTCTTCGTGGAGGTGGTGGGCGCGGGCGGCGGCGCGTGCGGCTCGGCCGGCGGCAGCAGCAGCGACTCCTCCTTGCGCTTGGGCTCGCCGAAGGGCAGGTCATCGCGGTACTGCAGCTCGCCGCCTGCGCCCACAAGCACCTGCACGTGCCGCTCCTTGCCGAACTCGCCGAACATGTGCTCCTCAAACGGCGGGTCCATCGCCGCGGGCTCGTACGAACACTCGTAGCGCGCGCTGGCGACGCCGGCGCCGGCGCCCTCGCACACGAACATGTAGCCGTCGGGCGGCGCGCCCGCGACCCCCGGGGCCGCCACGCTGGGCTCCGTCGCGGCTGCTGCTGTCGGCCTGCCCGCTGCACCGCCGACCCACAGATTTGTACACTCCTATATTAAACAATTTGACTTCATTTAGTTGAGCCCTCGGGATCGACGAACGCGCGCGCCGTTCGTTTCGTCGTGTCCGTCCCGGTTAAGTGACTTTAATCAACTTTAACGAACTAACCGAATTTGCTCTACGGTTGGTCAATTTATATTATCATAATGCGAAGCTCCGCACGGGCTCGGAGCCAATGGGAAGGGCGACGGCTGCTCGTCGAATGCGAGCGGGGATCGCATTTTCAGTCGTAGTGTTTGGTGAGACGGGGGGGTTCGGGCTGTCCGAGGTCGGCGCTTGTGACGATGCCGCGCGGACCAATAGCGGCTCGCCGCCACCTCTCCCAATCGAATCCCCCTCTCCCCCGGGTGCTGCGGGCCCGCGCCCGCTGTCGCCGCGCCGCTCAGCCGACGCACACCATGCGGGATTCCCACAAACTCACCCGATATTTTTGTTTGTTTCGATGGTATTGTGGGGCGCGTACACCCACATCATTATTTCTAAAGTCCATAGCACTTCATTGTAAATCCGTATCAGCACGACTCGTATGTCTCTCACATGATTTATAGCCGTGGGAACGGCGACCAAGTATGCTACAATATCGGCAATTTGAAAAGATTGCTCTTAAATATATTTGAATTGCATTTTTTTATTCAATCCTTTATCCTCTTTGTCATGCTTGAAGATTACCAATAAAAGTTCAAACATGCACTCGGAGACATTTTGAAGGGCACCGTAGGAATCTTTTTTGCACTATTATTTCTTTGCACCATTGTGCCCTTAAATGTGTATGAAAAATCTGTAATAATTAGTAGTGTGCAATTAGATAAAAAATTAAGAAAGCGGAAAGCATCGCGACCTGGCGGGCCCGCGCTGGGCGGGCGCGGCCGGCGGCGCGGCGTGGAGAGCACTCACCGCTGCAACCACCGCCTTATTATTAATTAACAGTTATTGCTGAGGATTACTAATAAAACATTCACCCTGACTATTGGCACTTAGATTAACGTCGAGGGAGTAATGGCGCATTTCAGCAATTTCGGTTGTTATTTAATTGAAGTCAATTTAGATGATCAGAGTCTATTTAGGTTGGTGCTGGCGCTCGCCAGCGGGATCTCGGCTTCATTGGGCTTATTGGTGACTTTCAGACAACACGAATTGCACTCGCTGATGCACTTTGACGCATACGCACGAGTGAATCGCGGAAAGTGGGTCACCTGGCGACCCGTCATCATGGTCGCCATCGTTTACCTGTGCTCGTGGATCAGTGCGACGGCGGTGGAATAAGTTTTGAGTTAAAATTAGTGTACGTATACTTATGTGTTAGAACCGTGTGACGCGAAAATGTGCGGTGCATCATGGGAGTGCGTGACGCGGATATTCTGTGGGCATGGACAAGTCATCCAGGCGCGGACGGGTCATCCAGGCGCTTGCGTCGCCGGAAGGTTCGAGACGGGTTTCAGAGAAAACATCGTGACATAAGCTATGCCCACGGCAGCGGCTACCCCTCCGCGCCAGCTGCGCTACCGACTAACAGTTGAACTAGAAGCTAGAATTAATAGGTAGGTTGGAATGTCTACTCTAGCATACTAAGTGAGGCAGTTATGTGTCATGATGAATTTTAACATACTTTTCACTTCAGGTTTTTTGCTTCTTTTTTCTTCTAAAATTGTTCCTTGCCCTCGATGTAGCGACGCGACGTATGCCACACCTAATAATACTGCTAATATTTTCAATCAATCTCACTAACATTTTAACAAATAGCTAGGTAACATATATAGTGCAAAATAGTGCGTGTGTACGGCTAACCTATAGATTAGGTTTAGGTCATTAGTTACGCTGATCACTGATCACAAATTATGGAGCCCAACTTCAAAGTCAGCCAACCACAAAGGAGCTTTTGCCTGTCAGCCATCGCGATAGATTGTAGGGTCAGGCCAATTTCAACGAAATTTGTTTTATTGTATCGTGTTGTTAATACATTGAAACGTACCTAATCGTTTTAGGCGCTATCACTCGCCCTAATTTTATTCTTATCCAGGTGCCTATTGTTAAACTCACACCTGTAAAATTATACAGAATTCAGATAATTAATTGTAATAATTTTAACAAGCTTAGGCTACCAGTGACCACATTTGTTGAGTTTTTTTTTTATTGAATAAAAAAAACATTCTCCCATACATTCATTACAAGACTAAACACGACTAGGATCCGTTGATCTGTTAATTAGTTCAAATGCTTGTCTTCCAGCTCCATCATCAGATCAGCTTCATGATACCATATTATTGTTGTGTCATCAGAACTTGGCATAATTGTGAAGTTTCATGTTAATTACACAGTTAGAAATGGGTGAAATAGTTTGTTAGTTTTTTAAGTTAGATAACACGTCGATCTAATAAAAGCGTGTTAAAAAGCGCGCCACTTACTCTACGTACTTCATGGTCTTATAAGAATAAGTTGTTTTTTTTTCAAATCGCGTGTTGGAGTTAACTTTGTGACGCTCGTACAGTCGAGGAAATGAATTCCTGACCCACCATGGAACCTTTTCACAGTAACGTCATAGAGACATCGCGTTGCTTAACAAGGAAAATCGTTATGACCTTTACTATAAAAACCTTCTATCGGTCCACCTGTTGGAGCTATGATGCCACAGACAGATGCACAGATACACACATCAAACTTATAACACCCCTCTTTTTCGTCAGGGGTTAAAAAGGTAAAAAATTTAAGTCAAAATCTATAACATCACCAATTTTCAAAACTTCCGAGAAACTTTCCCGGTGAAACTACCAAATTGAGCTATTTATTGTTTAAGCGCCTATATTAATACACAGTCTGTTAAAATTCAAACGTCTGGCTATTACGTATCTAAAGATACAGACCGCTGAATTTAACATTTAACCGTTTTCAAAAAAGGAGGCGGTTTCTATGTTCCATTGTGTGTTTTTTTTTTAATTCTTTTATTATTCGAATATGCTTACTCCTGTGGTGGTCCCTATTATCACCAAGTCGGGATCTGATGATGGGATCCCAGGCAAATCGAGGACAACCCTCAAATTTTATAGGCACGTCCGTTTTTCATATATTTTCTAAAGCTATTTAACTATTTGAGTCTGGTCTCTTTTTTCATGAGCTGGTGATGGAAGTTACAACTCCTTTACGATTAGGAGTTGGAGGATGATTCTTTAAATTTTAAATAAATTACGTGATTAGGTACTCCGCCAATTATGAATTGATTTTATGGCTCTTTTTTGTTTGTAATGGTATAATTCAGAGGTGCCCCCATATTAATTGTATTGAGTCGGATTCGCGCAGAGGGTCCCATACAAATTTGTAGGTATGTAAATAGTTCGTATATCATGGGAATCGAGTTTCGAAGATTTTGCCTGGTTTTATCGAGTGTTTTTAATTATCCAGTGTTAGCAGAGTCTCACTTCTAAGCAAACTGTACGCTAAGTGGGGTCATTTTATATCGATGACTGGCATAGACAATCATAAATAAGTTGATCAACTTTAATTCGTAAACCTGTAAAGCCTACTCATCTGTGATGATTTTCCTTTTAAATTCACTATATGCACTACTGCTCTGATTTTTTTTCACATTTCTAAATACAACAGTTTTTCTGGTAGTGGGGGGGGGACACTTGACTGTAACAAAAATGAGTACTTCAACACTAAATATTTCGCAAACGAATCTCTCAATCGATAATGATCTTCAAACGCCCCCAATATTTTTAAAGACCTATCCAACGTTACCCCACACTATAGGGTAGACGAAAGACAAAGTATCACCCCCATTTTACGTGAGAGAGGTAACCCAAAAAAAAACCGGCCAAGTACGAGTCGGACTCGCGCATGAGGGTTCCGTAGAAAGGTTTTAACTTAACGCTTTTCCTCCGTGTTTTAATAAGTCCAGTGTTAGCAGAGCCCTATTCCTAAGCAAAATGTGCGCAGTGTGGGGTTAACTTATATATTGGTCTGTGAAATCTACAGACAGACATAAAAATTTAAGATTTTGAGAATTTTCTAAGTGGTTGTGCTATAAGAGCTACCTTCATACCAAATTTCAAGTTTCTAGGACAACTGGAAGGACCCTTTAGGTTTTTGGATTTCGGCAATTTGTATGGAAATAGCTTTTTCAACGACGTTGACTTAGAAGGTTGATTTTTTCACAGCTTCAAGGAACCGCAGGCTTGAGTATTTGATAGCGTTCCAGAGAAAAAGGGTCTTGACAGACAGACAGACTGACAACAAAGTGATCTGTGATAAGTGATAAGGGTTCCGTTTTTAAGCCTTATAGGATTATAAAGGTTAAAAAATTAAGATATTATTCTACTACCTTTTTTCCTAATTGATATGCTTATCCATGCAAAATTACAGCTGTCTAGTTAGTACCTACCAATAGTCTCTGAGCTAAGCCGCGGACAGACAGGCGGACATGACGAAACTATAGAGTTTCGTTTTAATTGCCATTTTGCTGGTTCTCTGTATATACCTGATATATACCTAATGGGAAAACCGTAAAAAAATATGCAGAAATATGCAAATAAAATATGTCTTTAAGTACTATATCTGTGTTACCTATTCACGGTAAAACGACGAGATGGATTTGGATGAAATACGAAATGGAGATAGCTTATAGGAACCCTACATTAAAACCGGGATTTTATCTCGGAAAATTGCATACTTTCCATTGTACAGCGATAGCCGAATTCTACTCGGACAAAGTCACGGGCAACAGCTATTTATCGAGTTATCATAAATAAGGGCATAGGTCCCACATTCGTGATGCCACGGAATACCTAAACGTATAGGTAAACAAACTTAAATGTTATAAATATTCAATAGAGGTTTCAGTCCTGTAGAAACAATTTAGTGCGTAACACGGCATACGTAATATAATCTAAATTCGTTATCCTTACAAGTTCCCTATTATTTTAAATCCATAGAACTGAATTGGTGAAAAAAATGGTGTTACACGTATCACATATTGTATCAAATTGTTGTGCCCTGACATAAAATTCATTAAGGACTTATTCTTATTATTTTCCAAGACGTGTAAAGACTGAAAAATAGTTTATGAACTTTGACTCTAGTGTATTTACGTACATACTCATGTGACCAGACGTAGGCGTCGCACATAAAATCTCTCTGGCGACGCAGCGCGACGCAGAATCTGCCGCTCGCTCAATTGGACTCAATTGCTTTAATTGACTTCAATTGAAATGACCTCGCGCACCGACTCTAACCCACCACTAGCTGACACTTACATTTATCTTTTTTTGGAACTGACATAAAGCTACTGTTAGAAGTGAGTAGTGTAGGTATGTACGTGCGTCGTGTCCGCTGAATACTTGCCTACTTGTTTCAGTTTAAATATTATGAACCCCTCCCGAGTTGGAACTGACATTAAAAATTACATTACAATTGTAATATAGACTTTTGTTTGATATATTTCAATGTTAATGTTTGTCCTATAATTTGGTATAACACAGGTATGGTTGTAAGGCCGAGAACTATTATGATAAAAGTATGAAACTTAAAGCTAGCGAAGTTGTAGGTCTGTTCCACTGAGTGGTACGGAAATGACCTCCTGTGAAGCGCGGAAAAAGTTGTGGTCACGATTGGCAATATAGCAGCCATGAACATTAAAATATATATGGATAATAGTAGTTTATGCAACTGTTACATAATGAGTGATCCGTTTATTTCAATATGATTGAATCTCACGGTAGTTTCATGTTAGAAATATTATAAATCCTCTATTAAACGTTTAGAAACCGTAGGTTAATGCACCATCATTACGAGTAATGTATGCAACTCTACATAATTAGGCCTTAAAATACCTACTCGTGTGATCCTATTATGAAACTCAGCATCGTCTCGTTTCATAAAAACACACTCAGATTTTAAGGACCCATTGATTTATAATATGTGTATACCTAGATAAAAATATGAATCATTCATCATTAAATTTTGTACAATTTAAACATACCACCTAGTAGAAAACATTCTAGAATGACAGAACATGCTCTCAAAGTCGTCCTCGTGTTTTTTAAATCTTAAAGTTATTTCGGCTCTACCGGCTTCTACTTAGCATGCGCGCCGTTATGTATTCGAAAACCTAAGCTCTACATTCAACCATTGGGGATGGATGAAAATCTTAGAATTGCTTGATTTTTTTTCCGGTGATAGAAATAACCTTCCCTAGTACCTGATAAAAGTTTGAGATTTTTCTTTTACGTCGTTATTTTTTGAAAAATAAAAACATCTTCCCCCATCACGTTCTGGGCCTAGGAAGGCTGATTTTGCGTTTTCCTTGGTCCATCGCATATTTCAGAAAAACGTCTGTGGTAAATAATGACTTTGACGGGAATTTGGCGGGAAACCGATGAGAGTGGATCGTGTCGTTAATTGAATTTTAGTTTCTGTGCTCAATGTTGTTTGGTGGATAATAAAGATAGTGTATTATACAACAAATTGACGTGAAAGTGCCCAGCAAATGAAGAATTCAAGTGAAAACGCGTATTCCCTCTGTGACCCCCAAATATCCGCCGGCTGCTGCTCGCCGTAGCTTGCCGTAAAGTACACTATCGCTTTACGGAAGGCATGAGCAGTTGACAGGACGTGACTAGGACAGACTGACACAACTCTGACGATGACAGGACTTTAATATACAGAAATTTACAAAACACATCAGACGTGGCTGTATGGACTCAGTTCCTTTGCCTATCCCTTATGGGATGAATTAAAAAAAAAATGACTTTGACATTTGACAGCTGTCTTCACATACATAACCCACGTAACTTTGTTAATTTTCGCTGCCTACGCGATCACTACTTTTTTCAATTTAATTATTTTACGAACTGTTTTTGCCCCCGGACATTGTCAATGGCTTGCCTGAACAAACGATGACTTGTGCTTTTCGACCCTGGATTTGATTTCATAGCTGCTACGACAGCCACAACTCTTAACTAGAAACTGGATTTTGAAATCTGCCGACATGAATAGATGCTGCTGTTTATGTAAAAGCAGACTCTTCGAACTTACGAAGTGTTGATACTTACTTACATGCTAATGGCATTTATGAAAAACAGTGATAAGCATAATGTCGCTGAAATACGAGGTGCAAAAGCTTTATGGTGATTGGATTGTGATGTATGATTAAGATTTATTTAAAATAAAACACCTTAAGTTAATCAATAGTCTTTTATTACGTTTAGATGGTCTTCACAGCAATAAATTCGGCGTTTTGGACAGTTCCTGCCAGCCATTAGACACCAATTTTCTTTCAGCTCTTCTCTTACAGCAAAGAATCTCAAGCAGGGTTTTTTTATCACTTTTGTAGCACATTGTTATAAAACATGTCTTAGGATCTCTGTATCGTTGATGTTCATGGTCATTCATGGTGAATGATTTGGTTTAAAATCAATACGCCGGCAAAACGAATCAATGGGTCCAGTTTGATTTAGTTGCAGTGGTCGGCGTCGCGGCTATCAAAATCAAATCCAGGGTCGAAAAGCGCAAGTCATCGTTCGTTCAGGCAAGCTATTGGCAATGTCCGGGGGCAAAAACAGTTCTTATAATAATTAAATTGGAAAAAGCAGTGAACGCGTAGGCAGCGAAAACAAAGTTATGTCTGTGAAGACAGCTGTCAGATGTCAATGTCATTATTTACCACAGACGTTTTTCTGTAATATGCGATGGACCAAGGAAAACTCAAAATCAGCCGTCCTAGGCCCAGAACGTGATGGAGAAAAATGTTTTTATTTTTCAAAAATAAACGACGCAAAAGAAAAATCTCAAACTTTTTTCAGGTACTAAGGAAGGTTGTTTCTATTACCAAAAAAAATCAAGCAATTCTGAAATTTTCATCCATCCCCAGCATTCAACAAGGCCGTTGCCCTTGTAGGTATTCTCGCGTACCTCACCCGTACCTACAAGTCATCCCCACCACTGAAAGTGGGTAACACTTTACTTTTAAAATTTTAACTAGATATAAAAACAGAGCCACCAGACGAATATGCCAAGTAAAAGCTCGTCATTATAAACCCAACCCAAGGCTCTTGCAACACAATTGGATTGGGTAGGTACTTGCCCTATAACAGTCGCTCTAAAAAAGGAGCCATTTAAATTCGAAAAGTGAAGCTAATAAATCAGACTAATTATAACCGTACACAATGTCGGAATGAGTGTACGCACGACATTTTGGCACGTGTCCTATCCGGTCTACAATTGGTCGTAATTAGGAAACGGTGCGGGGCGCCACACGCCGGTCTGTTCGTCTTTCTACACATATTTTATTGTCTATCTTATAGTCGGAAACAATGAAAATTGGTATTGTATTAGTACTGTACCTACTACTCAATTTTTCTGCTATTGAAAATTATCATCCTTCATTTTGGCTTTGCTGTAGGCGTGTAAAAATTAACGAATTTACTAAACATTGTACTTTTAACATTTATTACCCAGTATCGAACAAAATCACACTTAGTCACGCTATTATACATTCTGGCATCTACATGTATACGAGTACGTAAGTGGAGCTCAAAATAAAAGACGAGCATAGTCTACGTAACTACCTAGGTAGTACTTTTTAAATAACCATAACCACCTTAGATCATGCTTCAACTCCTCGATGATGAATGTTGTTTAAATGGAATATATTTTATAACTTTATTATCACTTCTGATTTTTTTTCTTCTTCGACTTTTTTCCCATAAAGAAACTTCGGAAGTCTGTACCAGAGCGTTCCGTGTCTTGTGGTATAGTTTCCAACGAGTTAATGTTTCTGCGCACGAGCTTATTCGATCCTGTCCCCAATACCACACTTTGTCGACGAGTGAACTGGCCCTGCGCGTCAGCATCGACGGACTGATCGTTCTCCGACACAATAAACGTAGCTTGCTCTTCAAATCTCAAACACTTTTTGGAGTTAACTGTACCTTCAGAGGCACATGTCTCTTTAGTTTTTGAAGCTTGACTCTGAACAGTTCCTGCGCCGGGATGTTCGTAGACAGTACTATGGAGTTCTCTTTCATCGCTTCCATTGCTATCTCTATAGCGACCGACGTTCCGTGAAGAGGGACCCGGCTCTTCAAAACTGGACTCTCCTGTACTAAATAATTCCAATCGTTGCAGGACATCCTTCTGCTCGGTCGACTTCTTCTGAGGAGTTTCGACTGGCACAGTTTTTTTGTACAAATTTATTAATTTCAAGAATGCCATTTCTAAACTTTCAGTCGTTTGCACTTCCTCATCTATTGTCGAGGTGCCTATGATTTTGCTTATCTCCAACTCTGTGAATGAGTACATCTTACGTAATCCTGTAGAATTTAATTCCCGCAGATCTCCTATTTCAGTGAGTTCACATGACTTCCGTCTATCCTTGGAAAACTTAAATTTAGATAACGCTGCGCTAAGTCGCTGTAGAAATGACTTTTCCTTTACTTCCTCATACAGATTCATAGTTTCTTCAAAGTAACTGGGAGGATATACGTACTTGGAGACGTTGTCCACATCTGTTGGTGATCGCATAATGGAGTCCAGAAACAATCTGTGAACAGTGAAAAAAACTCTGCTTTATTGTTAGCATGCAGTTCTTGCATGCGGAAATGCCGTTGAGTTTATAACAAACAGAATGGGATATTTTAAGTGTAAACAAGTGCGAAATCAATAAAACATGTACAGAGTGCGCGGCGTGCGGTTATGATTGATCATGGCTTTTGGTTTGTTGTGTATTCTGAGGGTACGCATAAACTCTTGAAAACGTACACGTTATCAGCACTGTCAGTGTAGATGAAGAAAGCGTCGGCTACTTTCGGCACGCATCGCTTGAGCCAGTAGTGCACGATGTACAGCACGGTCAGCAGCACAGCCAGGAAGGTGATGGCTGCCAGCACCACGTTGTGCTGAAGACCCATCGCACCACCGCACTGTAGACGGTCCTCGTCATAGATATCTAAAGTTTTTTTTTTCATTAATTTCCAGTGAGAGGTTTTTAGTACCTTCCTTACGCTTCCTTTATAGGGTTCCGTACCTCAAAAGGAAAAAACGGTACCCTTATAAGATCACTTTGTTGTCCGTCTGTCTGTCTTTCAAGACCCTTTTTCTCTGGAACGCGTGGAGGTAGCATACTGAAATTAATATCAAATAAAATCAACCTTCTAAGTCAACGCAATCAAAAGATACAGTCATTAAAAAGGCTATTTCCATACAAATTGCCGAAATCCAAAAACCTAAAAGGTACTTCCAGTCGTCCTAGAAACTTGAAATTTGGTATGAAGGTGGCTCTTATAGCACAACCACTCAGAAAAGTCTCAAAATTTTGAATTTTTATGTCTGTTTGTAGATTTCGCAGACCAATATAAGTTGATCCTACACTGCGTACATTTTGCTTAGGAGCAGGGCTCTGCTAACACTGGACTTCTTAAAACACTAGGGAAAAGCGTTAAAATCTTTCTACGAAACCCTCGTGCGAGAGTCCGACTCGCACTTGTCCGGTTTTTTAAACTACCTACCTAATCGACACAAACAATCTAACCTGTAATTATTATCGAACCTGATCACTAAATTTCGCGAGAGTTGGTTGAGACTTGCGACCTGCAGAGGAGAACACTCGGACATCCGCACTAACGTACGGAAGCATTTTTATACAAGCTGAAACGAAGACGCTTTGCTCGCTCGGTCAACAAGCCTCGCGGTTTATTTATTTTGTATGCAAGCGTGACCTTTGATTACTTTATCTCCAGAAACATATATAACTAACAGACGAATTAAACTTTTTCACTTTGGCAGGTACCATGCGCGCCGCAGTTAGGCACGCCGTCGCAGGCGCTGGTGGAGTCGATGCAGACGCGCGAGCCGCCAACCTGGCACTCGATGCTTTGGTGTGCACACACCGCGTCGTTGCTGAGCAACGTCTCGCCCGTCGTCAGGACGACCGTCATACGGGACACCTGGATAAAATTTAACTATTCAAAGATTTTACGGATGATACCTGTGAACATACCTCTTAAAATTACAGCGTGAATGAAATTTTCGACTATGTACTTAATTACTTTCGCGAAATCCATTAAGTTTCTATCTACTGCTCTACAGTTATTTAAATTCAACACATTTGTGACTATTTTCGAGTGGCATTTTCACAGGTATGATCTGTAACATTGGACTCCAGCTTAGCTGGACCATATCAGCCGAACTATTTAAATATGGGATAAGGGCAACCTCTTAGAGTTATTAGAAGTTATTAAATAAATGTATTGTATTGAAATATTGACTGATTTCCTCGTTAGCGGCATTGCTGCCACTGGGATTATTCCTGGTTTTTTTCCAATATTACAAAACAAGAGTTGCTTTTAAACTTCATAGGATAGAAAGGTATAATAGGTACGCTGAAGTTGCCAAGGGCTAGTATTATCCGCGACGTGTTGAACAAAACGACGTGTCTCATCTTATAGCCGGCTGACTCGTGGGTGTCGCAGATGTTGAACAGCGCGGGGCCGGCGTACTGCCGCATGAACCTTAGGGCCACGTGGCTGCTTAGCTGTAATAAATTAATCGATTATTTAGAACGAAATTTCTGAAAGTCAGAAACCTTACACTAGCCTGACAGTAAGTTGAATTATTTTCCTTATCAGCCATTTCTGTGCCGTGCCTGTGATACTCATTTATTTCAACCCTTTAAGCATAATTCTATAGGTACTAGATTAAAACAACAAGAACCGCCTTTACATAGACAAGACCGCATCGATAAAGTCAAAGCTCACTAAAGACTCATTCCTAAAGCATGTCGTTCAAAGACATTATATGTTCTGTATGAATTAATATGGATTCATTGTCACTTCGCGACTTCATGCTACAAGGAATCATTACAGTTCCTAGTGGCAGTACAGCCGTGCGCCGCAATGGATAGTCGTAAAACAATAAACAAGTTAAATGAATAAGTGCCTCGTCATCCGGCAGCTCGACCAATTGCGCGAAGTCTTGCATGTCGGCGACCTGCGAGGAGCGCGCGCGCGCTTGCGTGGGGCGAGCGGAGGGCGCGTGCGGCCGCGCAGGCTCGATAGGGATCGACTTTATGTACCGCTTGCCGCGTCTACAAACATATAACTTTACTAGTACTTACTATCTGTTCCCCGCAACTTCGCCTGCGCAAGGGAAGATTGCACTATTCCGGGGAGCATATGTTTAATCAGGGATGGTGAAGTTTCCCATTATTGAAAGAATTTTAAGGTGCGCATAGTACCCCCAACAAAAATCAACAAACGATAGTACAGACAGACAGATAATAGACTTAGGTTTATTTAATTTAATTACTAATGTCGTTTGCGGACAATTTACGGATGTACCTACCCAAGCGGGTTTAGAAAAGCAGAAAAACACTATAGGCTCTTACTTGACTACGACTTGACTGCAATATTTTCACTGTTAACCAAGATTTTCCGAGTGCATACAAGCATGCAAGCATGTACATACAAGCAAATTGTTGTATTTCTCTTGACCCTGGTTACAACGTGACAAACATGCTTGTACACAGTGCGGATCTGTGTGGATACACAGGGTGAGATATCTATCGAAACAGTAATTAAACAGGTTACTCGTACTTTCGGTTGATCCCAGACGCCTCGTCAGTTTTATTAGAGGCCGATAAGTTATGCATTTCATTCGACGAATGCTGGTTCAACAGAACCGCCATCACCGGGGCAGATTGCACCACGTTTTCCCACGACTCGTGGTCCACTAGAGATCCAAAGGTTCTTTTACTGAAATTAGCAGGATTGGATAAGATATTTTATTAACATATTTGATGGGTTACAAACTTAATAACTCCAAAAAATACCTACATGTGCAAAACTAGGAAAAGCTACGTTTCAGTCTGAGAAAGACAACAACTCACTGCGTGGCGTGTACAGTGTGTAGTTTTAGTTACACACTGGTAATCAATAAATGTTAAGGGGAAAAAGTGTCAGAAAACATATTATGGGTACCTACGTCGTAGTCGATGCAAATGTGGCGTCTTTTCTTGTATTCGATAAAGGTTTAGTGACACCTGTGTCTGCATGATCAACTTGAAATTTAAGAAAGAAATTAATAAAAACACGTCATGTCATTTCAATTGTAAAATAAAACCATCTTAAGATAATATTTATAGTCCTCACCTGGTTTGTTAAGTGGATCGTTATTGGTTGAATTAATTTCGCTTTGCATTGTTACGTGGTGCGATTCTTGCCTAGCAAAAGATGTGGTTTGGGATGTAACCGACGAACCATTTATTTTTTGAACAGAAATATCATCAATAATATCAACATCCATTTCCAGTGGTTTAAAAGTATTCACATCCTCCTGTATCTTAGTGCCGTTTAGTTCCTCAGTAATGCGAATTGGTTGTTCAGTGGTATCTTCTTTAAGTGTTCTATGAAATGTAGATACCAAAATAAGAGAACTATGTAAATGTTTCATTTAATTAACCTTACTATTATGTATTCCTTGTGCCTTGACGCATTTTTACATGAAACTACAGTGGGCTCGGACAGTGAAATTAAAAGACGAGCCAAGCGAGCACAGCGTTGACGTGCAGAGTCCGATCTGCTACATATGGGAGCGCTCCCAGTAGAAGCTCCACAGATTAATCTGTCGGACTATCATTTATCTCACTATATCTTGGCTCAATTTTAGGTATAACCTAAATGTGTATGTACAAAAGTACAAACCTTAATTTTGTGATAGCTTCCGTAGTTCCACGCGAAGTAGAAACAGAAGAACTTTGTTTCTCTGTATAATCGCCAGTTGATTTACTTAAAGGTAAATATGTGTACATGGGCCACGGAGCCAAATATGCTGCCAACAATTTTATTAAAATTATCATTTTGTATAATGTATACCGTGCTTAACATACGTACGGTCAGCAGCAAAGGTAGCTAAGCAACCGAAGCGGTTACAATGATCTACACAAGTTCTTATGTCTATAACAATAGAGCAGTAGATCAGAGCTTAGATCATTGTGACCGCCTTGGTTGCTAAGTTACTTCAGATGGTCGAGCACGACTTTACGAATCCTGCGTAGCGTTACGGTTATCGTATCGAGATCGAGAAACCTCATGCTAAATTTTAGTTCCAAATACGCTCACGGGCGGGCGCTGTTCCAAACGTCATACAAACTCGCTAACATTTACTATTCGATTTTACGTGACGCAGGATTAGAAAAGTCGTGCTCGACCTTCTGCTGCTAATTGTACTTTGAATTAATGCCGACCTTATGAGGTCTATATTTCTCACGAAAGTCATGAAACTAGCTAAAAAATATATAAAGGTACTCTTTTAGCTTATAGCGACCTAGAAAGCACTTAGTGGCATTTTCTGATGCCTTTTATTGATTCTCGTATCCGTACTTATAGCATGATGATGATGAACTTAGCGTCTTTGATCCCTTTGGAAAAACCGGCCAAATGCGAGTCGGACTCATGCACGAGGGTTGCGTAGAAAGATTTTAACGCTTTTCCCTAAGTGTTTTCAGAAGTCCAGTGTTAGCAGAGCCCTGCTCCTAAGCAAAATGTACGCAGTGTGTGGTCAACTTATATTGGTCTGTGAAATCTACAGACATAAAAATTTTAGATTTTGAGATTTTTTTGAGTGGTTGTGTTATAAGAGAAACTTGAAATTTGATATGAAGGTAGTCATATCAAATTTCAAGTTTCTCTTATAACACAACCACTCAGAAAATTCTCAAAATCTTATTTTTTTATGTCTGTCCCTAAAAACCGGTCAAGAACGAGTCGGACACACGCACCGGGGGTTCCGAGCCATCATCTAATAATATCTACACAGGTGCTACTTTGCGTACTTAACAGTCCGTTCAATGTAGAATAGACGAACAGCCTAACAGCGCTATCTCTTTTTAACCGACTTCGAAAAAAGGAGGAGGTTCTCAATTCGTCGGATTTTTTTTTTCTGTACTGTATAGATCAGTTCCACTATTTTTGTATATTTTTCCTGTAATCTTTGTGTCTATTATATGTAATACCTACCTAGGTAATCATTTCAGATTTTTCTCTCTGCACAAATGGGGCTTAAAAACTGAACCTAATAGTAATGACCCCACTTAGAAATTGTAAAATCCAATTTCAGACCCTTTTACAATATTAACAAGTATATTCTTATTTTTATTTCAGATTTAGAAATAAATATTATCTGAAACTATTCCAAATTTCAAGTCGATAGCATTAGTATTCGTGCCTGAGATTTTACCCAGTTGTGACGGACAGGCAGACGGACCGAATCACACCATAAGGGTTCCTCTTTTTATCATTTTGGTTCGAAACCCTAACTGACTGACAGTTGCGATAAAATTGCTACCTATTATAAGTGGGTAGGTACCTACCGCTAAAGTTGTGATACATATCGGAAATATTCCTTATCACATGTACATAGTTTTTGGGCAATTCTGTCTCTTCTCTATCTAAATCCTTGCTCTTGTTCAATGATTTCATGATGTGTTCTATCAAAGACAAAGATTCTTCATTTAATTGGTCTTTAGTGGCATCGTTGTCCATTTCCGTAATTTTATGCCCTTGCCGAGTAGTTGGCGAAACGTTGCTCTTTCTAAAACTTTTCAAGAACAAACAAATAACAATGTTGTGCTAATCTAAATGCTAAAGTACTTAAGTGAGTTTCGAGTTTAAGTACATACGGTTTACTGGACATCTTAGGTTCTGTTGTAAACAGAGGTGCGTTACTAACATGTGATTTAGCGCGATTTTTCTGCACCTTCTTCAGTTTCCATAAGTTCCTATTTCTATTCAAAATCTTTCTTGTCGACAGCAAAGGCAATGTGAGCCTGGTGATTAAAGGACAATATTCAGAGCATGTTGTATAAAATTAACAAAAGTACAGTAAACGTTACCACATTCGTGAACCGTAAGTCGCGACATTTCCAAATTAAGGGGAATGACATTTCAATCAATTATACCCACATCGGATTCCTGGGGTTTATGGCTTTCGATCGTCAGTACTGTACTCGAGGTGCTAGCTTTATTTATGTTCATGTCGTTATTTATTTAATGTTATTGTTATGTTAATACGTTTCTCCTTTCTGTTAATTTCTGAAACTTCAATTAGCCTCTGCATCTTGGTTTCTGTATTTGGTTGTCTGGGAGACATCGCTTTTAATTGTCTACCTTTTGTCTACCTTGCCTGTTTTTTGTAAGCTCCTTGTACTGTTTTGTGATGTCCAATACAGAATATTTATATTGTTTGTATTGTACCTACTGTATATTCCAAAAACGCTTTATTCTACCTATTTATTTACCTGGTAGCTAGTTAAATGTAAGTTGTAAATGTACTTCTTTTGTTTTCCCTAATAGGTAGATTGCGAAAGCAATAATCTAACCTGTGATCGGGTGTAAATGTTCCCAGATTGTAGTCGAGCTCATATCTCTCTTCCCCGTTTTTATTTCGTCGCCAATCCTCTTCTTGTCTCCTCAACGAGAATTGCACTAACGGCAGAATACTAGTATCATAGCTCTCCCCTTTCCTAAGACAAGAAAATATAACAATGATAACCCAAGGGAAATATAATGTAAATGTACGTTACCTACCTATACATAAAATAAAACGGGTTCTGGTTAAGTATATGATTCCGGATACACCAACCTTGGAGTAACATCATACAACAGATCAAAAGTGTCGTCTATGTCGAACGTGTTGTCGATTGGCGAATCACCTGGCACCAAGCGGGCTGAGAGGTTGACTAGTGGAACTTCTACTGTTATAAACCGGTCGTCTTCTGTGGGACGCCAAGTGGTTGAGGTCTTTTCTGTGGTTTCTAGAGTAGTTCTGAAATATTTATGACAAATTTATCTTACGAATATTTTAGTCACTCTGGTAGGTAGCCTCCACTTATAATGTTTTGTGAAGGACCACAATAAAGAGATCCCTCTCCAGGCAGATGTTATGCCTGAGGACCGAAGTCCGAAGAAGCAAAGTTAGAACTTGTATTTGTGAAACCGATTTTTTTCGTTGCAGCGTGTTTTGAACCAGGACTTGAAAGTTATTATAAATATTCGATGACTAGGTAGGTGGCGCGAAATTGAATGTTCGACACAAGTTCAGCACTGTTGCGGGCGTGTAAAGCTGTTGATTGGTTATGTAGTGCCGCGCCACAATGTAATTCTCCAAAAACACGTAAGTAAAAAACAGGAAATATAAATATAACCTATTAGTTTTCATATTACTAACCTAGTCTGTGTTGTCTTCTTAGTGGACTGAGTGGTCCTCAAAGTGTACGACTTGTGTGCCGTCACGGCGCGAGGATCAGAGTTTACCACGTTCGCGGGCAGGGGTCCCCAGTAACCGCCAAACGTTTCCCCGAACTCGTACACTATGAGCTGATTCTCATACTCTTGACAGGACTCCGACAGCTCAGACCGCGGTGACAATTGGATCACCATGATTATGTTATTGCTAGATTGTGTTCTGAAATTAAAGTCTTAAATAAATAGGCATTTTGAAAATTCGTTCAGGTACTTACTTACTGTGCACCAATTTTGAAATCAAATCCATGAAATTACGGTTTCTGAGTGGTTTAGTTAAAATCTGTGGATTGGTAGAAAATCAAATATACCGCGCGAATTAGAAGGATAATTCTTCTACTAACTCGCATTCGCATTTCCAATGAGTTTATACCTACCTAACACAGATTTTCATAATTTTCCAAATGGTATGGATGGGTTTCAGAGTAGATACAGTACCTAAGCCTAAGTAAGTAGTAAATAGCGATAGCAATAGGCTTCGTCGAGTTCGACATTTCTTTCATGGCTGGACTCAAAAATCTTAAATTTGCCTAGCCGTTTCTCCATTTACCTACCTAATGCTAATAAAGCAGCTGTATGGCAAATCCAGCTTGGAAAAGTGCAGCATCTGAGCGTTAGTTTCCATGACGCGGCGGCCGAGGAAGACCGACGGCACGGCGCGCCGACGGCAGTACTCCGACACATCCTTCTGGTATACGAAGTTGCGCAGACCCCACACACTGTCCCACAATACGCAATGGAAGACAAGTTTAATAGTTAACTGAAACATTTCCGACGTGAGGCCGTCGGAGCCTCCTAGATACCCGTTACCCGTAGGTACCCGTTGTTAAGACAGTAGGTACTTAGGTATATTTACTTGAGAGTTTACTAAATTTATGGTCCAAGCCGAATAATTGTAGATAAGTAGATGTACCTACAACAGATTTAATTAGAAGTCACCTTAAAGTATTCTAAAGGGTAGTTTTTTTCCTTTTAAGGCCCGGAACTCTAAAAATAGCTTTACCTCTATCTTATCAATCTTATCATGCTAGGTTCTATGTTAGTATGTAAATGTGACAGCATCAAAATAGATTGCGTTTGTGTCGTTATGTGTACGATATAGAGTAATATAAATATACCAAATATACGAGTTGTGTACTGAAGATATCCAGTGTCGGCGATGACACAGACAGTCACAAATGCCATATTTAGAGTTAGTATACGTTTCAATCATGTTCGCGTTGGCGACGGTTCACGCTATTAAAAAAGCAGTCAGGTAAAAATTCCTTCTGGAATGGTAAGTAGGTATATCTTTACCAGGTGTGGTAAAATGACACTTTCTTTCTCCAACAAATACCAAACTCAGCCAAATTATTTCAAATTCGCTCATAAACTCTTCACACTAAAGTTCCTTTTATTCATATCAAACTCTGATAAGTACTTAAAAGTACATGAATATGATAGCAACATATTTTCCTAACTCCCATACACTCAGTCGTGAATTCACAATGTTGAAATAATAAATTAAACAAAGGCATGTGACGCGGGGATAGGGGTCGCGTGACCCGCAGCGCCGCGCGCGCAACTCGTAGCTTTTTAATACGAACTCTCATATCAACCAACGGGGATTTCTAGGGTCCAGAGAAGGCAATAAACTTATTGTTATTTCAACATTGGATACCTAAGTCAGTAGGAAGCTTTAAGTACTCGTTGTAGATACGAGTGTGAGGACAGAGAGGGCTTTAGGTATGGTATCTATTCGTAATATTAGTTCAGAGCTTGAGTTCTTATTGAGTTTTATATGATTATGTGGTAGGGAAAATTTAATTACCGAGAAGTCACTTGAACTACGGCTAGGTATTGCAAAAGGCTTTTTTAATAAAACATGGTAAATAATGTAACTGGTTAGGTCACAGCTAGGCACCCTCAATATCCAGATATGTAGCATGGAATGTCTCCGTGCCAGTAATTTCGCCGGGCGTATTACCCCTCAGGGCTATGTTTTATAAAGCTACAATTTACAAGCCGAAGTCTCTTTCTAACAAAAGGTGATAGGATGAGACTTCCGCTTGTAAATTGTAACTTGTATCTTTATAAAACACGGCCCAGGTACCAGAATACAACAATGTAGGTGCTGCTGCTTAGCGACAAGATTAGCTAGTAACTAATGGGCCCAATATGCAGTAAGTACCTACTATCTGTCGTTTCGAGCTGATTCAAAAAATTACAAACGAATCGTAAATCAAGATTGGCCAAACTTAGGCCGGCCGATAGCGCGACGCGGCGATGGTTGGCCATACTGCTTCCACCTCTAAAAGTAGTGGCCCAGCGCCGGCGCCGCCTCAGACTTAGAAAATTTGGTGCTTGATGTAAAGCAATATCGTTTGATACATAACACTATTTTAACGATTAGCCGTTTCGGTCAGTCTAAACGATACAATCCTACCGCATATGAACCCTAAGTACCTAAGTAAGATTATCACCATAATTTTGACATTGATATCCTAAATATGTCTTTATTTACATAGACGTGTGTAATAATAATTAAAATAATTTAAAAAGGCCCATCGGGGGCGTGGCTTATAGAGCTACAAGCTATCACCTTTTGTTAGAAATAGACTTCCGCTTGTAAATTGTAACTTGTAGCTTTATAAAAACCGGCCCTGCTATTTGAGATCGTGCACGATCGTGTCAGTCTTGCTGCCAGTCAATTGAATTTTAGCTTCTGTGCTTAACGTTGTTTGGTGTATAATAAAGATTAACGTGATAGTCCCTAGCGAATGAAGAATTGTAATGAAAACGCGTATTCCTCTGTTTGTTTAATTTACAGAAAATTTACGATACACAACAGACTGTATGGACTTAGTTTCCTTTGTAGATGGAATGAATTTAATAAAAAAAGTCACAATCAGCTGCCTCTACTGTCATCTGTCATTCTGTCAATGAGGTGCCAGTGTCAGTTCAAACTGCTTGTCAAAACTCAAAGGGTCTTGTGCTATAAACCAAAGATGAACTATATTACACAATTTAATTAATATAAAGCGTAACCCTTTCTGTAATTAAGCATAGCTTAAAAACATAAAATCATGACGATCGTAGAGTACGTGACTTCACTTGCTCAGAACCCGTATTTTGGTGCTGGTTTCGGTTTATTCGGAGTCGGAGCCAGTGCAGCAATTTTACGTAAAGGATTTCAGACTTCTATGGTACTATTTCGGCGGCATTGCATGATCACACTAGAAGTCCCATGCAGAGACAAATCTTACCAATGGCTGCTGCAGTGGATAACTCAGAAGGGTGCCAAGCAAACTCAACATCTCAGCGTAGAGACATCCTTTCTTCAGAAAGACACTGGGCAGATCAAAACCAAATATGATTTCATACCTAGTGTAGGGCAGCATTTTTTCAGGTGAACTTTTTAATATGTAGATTAATTACCCTTTTTATTATGTATATTTAATTAATAATACCTGTAATATTATAACATGTGTCATCCACATACAGATTACCCTTGCATATTACCAGGTTTTACTATATAGTCTACATGTATCTGTAATCAACACTGTACATTATTCTTCCATCCTATCATGATTATCACATTCCTAAAACCATAAGGTGTGGTTACTAGGTATATACTAAAATGGAATCAAGTGGATATTTTTGTTCAAATATTGTTTATTTTGAATGAAGATTATGATCATGTATCTTGTTTTATGTATGACTTTAAACTTTTTAAGTGATGTAGAATAATTTGACAGCACTGATGTTTGACTAGGACCCAGAAATGCACAATAAGTCTTATTTAGTAGAAACTGAGGGATAGTTATCTATACCTATAAAACAGTACCGGGACTGACTGACTGACTGACAGACAACGCACAGCCTAAACCTCTGGACCTAGAGACTTGAAATTTAGCAAATATACCTTGAGTATCCTAGAGGTGCACTAAGAAGGAATTTTTCGAAATTCCCATGGGATAGGGAACTAGCCCATTTTGAAATATTTCATGGGCGCAAAGCCGCGGGGCATAAGCTAGTTTATTTTATGAAAGTTAATTTACAACAGCATGATCTCTAAATAAGTATGAAATGTCCATTACTGGTGCTTGCCAGCTTAAGGATCGACAATTTCTTATAGGATAACTAAGTTTCATATTTTTGGTTTCTTTGTCAGTTATATACATTATAATATCAATTTCCAACTTTCTCAAGGCAGGAGGGGTAAGTTTACACATTTCATTTTATAATTTTCGACTTCACTTTTGAGTTTTAACTTTTAATGTTTGACTGGATGATTATTTTATTTGATTTACACTGACTTTATCCTTAAAACTAAATACATAAACTGTAAATTTATTGTTGTTTATCTTTATAACAGGTACCGTGGGGCATGGATCAAGGTGGACCGGACCAGGGAACAACACACCCTTGACCTTCACATGGGGGTGCCGTGGGAAACGGTCACCCTGACATCTTTCGGCAGCAATAAGCAGCTTTATTACGACATTTTAGAGGAAGGTAAAGTTCAAATCAGAAGGTATCTTTAAAGTGGAAAGGGGTCATTTTTAAATTCCATCAAGACCAGATATTAGCATATCTTCGATAAAATATTGAAAATCTCCACAAGAAAGTAGTATTTTTAACAGGTAAAGATAATAAATCACTACTTATAGTAGGGAAAAAGGAATAGAGATGATACTACTCAGGTGGTTGGTGCTTTAACAGGGGACTTCCTTTAATTCCCTAACCATATCTGTACCTATAAAAAGAGTATTGTGACTGACTAACTGGCAGACAGTGCACAGCCTAAACTACTAGAGTGTCATAGAAATGCAAAAAGTAGCGATTTTTTCTAATTTGCCACAGAATAGGGACATATCAAATTTTTCATTGTTCCACGGAAGTAAAGCACTTAAGTGTGTTTTTTTTACATGACTGCCCAAAGAAAAAGAGTATTATTTAGAGCAATAATTGCCAGTCAACAGTGACTATTTCAATTACCTGTGTAAGAGCACCATACGATAGTCAATATGAACAAACAAATGCCTGTTACTTAGCCAGGACAATGGCTCTAAAGCAGCACGAGGGCATGACCATAATGTACACGGCGATGGGCGCCGAGTGGCGGCCGTTCGGGCACCCGCGGCGGCGGCGCCCGCTGCAGAGCGTCGTGCTGCGCGCCGGCCTCACCGACCGCATTCTGGCTGACTGCTTGGACTTCATCAACAACCCCCAGTGGTACACCGAACGAGGCATCCCGTACAGGAGAGGTAACCGCTATCACTGTCACTACTACGTCTGAACGCGGTAAGCTCAAAAGTACTGAACGGATTTTCAAGCGATTTTCAACCATCATATAAATAATCTTTTCCGGAAGGTTTATACACTGATTATATTGTTTTATACATCCTAGTTGAATTTATAAGTAGTGGAGAAAACCGTGCGCAGCCGGGGCGGGTTGCTGGTAATTATCATAATAATGCATTTTTAATACAATCTTAGAAGACTGATGCTGTCCAATATCTTTATGAAAAATATATACCTAGTTGCTGATGCTTTGGATGTAACCTCGGATGATACTTCCCGGTTGTTCGTTTTGAAAAAGAATAGTATTTACACGCTCGCCACTGATCGCGATCTAAAAAGTTTTTCTATTTTGATCCCAACAATTATCTATTATTCATTGTTAATTTCTTAACTTTGATATTACATTCAGGTTACCTGCTATACGGGCCACCAGGATGCGGCAAGTCGTCGTTTATTATGGCTCTGGCAGGAGAGCTGGAGTACAATATCTGCGTGCTTAACCTATCTGAGAGGGGCCTTACCGACGACCGACTCAACCATCTTCTTAGGTATTTACTCCTGTTTCATGCAGATGCTGGTTAAGTTGTCTGTTAGCCAGTTAGTTGAAGTCCGCCCTGTCGAAAAGCACTGGGCAATTATGAAGCGGCGGCTCCAAAAAAATGTCAAAGCTGCAACATCAGTCACATCACAACTTTGACTTGACATCAAAAAGAAAATAAGATTGCAAGCAAAATAGCCTACGGCATTTTATAAAAAAAACGAGTTCTAGTAAAAGTAGTATATTTTAGTTCATTTTTAGGGTTACGTACCTTAAAAGGAAAAAACGGAACCCTTATAGTCTGTCTGTCAAAACCCTCTTTCTCTGGAACGCGTGGAGTTAGCATGCTGAAATTAATATCAAATATTCAAGCCTGCGGTTCCTTGAAGCTGTGAAAAAAATCAACCTTCTAAGTCCACGCAATCAAAAGATACAATCATTAAACCGTTTGTTTCCATACAAATTGCCGTACTGTGAAAACTAAAGTTGTCCTAGAAACTTGAAATTTGGTATGAAGGTAGCTCTTATAGCGCAACTACTCAGAAAATTCTCAAAATCTTAAATTTTTATGTCTGTATATGTCAGAGACCAATATAAAAAGACCCCACACGTACATTTTGCTTAGGAACAGGGCTCTGTTAGTACTAGAAAACTTAAAATACTGGGGAAAAGCAGGGAATCTTTGTATGAAACCCTCATGCGCGAGTCCGACTCGCACTTGTCCGGTTTTTTGTTTTAATTTCAAACATTTATTAATAAGAAAACTGTATCACTTTTACATTGTCTACATACTTTTCGATACGGTCTTTATTAGACTATTAATGTTAGTAGACATTAATGTTAATGTCGACTCCACAGCTCACTTTCGTCCTAGTGTGCGATGAAATGTCCGAACCCCGATCATACTCGTGTATGTCATTCATGTCAACATTTCAGCGTCGCGCCTCAGCAATCCATTATCCTTCTCGAGGACATCGACGCAGCCTTCGTGTCTCGTCAGGATACGCCGTCACAGAAGGCTGCTTACGACGGCCTCAATCGAGTCACATTTAGCGGGCTGTTAAATTGCCTTGACGGTGTCGCTTCTACTGAAGCACGTATAGTCTTTATGACTACGAACTATTTGGAAAGGTATGCATATATAGCAGAGGTGTTATTGTCTAACGCAGTCGGCTCAGCTTTGGTATTCACCATCTTACAGTCGAGTTCTCCAATATCTGTACAGCCAAACGTTCATAAATATCTAAACATGGACCTTATGTTACTGGCAATAGAGTCTGTGTATAGATATTTTTGAACGGTTGGCTGTACAGATATTGTGGAACTTGACTGTACAATCTCGTATCGTTTGACAGAAAAAGATGAATGCCAAAGCACAGCATTAGACAGTCAGTCCACTTTTTTATAGATTTATGTGGACCGTATGACTTGGGTACACCGTACAGTCAGCATCTTATATAGCTTGTCCAATACAGCCGGATTCAAAACATCAGACGAATACATGATTGACAAGTGTGTGTTAGCGACAAGGTACAAAAGTGAAAAGCTATTTTGTCTGTGACAATAATACGAGTTACCTAATGGTCTACAAATATGTAGTAAAGTGACTTATGTAGTTATGTACAAGATCGTATATTTAGTTTACCTACAAATCATCCTTATAAATTACAAAGACTGTGAATGTTGCAACTTATCCTCATCTAAGTATTTTGGTAACTCGCTTATAATCTTATAAAGGATAAATCTTGTTTTATACAGATTAGACCCAGCTCTGATAAGGCCTGGCAGAGTCGATATGAAGGAATTCGTCGGCCACTGTGACCAGCAACAAGTCGAACTTATGTTCTTGAGGTTCTACAAAGGAGACAAAGCCGCCGAGCACGCAAGAAAGTTTGCAGAAACGTAAGCATATAATAATACCAACTGATAATCACGGTCTCGGTTAGATTTTGTTTTATCGTTATGCGTGATCGTATCTTAAGGGACAATTATCTACTTAGACCAATATTGCTAGTCATTACAATAAATTATTAGCCGGAATTCAAATTAAACGAGTCCAGTGTGGTTTACTATGAACTAAGTAACTGTTACGCCTGCAGCACTTAGTTACAAGGCAGAAAATATTCTTCAAAAAAGTCAACACTGCCTCTTTTTCTTTGGTCGAGTTTTTCATGATTTATCGTTTGTAACGATCAAGTATTACTTGTACTATGTAGCTGTAGCCGAGTATTGTTTTTATATTTCAGGGTCATGAGCAAGAAAAAGGAAGTAAGTCCAGCGCAAATACAAGGGTACTTCATGTTCCACAAACATTCGCCGCCAGAGGACGTGCTCACGGACACGGAGTCAATATGGACGCTGGGATAAAGTCGGACGAGTCGATAAGTGATTCCGTGATTCTGACTCAGTTTGCATAAAGGTTTTGCTGCAATACGTGGCCGGCAACTATTGCTAGACAAAGACTCCTATAGTTGCCGGCCACATATTTCAGCAAAAAAATAAAAAGAAGCTTCTTAAATACCGTATGAAATAAATCAACTATGCATCCGCAACTATACTTCGTTTATATAAGCATTAAAAAGAAGGAAACAATCTTTAAGTCTTTTTATTATGAAAAAAAAAAATCGTTACCAAGGACCGTAAATAGATCAATTTATGGTCCTTGCCGTTACGTATAAAATATAAATAAATCTCATTGTTATTGTTACTTGCTGTTACTTATCTTTAAAAGGCGTTTTTCAATAAAAAGACATGTCAAGGTTGTTTCCTTCTTTTTAATGCAAAAATAAACGAAGTATATTACAGTGGCCAGCGCCCAGCATCTACTAGAGTTATTGGCACATGTTAGTACCTTTAGTACCTGTCATTTTTGGATATAAAAAGGGGAGTCATACGTTTGACGTATGTATCTGTGCATCTGTGAGTTTTTAGTGACATTGTAAAACACACTCACCGGGACGATTGGGTACATGACACCTTAGACAAACAACTTTTTTTGAAATGTCAAAACAATCGCATAGTAGAGAATTATGTATGAATTACTGAAATATGACGTCATAATTTCCAGTGATCAAACCGCCTCCTTCTTAACGCTTTTATTAGATTAAAAATCGTCGAAATTGCAATAATAAGTAAGACATCGGTATTTGAAAGTTTCGGGTGTGATTAGTGGTAGTAGAAAATTAATTTATATTGACATCATTGAAAGTCCCAATCAATCGCCCACCTTATTTGCCGTGGTTATGTGAAAATTGTTGTTTAATTAACTACTTGAACTTTTTACAATAAATAGGTAGTGAAGACAGGATTAATTGTACCGGTGAGTAGGTACAGTTCACTCACATTTCCAATTTTGATACTTAAATCTATTTTACACTACCGGGATAATTTGTGTAAATATCATTAATACCATGTACAAATTTAACAAAGTTTATTTCACACTGTGTTTTATTTTCAGAGTAAATGTTATACAGTAAACTCCATACTATAATACTATTTATAAATTTAAAATACAATTGTGTCATGCAGTAAGACTTGTAACGGAACTTATAAACCACATAAAATTTCTTCATCTCAAGGTGCGTACGAATTAGAGGCAGCCTCGGGTTGAGGCACACCGGCTCGCTTATTTGCTCCCATTTCTACGCGCCTCGCCCACGGCGTGCGCACAGTGCGCGACCATAACACGGCGAGCCACCGAGAATCGATTTTTTAACCGTGCTCAAAGGTGCCTCGGTGAGCGTACCTGGCGAACGCGGAACACACTTCAAATCAACACAAACTTGTTTGTGCGTGAGGCACATACGAATTTGAGCAAATGGGCGAGCCACACCACCAAACCAAACCACATTTTACTGCATTCGATTAAACAATCGAATGCAGTAAATGTGAAGCATGCATATGAATTGCGTTTAACAGCTTCATCCACTACCGAAGTGGATCCTTCTTTTTCTTGTTAACGATACGGTGAATCATGATTAAAGCAGCACACCTCGCCTCGGCGCACAAACAAATGCGCGATTCTCATGCTCGCGAGCAGCCTAGCCGTACGTGGCGAGGCTGCCTCGACCAGCGACTCTAACTCGTACGCAGCTTAACTATAGAGAATTAAATTTGATGCAGTTCCTTGTCTGAGTAGGTATTATTAATGTACCTACTGCGCACATGACTTTTTAACGCAACGTGAAGCGTATTATTTTTTAAACTTAGAGACGAGACGTGACAGCCAAAAGTAACACCAATGATGGAAGAGAGAAGATATATTATTTTATTTACGTATTTCTTCGTGGAGTACTTTTTGTCTCAGGGCTTTAAACGAACACAATAAAGTGAAAATCTTACAATGGATAATAACAAATAATGGGGTATCAACTGATGATATAAAGGGAAAACATGTAGTTCAAGAGTTATTTCTCGACATTTTAATCAACTGTATAATCGAAAACAGGCAACAGTAAAATATGGTAAATACTAAATAAGTTTAACTTTAAACTTTTCCAAACAATCAATATCACTCTTCATTTAGAGAATAACTACCACCAAATGTCGTGGACTAATTAACATAGTCGCGCGCTTTCAATCAAGTGGTAAAATTAAATGACTTAAGTGTACAATATCAAAATCTAGCATAGAACTATAACTAAAACGGGTATAAACACCTATATACAAACATATAAAACGCCACTAAATACATACCTTGTAAGTTCGTGGTGGTACCTAATACACTTTATTTAATCAATAAAGGCTCATACCATAATCATAAATGAACACTAATAAAGCGTGATCACAGATCAGCCTTAGAAATTGTTGGACTTTGTTGCTTAACTTATTTGACAGATTTCAAACTATCCCACTATTGTTGACTACTGCGACCAGTCTAAGCAGTGTATCTTCTTAAAAAAATTGAATTAACATAACATGATGAAGTTCGGTTTGGCAAACGTCATTCAACAACAGTTAGAAATTATAAGTAACCACTACGTAAGCGACCATCAACTTATTTAGATAATTCTGGCCAACATAATCAAGAGTCAACTTTATAATATTTTACTCTTTCTTTTACAGTAAGTTGAAGAAAGATGCTGCGTAATTTTAGTAGAATCAAGTACGAGTACAGTGTCCTACACTCTAGCCCTCTCGTGAACCTTCATCATCACCAGCCTTTTTTTTACGTCCCACTGCTGGGCACAGGCCTCCTCTCAGAATGAGAGGGCTTGGGCTATAGTTCCCACGCGGGCCCAGTGCGGATTGGGAACTGCACACACATCATTGAATTGCTTCGCAGGTGTGTGCAGGTTTCCTCACGATGTTTTCCTTCACCGAAAAGCTCATAATAAATTGCAAATGTAATTCCACACATAAATTCCGAAAAATTCAGAGGTGCAAGCCGGATTTGAACCCACAGCACTCTGCTTGAGAGGCCATAGGTCAAACCACTAGGCTATCTCGGCTTGTTTTGTGAACCTTATTTCAACGGAACATAAGGAGCACGATCAGCCAAATTGTTTTATGATCATGACAGACAAAATCTAGCTAGATGGGTCCGTTTGACATAATTATCTGTTAAATTCGTGATTGGCGTACTATTAAATTAACCAAAATCAAACGAGACTGAAATTTCAAACGGACCTCTCGATCACGATGCTAAAACCATCTGACGATATTTCGCCCCTCAGATAGCCCTCAGTGCTGGCGAATATATACAGGGTTCGTTATAATGAAATCCCAAGACTTCAGCCAGGGGTTGAGTACCTAAGTCTACTTAAGTGAGCACCACTGTGAAATGTTTTTTTTTTTTATAGAAATTAAAATTAAAAAAAAAACGATAATTGTCAACCAGGGCCGTGTTTTATAAGGCTACTACTACCTTTCTAACACCATTTTTTAGACATTTGTAAATTGTAACTTATAGCCTTATAAAACACGGCCCAGCTGAGGCAATGGAATATATAGATTTTTTGTAAAAACCTTGCAGGGGTGTTAATTTAGCCTTACTCAACCCCTGGCTGAAGTCTTGACGGTTCATTAAAACGAACCCTGTATGTATATGACATTTTTCGATGTGGTCAAAGCGGCCGACGTGACGCACAACATACGCAGCTTTATAATTATCAGTACGTTATATATTAAAAACTCTTCAAATTAGGTACATTTTTGAAAATCTACAGGCCATCTAATTAAGTAGCAGCAGCAAAAACTTAACGGCGTTTATTGTTAATTACTTTTAACTCCAGCAATTTCTTTTCAAAATGAGTAGGCAAAACAATTGGACAAAGGAGTGGACCAGTCAGATCCATATTGGAGCTATTCCGAACTGAAATGTATTGGTGGAATTAAATAAATGCTGGCTCTAAATAGTAACAAAATGTTCTGTTTCTGGATATAAAGATGAACTGACGAATGACAAACTTAATGAAGTATTAAGTTCTGGATATTGACATTGATGTTATCTAAGCACAGTAAGTTACTTGGGTGTACCAGACTATTAGATACAAAAGAATGTGTACCTATACATAATTTGCAAAAATCAATAACTATACCCTTTATGGTTCTGAAATACACATAATAGACTTCAGGAGACATAAAAAGTTGTTTGTGGAAGTGTGCACTTCTTTGCTTATTTTTGCAGCGTTTTGCAAGATTTTTGTTACAACATCTCCTTTGTATATTTTTAGTAATTCCCATTGCCAGAATGCGGGCAATTGGTTTGGATCGAACTTTCTTAAATTAGTGTCTTTGAAGGCGAAGCAAAATCTGTTGTTTGAACAGAACAACGACAGCCACACTCCAAGGGGCCGTATTGTATCTTGCTTTAACAGTAGCTTAAATGTTACGAGTCCTGTGAAATGCGCTGGCAACTCTTCGTTTATGTCCAATAATTCAAACCCATGGAATTGTAACACCCGTTTAAAGTATTGGAACGGAAACTTTGTTCTCTCATTGGGCAACTCCAAACAGTGCAATGTCACATATTCCAGATTTGTATCGTTCCCGAAGTTTGGTTTGTCAGCTGAAATGTTATTTGAAGTTATAACTGCGACATCATTGTGTTCAGGTTGTGATCGAGACATGGGTGCGGTTGTGTAGACTGCTGTATTATTTAAATGAGATGGAAAATTAGTATGCCTTTCCTTAAACGCCCCCAAAATATGCGTAAAATCTTCTGACTTACCTTGATTATTTAAAGCTCTTTCAGACATCAATTCGGACGGAGGTTTGACTTTGATTCGTGGTGCTGGTTTTTCGATAACAGGATCTGGCTGCTTTTCCTTTTCAGTTGTTGATAACGACCTAGTTGAAGTTATGATTGGCATGCACAAATTACTGTCCAAGACTTCTTCATTTTCTGTTTGGCCAAGTTCAGGGATAGGCATGTCTGTATCACTTGTTTGTACAGTAGTAGGTTTGATTTCGCACATTGCCTTTTTATTGGGAAGTTGTTTCGGATTGGCAACAGGAGTTTTATTCAGCAATTTATTTTTAAAATTTAAATCATCACTGTTATTTGTTAAAGAGTCTTCTCTGTTTGCGAGCTCAAGTTGAAGTGTCGATTTGTCGTCATTTTCGGTTTTGATACTTGCAGTGGCTGCGCTATTATAAGTATTATTATCATCACCGTTAATAGCCTGATCAATATGAAACGAAATTTCATGGAAATCTTTCCAATTACTGTCATCGTTCTCCAAATCTTTCCGAGATTTCAGTTTTGGCATTATCCTAACAAAATTATTGCTTTTTTTTTTATTTGAAGGAGTTGCAGGTTGCCATGAAATGTCCAAGTCTCTATGTTCCACATACCTAAGTAATCCAGTGCACTCGAAGCCTTGTTTGTGTATAACTTTTCTCCCCAAGCTTAATACTTTATGTTTTAGTGACGATTCGGAAACCGGTGGTTTAGTTTCACTTTTAGATTGCGCCTTCTTAATGTATTTCTTTTGACACATTGCTACAATATTTTGAATAGCTTTGTAATTGGCAATAGTCGCCTTCGTTTCTTCCTGTTTACTTACTTCTGTTGTATTCGCTATATTTTTATTGGAATGAGATGTATCATTATCAATCACAGAATTTGCATTAACCACCTGCTTATCGTCTTGGCCCCCGGGGTCAGTTATGTGATTAGTAGCACCTTCGAGGATAGTAGTTTTCGTCGAACTGCTTGAGCAAAGACGGCGAGTTTTTCTTTTCTTAGCTTTGGTGATTTCTTCTTCAGAGGTGTCCACAGATATTCTTGGTCTTTTATCAACCGTTTGTCTCCTTTCACTGGTTGCATGTTTCTGACTACAACATTTCTTTAAATATAGTGAGTAGTAATGGCTGTTGCTATTGCTAGTTATAATTTTATCAGTATTATATACCACTCTGTTTAAACTGCCTGTGCTGTTCCCCTTGTTGTCTACTTTATTTAGCTGGACTGCGCAGTATTTCCGAAATACCTTTTTATGTTTCTTTAATATTTTTTTATGCGTGTATACATGCCTTTTTATAGAAGAATAGTTTTGGTAACTTTTAGAGCAAATTTTGCAATAATAATGTTTACAATAACTTTTCTTCCATGTATCATCTTTGTCTTTGTGGCGATCGTCCAAAGTTGTTTGAATATTCCCAAGTTCAACAGAAGCCAAAGGCTCAACAGAGTTAGCGGGGGTAACACATGCCTCGGAATGAACGAAGGGAGTAGTAGAAGTTGACGTTTCCCCATTTTGAATCAGTTCATTGCAGGTACCAGTTTCAGATTTGAATTGCGTGTAGTTAATCTGAAATCAATAATTTCTTTTTCATATGTCGTATGTATCTATAACATGAATTCCCCACTATATTATGTGCCAATCAATGACATTCAATACACAAGAACCTGCCACCTCATACAAAATCGATGACAAAACATGGCGCCTTCTTTTAATTTCTGACTGATGGATGCGACTCGCTGATTTGTGACAATAACAACAAAATAATTTCAATCTTAATTTTTTACAGTTCTTAATTTAACGTTTTCGCGTGTTAATAATATTGGTGGTAGTCTTCTTATGCTGTGAGGGTATTCATTATAAAAAACATAAATTAAAAATTTAAAAAACCCTCTCAAAAAAAAACAGACAAAAAAAAGCCGACAAAAAGAAAACTAAAAAAAGAAAAAAATAATGCCTAATGTATTTTGTTAGTATGGATTAGTATGGATTAGTATGGATGGAAGTATGGATTAGCCCTTTCAGTTCAATATACCTAGCAAATTTTTAAATTCATGTTTTTTATTTTGTGTTTTTTACATTCACTTCACAGTAGGTAGGTATCTATATATGTATTACGCGAGCCCGATTTTTGTACACGCCATCAGATCTACAGTTTTGGTCCGATTTTGATAAATTATATGTCATTAGATTTGTATCACCCTGGAGAGTCGCATAAAACTCTTAGTTTTTGATTTTTTTACGAAAAAGTAGAAAAACATTAATTTTAATGAACTACTGTGCGCTACCCAACCAACCAGTATAAAAATAAACATGAATTGGACACAAACCTGTTGTAAGTTGTTAAGCAAGAAAAAATATCAGTTTTGAGTCGGCCAGACTATATCCACAATACATAAGATAATTACAGAATACAAAAAATATTTAATAATTTTGTTTACAATGAATGACAAACACATTGTGTCAACCTTTAATTTCTTTTTTATTGCGGCTCTATTACTTATGTCAATATTGAATTGCCATGTTTATTTACTTCAAAAAGCTTGATATACAAACTTATTTTAGCATATTCAAGGTGTAGAGAGAAAAATGAGATTCAAATAACATGGACCAGAAAAGGAATGGAATGAATTTTGGAACAGCGGTTCTCTTAGTACATTCCGAAGAGGTTATTGTGGTTCTGTTCTTTAACCTAGAGTAAATTCTCTAGATAAATAGCACATAAGTACTAGCTTTAGCTCGCGACTTCGTCCGCGTACAATTTCAGAATTTGAAAAGGCTAACCTTCCCTGGAAAAAAGTACCCTTTGTCAATTAGGGACAGGGACAGTGTATACCTACTGTTTCAAACTTTCGCGATTTTCACTCATACCGATAAAGATAAACAATATTCGGGACTTAAACACTACAGTACTATACGTTTTTAGGGTTCCGCACCTCAAAAGGAAAAACGGAACCCATATAGGATCACTTCGTTGTCCGTCTGTCTGTCTGTCTATCTGTCAAGACCCTTTTTCTCTGGAACGCGTGGAGGTAACATGCTGAAATTAATATCAAATACTCAAGTCTGCAGTCCCTTGAAGCCGTGAAATAATCAAACTTCTAAGTCAACGCAATCAAAAGATCATTAAAAAGGTTGTTTCCATACAAATTGCCGTACCAAATTTAGGTTTTCAGGGTACGGGGATTTGTATTTTTTGATTGAGTTGACTTAGAAGTTTGATTTTTCACAACTTCGAGGGACTGCGGGCTTAATATTTGATATTAATTTCAGCCTGCTACCTCCACGCGTTCCAAAGAAAAAGACTCTTAACAGACAGACAAACAGACAGACGGACAACAAAGTGGTCCTATAAGGTTTCCGTTTTTAGGGTTACGAAGCCAAAATGGCAAAAAGGAACCCTTATAGTTTCGTCATGTCCGTCTGTCTGTCCGCGGCATACCTCAGAGACTATTAGTACTAGAAAGCTGTAATTTTGCATAGATAAACATATTAATTAGGCCGAGAAAGTGCTGAGATAAAACCCTGAAAAATATTTTACATATTTAAATATTTTACTACACGTAAAGTAGGGATGATTTTTTATTTCTCGCCCACCTCATAGTGTAGTGTGTCGTCGTCGTCGTCGTCGTCCGTCCCGTCCCGTCCCCCCCCCCCCTCCTCTACCAGAGAAACTGTTATATTTTGTAATGTGAAAAAAATCAGAGCAGTAGTGCATATAGTGAATTTTAAAGGAAAAGTATCAGAGATAAGCAGACTTTACAGGACTTTACGAATAGGTGTAATGAAAATACCTTTAAATTAGGTATCTATGCCAGGGCTTTTTCGTAATGGCTTAGGAACCCTATCCTGGGCGTGTCCGACACGCTCTTGCCCGATTTTTAACATGTAAAGTACCTATCTAATGAACACAGAAAGATATAAAAAAAAAAATACACTCAAGGCCAAAATTAGAGGAACGTTTTCTAATGTTTCTTGAGTGTATTATAAATTTTAAAAACTCCGAAAAACTTTTTCTGTTTGACTATCGGAATTATCATATTCTAGCGGCGTTTCGACGCCGCAGCGGGTCTCTAGTATATTTTTTTATTTGACATAAACCAACAAAAAATCCAAGAAATCAAGCAACGAGCTCCCGGATTACGAATTTCCGAACTTAGCCATACTGAAGACATCAACGGGCTCTCACATCTGGGATCTGAACTTGAGACATTTAAAAGTTTAATATCTCCAAAACGGCCAAACCGATTTTTATGAAATTTAGCTAAGAACCATCTCCATTAAACTAGCTTTCGATTAAAAAAAGCCGCGTCAAAATCTGTCCATCCGTTTACGAGCTACGATGCCACACAGACACACAGATACACATGCTAAACTTATAACACCCCTCTTTTTCGTCGGGGGTTAAAAAGTAACATAGAAAATTGGAATTTAAATACTTAATTAACGTACGGAACCCTCTCCACGGGAGTCGATCTAGCACTTGTTCGTTTTTTTTATAAATTGTGTCGAATTTTGAAGATGTTCCAAACTTGAAACTCATAACGACGTAGAATTCGACGTCGAAATGTCATTACGACATCGAATTCGATGTCGTTATGAGTTTTAAGATTACGTTACTAGTGCTACTAGTACTCTAATAACGTGACCTTCAGCATATTAATAAATAATAACATAGTAGAACGGAAAGTCCCGCTAAGGACGGGCTCAAGGTCACGATTTTAAAGCACTCGTTAAACGAGCTACTCAGTCAGGCTGTCACGGCCGGCGTCGCCAGTTTGGTTGTTTGTGCGTTCCGTACCCACATTTTGGCAACGCCGATCTTGGAAACAAATAACAATGGTGTCAAGTTATTGCTCTGTATTTGGGTGCAATACTTACTTAAATCACCTTAAATGGCTTCATTTGGTATGGCACTTATAATAACTTCTTATTACTATATAAAACTAGAATTACTATATAAAGCTAGAATAAAATAATGATTTCAAAGTAAAGAAAAACTTATACGAGGGCTGTTTGATAAGTACCCGTTTATAGAAAAAAAAAACAATTTTTTTTCATTTATTTTTCTACGTAGTCACCTTTTAACTCTATACATTTGTTCCACCTATACTCAAGCTTCAATAAACCATCCAAAAAGTATGATTTTGGATAGTCATTAAAATAGGCCTCTGTGGCGGCAATGACTTCGTCATTTGATCCAAATCGCTTGCCACCGAGCCATTTTTTTAGGTTGGGAAACAAAAAGAAATCGCATGGGGCCAAATCTGGAGAATACGGGGGGTGAGACAATAGTTCGTACCGTAACTGTGCTAATTTAGCCGTCACAACTCTGGACGAATGAGCCGGGGCGTTGTCGTGATGAAACAGTACTTTTTTTCTTTTTTAAATGGGGTCGTTTGTCCTTCAACACGGCGTCAAATTCATCCAATAAATTGGCATAGTACTGCCCTGTTATTGTTTTTACCTTTTCTAAATACTCAATATGTATAATACCCTGCGAATCCCAAAAAACGGTCGCCATGACCTTTCCAGCCGATGGGACGGTTTTTGCTTTCTTTGGAGCAGGTTCACCCGGTAAAATCCACTGCTTCGACTGCTCTTTCATTTCCGGGGTGTAGTGGTAGACCCACGTTTCGTCCACGGTCACGAAACGACGCAGAAACTCCTTCGGCTTACGTTTGAACACGGCCAAACACTGCTCCGAAGTAGTCAGTCGGTTCCGTTTTTGCTCCTCCGTGAGTAAACGCGGCACCCACCTCGCCGATACTTTCTTCATACCCAATTTTTCTTCTAATATGTGTTGTACCCTCTCGATTGAAACGTTTACAGCATCAACGATTTCTCGGAGTTTAATTCGGCGGTCGGCAAAAACGATATTTTCAATTTTCTTAACCATATCGTCTGTAGTCACCTCAACTGGCCGGCCTGGCGATCCTCATCAAAAACGGTTGTTCTCCCCCGCTTAAACTCGTTATACCAATATATGACGGTTGTCATAGAAGGAGCACATTCATGATAAACCACTTGCATTCTTACTTTTATTTCATCACATGTTTTTCCTTCCAAAAATAAGAATCTAATTACAGACCGATACTGTTCTTTCTCCATTTTAACAATTTTAAGTTCACGCCTACACTGAATCGTTGTCAAATGAGAAAAAAACAAAAGAATGCCATTTTTTTTAAATTATCCCGCCTCTGAAAAATGGCTTAAAAAGGTGGTATACTTATTTGCGGCAAGTGATATTAATATATTTAGAAAACGGGTACTTATCAAACAGCCCTCGTATTTTAGCGATATTATCTATAGACGTAGGTAAATAATATTTAACAGTAAGCAACCCTAGCAACACGTCTGGACGAAAGAGGGGTGTAACTCTGTGTTTGGAACTCGGGCAAAAGAGATCCCGTTCTACTCTGTTATTATTTATTCTTATGGTATGAATACATATTTGTGAGACTGTGGTGTATACCTACACATTGGTGCCCTTGAGTACCTAATGCACCGAAGTGAATTAGTTAGCAAGAGGAATAAATAAGAAATACCTAGTGAAATAAAAACGGATCACTCACGTATATAAGTCGAGTTTAGTGTGTGTCTCGCCGCCGCTGAGTCGTGCGCTCCCAGAGGAAGGACTACGAATTAGTCTGAAACATGTCAGGCTAAACTCGACTTATATACGTGAGTGATCCGTTTTTATTTCACTATGATTGAGTCTCACGGTAGTTTCACGTTAAAAGAAATACCTAGGTAGGCAAAACATTAATTTTAATTGAAATGTACTTACTTTGATATTTTTCACTAAATTTTCCCGCAATTTCAGCTGTTTCAGTTTATATGTGGTTTTTACTGCATGGTAGTCACTTAGGGTGGACTTACACTTTTTACAAATTAATTGAGGCAAGCCATCAAAGGGATCAGTCTGAAAATAGTAAAGAAATAATCAAAAATCGGCAAATATTATAAACTAACCGACCCAACCAACTTCGTACCGCCATAGACCGTTCCATAGAAAATGTATGAGAAAATGAATTTTCTTAAAACCGAATTTTTTTCGTGAATTTTTCACCTCTTTTATTAGTTATTCTGCTATTCGAAGCCGAGACAAATCTAACAAATCAAAGATCATAAAAATCGGTAGAGCCGTTCTCTATGTATAGATGGTGTAACTAACATACATAGGTATGGACGGGCCCTTCAGTTCTTAGTTTTTGTTGCCTATTTACATTGTTTTTTTGGCACTAAAATCAGGTTATGAGATCGTCACCAATGAGCAAGAGCAGATTTATTTAGTATCTCTTGGTATTTCCACTTCGAGGGCAACACTAATGGGCATGAGGAGCTGTGAGCTGTTACCCAAAGCTCTTGCGCAATTTTTTAATTCTAATTTATTTAGCAATAAATGTGAAAAAAAACATTTGGGCATGGACCTGCCGTTTCTTTAGCCCATCTGAATACAGGCAGGCTCTTTGTGTGTATTTTCTTCAATATGACACTATCAGTATACCTAACTACCAATATTACCAGTGGTGTTGGCATTGGCAGACAGAATATAATAAATTGCATTGATTTTATCAAAATTCGCGATTACCAACATATATTTTTGGCTAAAAGACAGTATTCAACAAAAAATTATAGGATTTGGATTTTACAAATACCTACTTTGGCTGTTGATGACACTTCTTATGTGAAAGAAAGATAATACGAATCATATTTTAAATGCTCACAAAATGAATAGATACTTTTTAAAAAACTTACTTTACATAGCTAATACTTACATCAATATCAAAACAATCTTTGATCAACTCATTGATACTTGGAACAATTTGATAAACTCCATCTTCATCAAGGCACATCCGGCATTTAATAAATAACTTTACATCCACCTCAACCATCTCCATTGTGGAAACTGAAATAAGAGCACCAAATCAATGTCAATATTTTGTTACTATTTAAAGTACATGCCATAGGGACATGAGACATGTGTACAGTGTAGGGTTTAAAATTGCTTAAGAGGAAACATTATTTTTCCATACAAACATTCTCGACTATTAACTCCCTGGTTTTTGACCCTAGATCAATGATTTTTAGGGTTCCATACCTCAAAAGGAAAAAACAGAACCCTTATAGGATCACTTTGTTGTCCATCTGTCTGTCAAGACCCTTTTTCTCTGGAACGCGTGGAGGTAGCATGCTGAAATTAATATCAAATACTCAAGCCTGCAGTCCATTGAAGCATTAAGATGCTTCCCTGAGAGGATGACGAACGCTTCGCGCTTTCCTCGCCCCACCTTACTTCTACTAAACAACTTCGTTTTAGTGACGATATCTATTAAATCTAACTTTATTTTACACAGTGTTATCACAAATAACGCGCCTTTTCGAAAAAAATGTTTTTTTTTTTCAAAATTCGCACCGATTAAGTAAATTACTTATTTAAAAATTTTAAAATATTCTAAATAAAGGCCTGGTGCCCAGCAGTGGGACGTAAATAGGCCGATGATGATGATAGTGATGATGATGATGATGATTATAAAAAGGTATTTTAATAATGTTAAACATAGAAATCCTAGCTTATTAAATTCTTGATACATTGGTGTATGTCACAAGTCAAAGTAAATTATGCTTATGATGTAGTAACAGAATATTAATTGCAACTTGACTTACTTGTGATGCAGATATCATAAGTATTAAATAGGAAAAAAATAACATGAAACATAGAAAAACAAGATGTTATAGATACTTAATGTATTTATATATTTTGTTTTTATCGTTTTAATAATTTACAGACTAAAAAGCAGCCATTTCAGCATCTGGGTCAGGGAAGCGCCTTAAAAAGGTTGTTTCCATACAAATTGCCATACCCTGAAAGGGTACTTCCAGTTGTCCTAGAAACTTGAAATTTGATATGAAGGTAGCTCTTATAGCACAACCACTCAGAAAATTCTCAAAATCCTAAATTTTTATGTCTGTCTCTAGATTTCATAGACCAATATAAGATGACCCCACACTGCGTACATTTTGCTTAGGAGCAGGGCTCTGCTAATACTGGACAACTTAAAGCACTGGGGAAAGCGTTAAAATCTTTACACGGAACACTCGTCCGCGAGTCCAACTCGCACTTGTCGCTTTTTCAAATAAGATCAATATTATTAGTATCAGTGTCAGTCTGTTTTGCTTATTTTTGCTTTTATAAGTGCTAGGCTACTTCAAACAATGCTTCAAACAGCCCAATTAAGTAGGCCGCAAACAGAAGCTCAGTATACAAATCTGACAGTAAGTGCAAAAATAAAGTAGTCCGACCAGAGTCTGACAGTATTTTCATCCAATCGAGTTTCCAAAAGTTCACAATGGATAAAATTTTAGAGGAGGAAATAGTCGAAAATGAAACCTTGATATTTAAATTTATTAATTAGGATTTTTACTTGGAGCTGCAGTTGTCCCTATGACACTGATTCTGGTCCCACCTATGTCAGTGCGATAGAAATATTGATTTAGGACTCATAAATCTGAAAGCCTTGCCAGCCCAGTTTGTGGTACATATTCTTTTTTTCTGCCCTCTCTCCTCTTTTCTGTTATTTGTATAGGAAATTGAGTGAATGCTAGTCTATGGTAGGTATATTCTCACTTATAACTTTATAAGGCACGAGGCTAAATTTGGTCTGCACCAAAAGAACCCAATACAAAAGAACTCAGACTGGTAACATGATGGCAGCAATATCACAAAGATTGAAATGCTAAGGTAGCCATTAATTAATCATTTAAACACAGGGTGCCTATTGCTGGTAATTTAGAGTTAAACTGTAAATGTTACAGATTGATTGTTATATTAGTCGCTGATGTTGCATTCGAGTTCGAGTTCGCGTTTTGCGTATTCGAGAAAGCACAATTTATAATAACAGGCCAAAGGCCCTTCAAACCTTTAGAACTTGTAGAATGTTTTTAGTTTGAATGCATTATTTTATTACTTCTTAAAAGTAATGTGATTTTACAACTGTCAATAAGCAATTCAGTTACATTCATTAGCTACGAAAGTTATTTCGTGGATATTTTTCGAAACTTCGCATTAGCTAGAGCAATCGGTCTGTGAGCAGCAAACGTGAATTACAATAAGGTATAAAAAGATAAAGTTTAATAATTTAAAGAATGTGTTCAATATACTATTAAAGTTCATCGTAAAATTTATAGGTTATAGTTATAGGATATTTTGGACAGATTATTTAGAACGTCTGAAAGTAAAGCAACACTTACCAGTGGAAATAAAAAAAAACTTTTGTTTCATTATCTCACCAGTTACGGCATTTGCCACTTGTTTGCCACTAGCGAAGGCGTGGGCCTAAGGGGGCCTTGCAAAATAGTTTTCACTTACCGTTTTCTTTCTCTAGTTTTGGCTATTAAACGAATAATTCGTCGCTAACCTAATGTCGCCGACGTCTACGCCTGTCGCTGTCGCCTACATTACTATGACTTATGACTATCTCTCACTCACAGTCCAGTCCTAGTCAAAATCAAGTAGTATGTGACACAATCTGACCAAAGAGAATATAATCACTACGTTTAATCTGACATGACTGTGTGGACTGTGGAGGTCACGTCACAGAGTACTTTTTATAAACTGGTGGACGTTTGAATTTTTGGTCAGACAGTTGAACTTGCAAACGACTCGCTCGGCTGGCTAACTTGACTCGAGCGAGGTCAGGGCCATGTTTTATAAAGCTACAAGTTACAATTTACAAGCGGAAGTCTCATTCTATCACCTTTTATTAGAAAGAGACTTCCTCTTGTAAATTGTAACTTGTAACTTTATAAAACACGGCGCTGGTGTCGTGCACGGTGGTTTTTTTTTTGTGGCCATACAGAGATTAGCCAATGTCAAAGTTAGGGAAACTAATTCAGGTTAAAAGTATAAAATTCGTAATTTGGAAAGTAAGGATAGGATTAGTTAAACAAAATAAATAATACAAATATTTACAGATAAAAATAAAAGTGAATAACAATGAGACAATTTTTTTTTTATTATAATTTTATATTATTATGTTCTAAATATGAAGCTAATACATTATATACATCGTGATTATTATAATACAGTAAACAAGTGATAGATGTGGGGAAAGGAATGCAGATAGATAGGAGTTGGGAAACGAAATCAGACCGATCGTAGAGTCGACAGGAGAAAAAAATATGATTCACATCCCCATACTCGCCGCAAGAACAAAGTGGATCTGCGACAATCTTGAACTTGAACAGAAACGCTGGAGAGCACACGTGACCCAAGCGTAATCTACACAAGATAGATGTACTCTTTTTGGAAAAAAACATTTTGCTGAACCATGCTTTACATGGAATTAACTTCTGGACCTGACGATAATATTTTCCTTTACTGCAACTATTCCACAGTTGATTTCATGTTTCATACAAGTGCTCCCTGGGCAAATTGATCAAATCGTGACAGTAATTAATATATGGAAAGGTATCTCCAATATGGACTGCTTCATTAGCTAAGCGGTCAGCTCTCTCATTACCAGCAATCCCCACGTGACTCGGAATCTATGACATAACAATGTTACAACCCCTCATCGAGCAACTTAGAATACGTTCCCTAATATTGAATACTAACTGAGCCTGTTTATGTGATTGAAAAGGGAAACGTGAAATAGCTTGCAATGAGCTGAGAGAATCCGAAAAGATTACAACTTTACGAAGTTGTCGTGAGTTTCGACTCACGAAAGGTAAATACTTGAATAATAATTCATTTAGTTTGTATAATTATTATCTGTTGCAACACTTAAACATATTCGGTTTCCTCATGTTACCTGTAACTGTCCATGACGATTATCTGTGGTCACCGTTACCGCCTAAAAATGAGCTCTGTCAAAAGTTTTCTCACAAGTGCTAATGTGTAGTTGTTTCAAGTTATAATTAGTGATTCACTGGCTGCAATCTCCAGAGAGCTAAGTATCTTAAGTATCTAAGCATCTTACCTTAGGGGATAAGTATTTTGTGTCTTGTTGAGCATTGATGTTATTCATTCTTGTCTATTCTCGTCAATAGCATTCAGTAAATCAACTAAAGTAAATTCCCGTATCAATTCGTATGTTCAGCTTACTCAAGCCAAGCACGTCCATGAAAAACCCTAAAATAAAAGTACCAAGTTGTTTCCTGACCGCTGGGTCAGGAGTCAGCGCTAGAATTCTAGTTAACCCCTTCCCGTGTCAGCAGCACTGAAGCTGGCCAGTAACGCATCTCTGGTATCGAGCTCCTAGTGAAGCAGGGTGGCAAACATCGGCACTGCTGACACTCCAGCCAAAATCAGGGCAACAAATAACTGCCTAACCAAAGTGGGACCAAAAGGCCATTAATTGGCCATCGGGGCAAAAGACAACTTAACAAAATCAGCCATGCCTCGGCACGAGGGTATAGCCTAAAAATCATGCAGTGGCTCAACGTTAGTGCTTGGGAGTAGGACTTAACATAAACAGGAAATGTCTACGTGTGAACCAATTGATTTGAAAGTAGATAAAATAAAGTTCATATTAAAGCTTGAATGTTCAGTATAAGTCAGCTTTTGACCACTAAAAATAAGACACAAAGTACACATGGGTGTTGTGGACCCATGGATGTGTGGCTCTCTGGTCAGAGAGTCATATCAGATCTATTCCACAAGAGGTGACGGGAGTTTGGTGCCCTGGGGATTGCCTATTAGCAAAGCATACTAATATCTTGTTAATGGGGCGATGACTACGCTGCTTTGATGAGCTTCAGGTATGAATTTGCTCTTGACTCTTATCGTCCTAATTAATCTTAATACTATATAAGATTATTCCTCTGGCACACAAAGACAGACATTAAGTTTGCCGATACAAAGATCTTTTATGTTGTTACATGTCAGTAAGGACAGAAGTTTGGCTAAAATCGCATATTCTATTGCTTTTAAAATTCCAAAAACTTCCCCAGTGAATACAGAAGATTCCAGGGGTAGCTTGATTTTCTGAACGATTTGATATTGGGAATGATAAACACCGACCCCTACACAACTAGATGTCGTATGCTTGGAGGCATCTGTAAAAATGTAGTGCCATCCCGGCCATCTGTTATCAACTATGTAATTAAACTGAGCATTTTGATTGTAACCATGTTTGGAAATTCCCAAATCTAATTCAATTTTCGGATTGGTAACTAAAGCTTTGAAATTATTTATATTGATATAGAGGCAGAAGGTTGGATTGATGAGTGACAGCTTCTATACTTTTGTGCTTTTTATAAGATTTAATGAGGAGCGGAGCATCTTTGTGTTTCCAATAGCTAGAAGTGTCTACCTCAACATTTACTTACGATATTTTCCTTAATAGAGGATGTGTTTTTAACTGCCAGCAGCGGTAAAAATATCTGTCACATATATACTGTAGCCTCAATGACAAAGGAGGGTCACAACATTCCACCTGCAGGCAGTTAATCGGACTGGATTTCATTGCTCCTGTTATAAGTCTTAAGGCTTTCGATTGAACTCCCTCTAGCTTTTTACTTGCATTTATATTACCAGGTTGCAAAAGAAATGTACCGTAATCTAATACACTCCTAATCAGTGCATTATAGAGAAGCTTCATAGTAAATGGGTGAGCACCCCACCAAACCCCTGTGACACATCTTAGGATATTTAAGTTACGTTCACACCTCACCAGGGCATATTCAAAATGTGGAATCCCAGTGAGTTTAGTGTCTAGTATAACACCCAGAAACTTAACTTGGTTCTTTACTGTCAAAGGTGTATTGTTAAGAGCAACCTCTACAATGGGCAAGATACGTTTCCTCGAAAATAATACCACAGTGCTTTTAGATGGTGATAAGCCAAGACCATTATTCTCTAACAATATATTTAGTGCGCCCAACGCCGTACTTAAAGTTTCACTGACCTCCTCTATGATCTGACCAGTGGCATACAAGAGCAAATCATTGGCATACTGTAGTACGCTTACATACTTATTTACAGACGATTCTAAATCAAAAGTATATACATTAAATAATAAAGGACTCAAAACGGACCCTTGTGGCAGACCCTTCCAAATCGTTCTAAATATAAATGAATTTCCGCTTGGATCTACCAGATGCTTTATAAACCGTTCACCTACGATATTTACAATGAAATTAATCAACAAGGACGGGATTTTAAGCTTCTGCATTTTATTTTTAATTATGGAAATATTTACATTATCGTAAGCAGCATTTACATCTAAAAAGTCAGCTACCACAGATTCATTACTAGAAAAAGCAAGTCGTATATCTGTGGTAAAAATACTCAAGTTGTCAAGAGTACATTTACCTTTTCTAAAACCAAACTGACTGTTAGACAGCAGATTGTTATGTTCTAAGAACCACTACAAGCGATTCTTAATAAGGTGTTCAGCTACTTTAGCGAGCGTGGATGACATAGCTACCGGTCTATAAGAGGATGGATCAGTGCTAAGCTTCAAAGATTTAAGTAGAAAGATCAAATCTTGAGTTCGCCACGAAGGGGGAACATGACCCGTAATAAACACATTATTAATCAAAGATAATAAATAAATTTGGCTATCGTTATCAAGGTGGGTTAAGAAAGAATACGGAATTCCGTCTTCTCCTGGAGCAGAGTCTTTAACATAAGAAAGAACCCCTTGCAATTCATCTAAAGTAAATGGCGAATTCAAATCCATCACATCGTTACTATTATCTAAAACAGGATTGGGCACTGAATGGTTAAATACAAATTCTTCTGGAACAAAAGGTGGAGCCAAGCGGTCCATAATGTTTTTTGCCAAACCCGGAGGCAATTTACTTTGTTGATTATTATTAAATGCTGATCTAAATCTTCCGATATTTTCCCACACTAAGGAGGGTTTGACGTTGGGGCAAAGTGAAAGACAGAACTTACGCCATCCTTCGAATTTCTTTTTTCTAAGAAGTTTTTTAGTGGACTGTGCAACTTCTATATAGCGATCAAAGTTTGAGTCAGTCATATTTACACTATACTCTTTTTCAGCCTTTTTCCTTTTTTTGTCTGCTATTGTACACTCCTCATCCCACCAAGGTGGTGAAGGAATGAAGTTAGCCCCTTGTTTTTTAACAAGAAAGGTTTCCTCTGCAGCCCCTATCAACATTTCTGTAAATAATTGTGAGCAGTGAGTTATATTATCTTTCGATATTTCAGGCAATTCAGACACTCTCTGTTTTACTTTATTTAGGAAAAGGTTCCACTTATCATCAATTAATTTATATTTCATACGAGGCTGTCTTAAATTCTTAACTGGTTTGTAAAAGGAAATGTAATTAATAAAGGATAGTGATCACTTCCCTGTATGGAATCTAAAGGGTTCCAGGAAAGAAGAGATGCAAGCTCAGGTGTACAAAGGGAAAGGACAGGCGCACTGGGAGTTCTTGCCAGGCGTGTAGCTACACCTGTGTTCAATATGCACAAGTCATGATTATTAATTAAATCTAGTAACTGCTCACCATAATATGTTGTAGATGAGCATCCCCAAAGTTGATGGTGAGAATTAAAATTGCTTAAGAGCACAAAAGGTTTGGGCAAATTATTAAGAAGTTGATTAATTTCATTGAAAATAGCAATACTCGGACGAGCATAGTATAGATACATAACAAATACTATTTACACTCACTGCAACAACAGAAATGTCATTACAATGGTTAGAAAGAGATACTGGGATTGCAGAAAAGGAGCTTTCAACGAGTATGGCAACCCCACCATACCCATCTGATCTGTCATCCCTGAAACAGGCAAAACCAGGAAGCTTAAAAATAGAATCCTGCTTCAACCATGTTTCTTGGAGGCAGATAATGAAAGGTTTGTATTTATTTACAATATGTATAAACTCTGATTTCTTATTGGTTATACTGAGGCAGTTCCATGAAGTGCTGTGGCTTTGTGGGCCATTATTATTAGTACTTGAGATCTGATAGAGTGTATCTACAACTGCTGCAACGTTGGACGGTGAAATTATATTGGACTGAGACAAGAACTGTATTAATAATTTTATAATTTCAGTAGTATTCTTATTATTTTTCGAACTATTGTCAGGATAACTGGGTTTAGTCTTTGGTATAGTCGGATTCTTAATGATTTCTGCATGAGCAGCAACATCATATCCCTTTGAGAGTCGGGGAGGGGTCCTTGGCTTTAAGAAAACCGTTTTTTTATATGATTGAGATTTGCTTGTATTAATTGGTGATTGAACTATTACATTTTCTGAAATTCCCTGTGCAGCATCTGAAGATTGCTGCCCAGATGTGAGAAGAGCATCAACATACGATACTCTAGACACTGGAGGATGTAGCTTCTGAGCTTCCATGTATGAAATACAGCTTTTGCTCATGGTATCTTTAATTGCTCTTTGCCTACTGTATTCTAAGCATTTTTTATTAATAGCTTTGTGATGCCCTTTGCATAAAATACACCAATAATCTTCCTCCTCGGCTCTGCAGCTCTCACCTGAATGACCTTGCCCGCATTTGTAACATCTTGGTGTTGATCGACACTGCATTTTTACATACCCATATCTACAGCAGTTGTAGCATTGTACTGTCGGGTAAATATACAGATCTACTTTAAGTGTTGTATAGCACATGTAAACACGTGTTGGTAGAATCTGCCCATCAAAGGTGATAACTATAGTCCCTGTGTTTTCGAATTGTTTAACGTTATTCACTATAACTTTTTTTTAAGCCGTCTTATTTTAAGGATTTTTCCTCATCCGAGTGGAGTGCTAATATTAGCAATGACTTCCTCATCAGACCAATCTAAAGGTGCACCTCTGACTATACCCATACGGGTGTCAATATTTGTTGGCACAAAAGCCTTAATTTTTCTTTTACCAAATTGTTATTATCGAGGAAGTCATTTGCATCCATAAACTTTTCAAATGAAATACTAAGGCGGTTACGTCCTATACGTTTTAAGCGGCCATTCACAATTCCTATGATGTTATTTTTTTTAAGGAATCTACCGAATGCTACGGGATGAAGGGTTGTGTTCCATCATTACCAGAAGATGCTAGTGTGGAATTGAAACACAAGCAAGCGAAAGGATTTTATAGTTGAACCACGAGCGAAGCGAGTGGTTTTTAAATAGAATCCTGAGCGTAGCGAGTGTTTCAACACACGAGAAGTAAAATACATTTGCACCCGTGTGTAACACAAAACTTTTCCCCTCACTGTAGCGAGGAAAGCGCGACATCCGAAAAAACAGCTCAAAAAATAAATCTTCATCACTGGAATCACAATTTTTTTTACGGCATTATAACATAAAACTATGGAAGTTGTGTATTTTTACGTGAGTCTTGAGTCGGTGAGAAAAATTTTGTTGACAATGTTGACATTTCTGACGATGCGTTTAGAAATTGCATAGACTCAACTTGTGTGTTCAGAATTATATTCAACATAATTATAAAAAACAACAAATGGTTCTTATAGAATTTTGTTAAATAAAGTTAAATTTGGTATTTTTTATTAAATTCTCAAACCATTTATCATTTATTTAATGATAATTATTATCGAAGGAACCATTATTATGAGCGTTTTACGTTTTGTTATCTGTCAAAAGCTACTTGAACACGCTCCACTCCAAGGTCAAATTACTTTCCTCATTAGTGGATAAAACGCGATTTTACCCGCTTGTATTAAAGGATAAAAGACGGCTTTCCGAGGTAGTGAGGGGAAATAGTTATTTGTTATACAAGGGTGCAAAGTTGTATTTTACCCGCTAGTATAGAATTGAAACACAAGCAAGCGAAAGGCTACATTTGCACCCGTGTGTAACACAAAACTTTTCACCTCACTGTAGCGAGGAAAGCGCAACACGAAAAAAAACAGCTCATAAAAATAAATCTTCATCACTGGAATCACTTTTTTTTACGATATTATAACAGAATAGCCCAAGCCCTCTCATTCTGAGAGGAGGCCAGTGCCCAGCATTGGGACGTAAAAAAGGCTGGTGATGATGATAACACAAAACTCTGGAAGTTGTGTATTTTTACGTGACTCTGAGTCGGTGACAATTTTTTTGCTGATAATGTTGACATTTATGACGATGCGTTTTGAAATTGCATAGACTCAACTTGTGCGTTCAAAATTATATTCAACATCATTATGAAAAACATATGTTCCTCATAGAATTTTAAGGACCACTAAATAAAGCTAAATTTGATATTTTTTATTAAATTCTCAAACCATTTATCATTTATTCAATGACAATTAATATCGAACGAACCATTATTGTGAGCGTTTTACGTTTTGTTATCTGTCAAAAGCTACTTGAACACGCTCCACTTCAAGGTCAAATTACTTTCCCCACTAGTGGAAAAAATGCGATTTTACCCGCTTGTTTTAAAGGATAAAAGACGGCTTTCCGAGGTAGTGAGGGGAAAAAATATATGATGATCTTTCGGTTTTAATTATTCCGCGTTATTAAGCGTTCGACAGATTTGTTAGGCTTAGTACATTTTGGTGCCATCTTGGGAGGAAAAGCGTCTCGTATCATTCTATGAAATAGCGACATCTTACGTAGTCTTGGGAAAGCAATTACTTAAGGAACGTAACTTTTAACTTAACTTTATAATGTGGAACATTCTAGATGTTGTTCCGAGTGTTCATCTCAACGCCATCTAGGGAGGAGTAGAAGTCCTATTATTATTATTATTATACAAATATTCATTCTATTTTTATCAAATTCAAAAAATGAGGAGGTCTCAATTCGTCGGAATCTTTTTTAGGGTTCCGTAGCCAATATGGCAAAAACAGAACCCTTATAGTTTCGTCATGTCCGTTTGTCTGTATGTCCGCGGCTAGCTCGGAGACTAATTGTAAGTACATACTAGCAAGCTGCAATTTGCATAGATATAGGTACATATTAATTAGGTGACAGGGATAGGGATCCTGGGCGTGTCCGACACGCTCTTGGCCGGTTTATTTTTTAATGTATACTGTTCCCCGATTATTTAACTCCCGACGCAAGGGAAAAAAATACGCGTAAATAACATTAAAATTACGTTTTCGTTTCCTCGTCTTACTACATTGTCCAGTCCACACACCGTGGACGCAGTATTTACCCCGAGTTGGAAGACTTGGTCAACGGGGAGCGTGAACGAGCCTTTACTGAGTGATGTACTAAGCCCTCCTACTACGAAGTGCAAAATTCGAACTTCGTATAGTGCCGTCCCGCTCAAGCTAATGTTATTTAATACAAGAGTGAGCGGGACGACACGGTACGAACTTCGATTTTCCCGCAGTGTAGTGTGCTACCACCCTGCATTTGACAATAATAAAAATGACGATGAAAACGAGGGTAGTCGTGTGCCGTTGTCAGCTGCAGCCAGTAGTCGCGCGAGCAGAGCCGCGGCGCGTAGTATGCGTCTCGCTGCCGCTGGGTCGTGCGCTCCCAGAGAAAAAACTACGAATTAGTCCGAATCATGTCAGGCTAAACTCGACTTATATACGTAGTCTCATGTTAAAAAGTTGCATTGTTTGAAAGGGTATACTTACTTTCTAGTTGGTCCCATTTTCATCAGGTCGGGATCTGATCTTGGGATTCTGGAGAAATCGAAGGAACTCTTCAAATATTATAGGCACACCTATCGCGATTTGGGTATTTTTAAACGACTTCAAAAAAGGAGGAGGTTCTACGTTCCCCTGTATGTATTTTTATAGTAACTCGTTGTTTGCTCTTGCAAAGCACCATTAGCGGAAGTGAAATTGATGATGGAGATCGCAAATGGCCACTCTTTTTAACATAAAATGGGTATCGAGCTATATACGAGGGCTGTTTGATAAGTACCCGTTTTCTAAATATATTAATATCACTGGCCGCAAATAAGTATACCACCTTTTTAAGCCATTTTTCAGAGGCGGGATAATTAAAAAAAAAAATGGCATTCTTTTGTTTTTTTTTTCATTTGACAACGGTTCAGTGAAGGCGTGAACTTAAAATTGTAAAAATGGAGAAAGAACAATATCGGTCTGTAATTAGATTCTTATTTTTGGAAGGAAAAACATGTGATGAAATAAAAGTAAGAATGCAAGCGGTTTACCATGAATGTGCTCCTTCTATGACAACCGTCAGATATTGGTATAACGAGTTTAAGCGGGGGAGAACAACCGCCCAGGCTGGCCAGTTGAGGTGACTACAGACGATATGGTTAAGAAAATTGAAAATATCGTTTTAGCCGACCGCCGAATTAAACTTCGAGAAATCGTTGATGCTGTAAACGTTTCAATCGAGAGGGTACAACACATATTAGAAGAAAAATTGGGTATGAAGAAAGTATCGGCGAGGTGGGTGCCGCGTTTACTCACGGAGGAGCAAAAACGGAACAGACTGACTACTTCGGAGCAGTGTTTGACCGTGTTCAAACGTAACCCGAAGGAGTTTCTGCGTCGTTTCGTGACCGTGGACGAAACGTGGATCCACCACTACACCCCGGAAATGAAAGAGCAGTCGAAGCAGTGGATTTTAATGGGTGAACCTGCTCCAAAGAAAGCAAAAACCGTCCCATCGGCTGGAAAGGTCATGGCGACCGTTTTTTGGGATTCGCAGGGTATTATACATATTGACTATTTAGAAAAGGGAAAAACAATAACAGGGCAGTACTATGCCAATTTATTAGATGAATTTGACGCCGTGTTGAAGGACAAACGACCCCATTTAAAAAAGAAAAAAGTACTGTTTCATCACGACAACGCTCCGGCTAAATTAGCACAGTTACGCTACGAACTATTGTCTCACCCCCGTATTCTCCAGATTTGGCCCCATGCGATTTCTTTTTGTTTCCCAACCTAAAAAAATGGCTCGGTGGCAAGCGATTTGGATCAAATGACGAAGTCATTGCCGCCACAGAGGCCTATTTTAATGACTTTCCAAAATCATACTTTTTGGATGGTTTATTGAAGCTTGAGTATAGGTGGAACAAATGTATAGAGTTAAAAGGTGACTACGTAGAAAAATAAATGCATACATACAAAAAAAATGTTTTTTTTTTCCATAAACGGGTACTTATCAAACAGCCCTCGTATATATTGTAATTTATATTTTTTATTAATAAAAAATGTTGTTGTTGTTGTTGTTGTCGTCTGTCTGTATGTGACCAATATCACAGACCAATGTAAAATGACCTCACTCCACAAGTCCGCATACATCTTGCTTAGAAGCAGGGCTCTGCTGACACTGGGAAATAAGACGAAGTGAATCTAAACGGCCAGGAGTCGAAGGATCAGTGGTGGTAAGTGGCAAGAGGATTCCATAAGTTCCTCGCTTCCAACGCCACATTTCAGGAAGCACTTGTACTTGGTGGAATACTCGTCCTTAATGCGTGATATTTTGCAGACACTAGTGCGTGCGGGGGAGAGAGGAGAGATCAGCTTTGGACCGAAAAGGTGGCATTGATGGCTGTTAAGATCAATAAGTAAGTATATTATCAAAAACATCGTTTCTCCTGATTTTGCCATGGCTTCCGATGTTAATGGTGGGTCATGGAATACGGCCGATTTGATTTTGGTTTATTCTCAAACAGCTTTACAATTGAGTTTGCCTATCTTGTATATTGCTGAGGTTGTGTCGTTCGTTACGGTACCTCGCACGCTCGGCCCTTGTTTACATTATTGCCTTTTTTGTTTATAATTCTCAATAGATCGACATGCGATCTATGCTATGATCAAAACATTGAACAAGGGTGTTTTCGAAATAAATTATAGCTTTAATATAACGGTCTAAGTGCCCTCTATCCGTAGTTCAAGGATTATTCACTCATCACCTAACAACCTGTATAATATTTGTTAGGTATATAAATACTCAAAAGAAAATAGGGGTCACTAAGTATTTTGAGTTACGTGAAAATAATATTAAACAGTAACCCTGTTATTCATAAACATAAACCTATATTAACTAAAATGCCGTTAAAGTTCGTTTGTCCCTTTTTGTCACATTGACATTTTCGTTAGTAAAAAGACAAAACCTATTTTAGCTATAGAGGCTCGAATGACGTTTATGAATAAGGGCATAAGTATATTAAAATAAGTGAAACAATCGACTACTTAAATACTTAAATGATTTAAATAGCTCAAAAGCTCTGTATTACTGTTATTAACAAAAAAGTAAAACCGCGTTAAAAAAAAACTAAATAATCTTCTAAGCCATGAGTTTTATGCTCTAGCTAGCACAAGTGCTAGGCCATAAAACTCATAGTTTTAGAGGATTATTTTATGTTTTATGGAAGCCGGTTTTACTTTTTTGTTAAAAGTATTTTTATTTCACTAATCTTGTTTATTTAATATTTAAAGAATTACCCTCCAACTCTTAACCGATGCTTAACCGTTAAGGAGTTGTACCTTCCATCGTCAGCTCATCAACATGGAATGATTATTACCAGATGCAAATACTTGAATAGCCTTAAAAAATATATGAAACACATAATACGTGCCTATAAAATTTGAAAGTTGCCTTCGTTTACCCTGGGATCCCATCATAAGATTCACCAAGTCTCGAGAGTATACTCTTACGAATAAAGAAATAATTTTAAAAAACGGTCCACAACTGACGGAATAATCGGTGTACAATTGTACATACATAAAAAATAACTAAGGAACATAGAACTTCCTCCTTTTTTGAAGTCTGATAAAAATACTGTTTAATATAATTTTCACTCTTTTTTTTGAAGTCTGTTAAAAATACTGTTTAATATAATTTTCACATAACGAACAAAATACTTAATGCCCCTGTTATCTTTTAAACAAAAACCTACACATTTCCGGCGGTATAAGTATCCCCGGAGTTCCATTTATTACGGAACTAATTTGATATTTATGTGGGAATATAACGCGAAGCTAGATATCTAAAATGAAAATAAAATTCATTACGTCGCCAAGAAAACGCTGTTTGATTTAATACATTATTATTACACCTATACTATGTCGTGACAAGTATAATAGTTAAACATAGCAATAAAATTGTCAATTTTAATTACATTAAAAATAGAAGACGCCTACAACAGATTATATCAATATTAAAAAAAACAAACATTATTATATTTTAATAAGTAGTCAATTGAATTTACACCTTAATGCACAATGTAGGTAGTGTTCTGGGACAGTCATAATCATAACCATTAATCACAAATTAATTGTCACTCTGGGGGATGGATAAAGTAACCAGTGGTTTTCAACAAACCTCAAATGACCACCAATATCAAATAATCAAAACTTAATTGATAAAATTTATTTTCATGGCAATAATCTGCCATTCGTATTCTTATCACAGCACTTGTAAAGTAGTGGTGTCGGTATCTTACTTTCAATATTACTTAAGTATTCCATCCGCAGCGGACAATTCCAGAGCAAGGTACAGAGGACTCAAACGAGCTTTAATAAACAGTCAACTTATTAATTAGTCAATCTTATACCTTGGAATACTTACAACTAAATAAATGTAACATTCAAAAAGTAAACGAAAGTTTATCTACGTTGGCGGCGCTTCTTCTTGTTGGCTCGGCCCCCGTTCTGCGACGCCGCGCCAGAAGGCTCGCCCGCCGGGGCGGGCGCGGGCGCGGGCGCGCGGCGCGCCGCGCTCGCGGTCTGCTGCACTATAGCCACACCAGTTTGGACAGTGTGAACTGGATTGCTGGTTACATTTCTTTGCAATGCTGCTTCTAATTGGTTACGCGGGCGAACGGCAGCAGCAGGCGATGGTTGCACAGCCGCCGGCCCAGTTTGGCTACGTATGTGGTTAACCGGAGTGTTGTTGTTCTGCCTGCGAGCGCTAGAGTTGGCTCCGGCGCTAGTCGGCGCGGCGGCGCGTTGAGCAGCGGCAGGTGCCGGAACAACCACGATGTGCCCGATGGAGTGGACTATAGGCAAGTGTCCATTAGGTCTTTGAGCTTGGCGATTTTGTGTTGCGACGCGTTCCGCTGCATCCTGGTTTTCGTTCAGGGTAGCTCGAAGCCGTTGGCGCATGCGTCTGCGCGCGTTGCGGGAGAGAGTCCGCTCGGCGTTTTCGGACGCCGGAGCCGGCTGCTGCTCTACGAGCGGGGCGGCAGGCGCTTGTTGTGCGGGGGGGTTGTTGTCGAGCATGAGTCTGGTGTCGACCTGGCGGTCGAGCGAGGATAACGCGCGTGAGAGGCGCGCCACGTTGCTCTGTAGCTCGTGCAGCAGTGGCACGGGGTCGCGCGCGGGCGCGCCGCGGCTGGCCACGCGCAGCACGGCGCGCGGGTGCGCCAGGTGCCGCTGCACGTCGTCCGGCCGCACGCGGTAAACCGACAGCTTGCCGCTGATAGTCGCGGGCGCCACCAGCGCGCGGGCGTCCACTCCGTTCACTACCAAACAACGCCTGCGCTTCTTGAGAAAGCCTTCGCAGGACCGCACCGACCACACCTGTAACATTTTTTTCATTTAACTAGTCGACCCAGCGAACTCGCCACCATAAGCCGACATCGTGCCGCCATAAGCCGTTATACTGTAGAAAATGTATGAGATTTAATTTTGCTATTCGGAGCGGAGGCAAATCCAACAAATCAAAGGTCATAAAAATCGGTCCAGCCACTCTTAGCTTATAAATGGTGTAACTAACACGATTTTTTTGTTTTCTATAGACCGATTTCATATCCTAGAATCACTGCTGATCCAAAATTAGAAACTAGAATTACCATATACACATAATACACAACAATGACATTCTATGCACAAGGACCTATCATTCCAAATGTGGTATCTCTTCCAATTTCATCTTTTTGTGCTTCAAATGATCTGATCTCTCAAAATTTTACACTTTGCCGCTTTATGCTTCGGTCCACTAAAGTGTGCTTGGCAACTAAGCAGCAATGTAGGTATTTTAATATCATAGTCGATGCTATGTATGCATATTTCACTTAAATTGATGCACGCTCACGATTTATATCAATAAATCAAATAACAAATTTTATTTTCAAATTTTCCACTGATTCATTTTACGTGCTATCGTTCGTATACAGACGTAATAATATTGGTGATACCTAAGTCAGCGCCTTTTTCTTATAGGGCAACGGTCAACAGGTGACAGGTGAAAGTGTGCTTTAACTTCACTAAGCACTTTTTTGGTGTTCCACTGACAGCGATGCATTGCGATGCGAAGTCTTTGTGTAAATTAGAATGTCATTCAGCCAGTCAGCGTCAGTGAAAAGGACCCCCCGCCCCCCTCTCGTGACAGAACTGCCTGGCCCAGCGGTTAACTATCGCAAACTTTGAGACACGTGACTTTTTGTTTAATTTTTTTAAATACTTACGCAATCCGAGAAAATGGCTTCACGGTCATTTCCAGATATGGTAACAGTGTAGCTAAATTCATTGGTCACCCAGGGAGCCGCTGCCATCGACAGCCACGCATACACAGATTCATCTGGACGCAAAACACATTAGTCAGGCAGGGTTGCATCGCGTATATTTTGGCATGGGAAACAAGAGATGACGCTCAATGGAGCACCACTCAACACTCCCAAACCAATCATACGTGGATCATTATTTGTCAGCTAAGAATGAATTCGCACTTCTCATGCTCTTAAAGTTAAGCGCGTCACAGACTTTGCTATAATATATATCAATATAAATTATAGCTAAGTATCATACGATATATTTTCCCTACTATTTGACAGAGACTCAGCTATAACATATATTACAGTTTAAGCATGACAGAAGGCGGATTATAATGTAATTTTTGAAGCAAAATAATTTGGCTGCTGTTTAATTTCCTCGTAAACTGAAAAGAAGAGTGTTTAACTCGTTCATAAAACCTATTCTATTTATGAACTAGTTACACAATCTACTATATTGATTTGAAGCGCAATATTATATACCTATATACATACATATACAAGAAAAATTGTGGCGTAAGATTACATTGCGATGTAAGGTTGCTTATGTGACAGCCATAAAAAAACAAAATAACAATATACTTACTGCTAATTTCAATAATTAAAAAGAATATGCCCATGTCGGACACTCTCACAGCAGTAACAATTCTGCCAGGGATAGTGGAAAATTGCCAAGCCTGTAAATATTCGCCGTTTTCAGACTGGCCCTGAAAAGAAATTATCACATATTTCAAAAATGATTTGCATGATAAGTGGGCAAAATCATGCCGAAGAGAATAAACAAATAACAATAAAATAACTAAATTAAAAATAAACATCTTAAGTGCATCGTCAAGAATGCGTTTAACGTGGGTGCCGTTATGTAATGTTTTTTCGAATGATAGAAGATTGTCCTAATTTTTCTCCAACTGAAACTGAAAATATTTTACATGGACTACACAGAAAGTTTAGGTTAGGGTTGTTTTATATTTTTCCCCTCACTACCTCGGAAAGCCGTCCTTCCTTCCTTCCTCCTTTAAAACAAGCGGGTAAAATAGCATTTTATCCACTAGTGGGGAAAGTAATTTGACCTTGGAGTGGAGCGTGTTCAAGTAGCTTTTGACAGATAACAAAACGTAAAACGCTCATAATAATGGTTCGTTCGATATTAATTATCGTTAAATAAATGACAAATGAATTAAGAATTTTATAAAAAACCGAATTTAGCTATATTTAATGGTCCTTAAAATTCCATAAGAAACATTTGTTTTTTTATAATGATGTTGCATATAATTCTGAGCGCACAAGTTGAGTCGATGCAATTTCAAAGCGCATCGTCAGAAATGTCAACATTGTCAACAAAAAAATTCTCACCGACTTCGACTCACGTAAAAATACACAACTTCCAGAGTTTTCTGTTATAAAACGTAAAAAAATTAGTGATTCCAGTGGTGAAGATTTATTGTCATGAGCTGTTTTGCATGTTGTTGCATGTTGCGCTTTCCTCGCTACAGTGAGGTGAAAAGTTTTGTGTTACACACGGATGCAAATGTATTTCACTTCTCGTGTGTCGAAACACTCGCTACGCTCAGGATTCTATTTTAGAACCTCTCGCTTCGCTCGTGGTTCAACTATAGACTCCTTTCGCTTGCTCGTGTTTCAATTCCCCACTCGCGGGTAAAATACAACTTTGCACCCTTGTATAACAAATAACTATTTCCTGATGGCAAAATATTTTCAATTATGCTGATCAGTCATTCCACAAAACATTACATTAGCACAATCAATATGTAGGTATGCATTATATAGACATAATATAGACTCATGTAACATACTTCGCATGATGCAGAAAGTAAATCTGAATTAGGTATATTTTATGATTATAAATAACAGTAGAAACACAAAGACATTTAGTACCAAACATTTTTAATTGCTTATATTTTATTAGGTACGAGGGGCGGCTGAAAAGTAATCTACCTAACAATGAAACAAAAGACTGTAGTGGCTATTTTTTTTAATTTTTCTATATAGTCCCCTGATAGTAAAATGCACTTATTAAAATTTTCAAATATTGAATTTAAACCATTAAAAAAAAACTTTCGGTTTGTCATCAAAAAAGTCGGTAACCGCAGCCTTCATTTCGTCATCGGTCATAAACCTTCGTCCCCTGAGGTCTTTCTTGAGAAGTCTAAACAGAAAATAGTCACAGGGGGCTAAATCTGGACTATAAGGGGGGTGGTCATCGAAGCCATTGTCTTTAATTGCTAGCTTCGTTGTGCGGGCGGTATGCACTGGTGCGTTATCGTGCAAAATCAGAATTCCTTTGCTTAGTTTACCTCGCCGTTTTTCTTTTATTCTCTCTTAGTTGATATAGTAAGTTTGAGTAATAATCAGCATTCATTGTAGTTTTCTTCGGTAAATAATCTATGAGCAAAATCCCTTCTGTGTCCCAAAAGATTGTAGCCATAAGTTTACCTGCCGATGGACAGACCTTGAATTTCCGAGGCGGCTTCTCATCCTTAAATTTCCACTGTAACGACTCTTGCTTACTTTCCGGGTCCCATTGTCGAATCCAAGTCTCATCACATGTTACAATTCTAGAAATGATTTCTTCCTCTTTCCCTCGACTCATGTCCAACAACTCTTCGCAACATTTGACACGCCTCTCCATGTCAAATGCAGTCAACATTCTGGGGACCCAACGTGCACTAACCTTGGACATGTTCAAATGCTCATTAATTATTTCATTGACTCGCTCTTTACTGACGCCCACATCTCTAGCTATCTCCCACTGCTTCACTCGTCGGTCCTCTAATATCATTTTTTTCACCCTGGCATATTTCTGACCAAGGTGATTACTTATCAGCCGCCCCTCGTATATATGTAGAAAATAGCGGCTGAGAAAACAAGTCTTAATGGATTTGTTGCTGTGAACAACAGTAGTTTATGCAACCGTTACATAACGAGAGTCCTTTAAACTCGAGTGTGGTTTTATGAAACGAGGCGAAGCAGTTTCATAATACGATCACACAAGCGTTTTAAGGCCTAATTATGTAGAGTTGCATAAGTACATTACTTTATCTACACACATATTATAAGTACTCTAAGATGGGTTCAGAAGTCGGAAGACAACAAACCTGTCACAAGCCAAAGTTTCATATCATTTTTTTTTTATTGAGGCCTATTTTTAAATTGCAATAGTTTTTGAAGATGAAACTGGTTGTCGTAATAATGCTAGTCATCACCTACGGTTTCTGTACGCATTATAGTGGAGTTATGATTATTTCTTTTTATATACGTATATAAATTACTATCATGATTGACTTGTCTGAACGTGTTAATTATGAGAGTAAAATAATTATTAGCAGTTAGGGTGTCACAACAACAGTTCCAGCTTGCGCGTGCAATATTATAAGAGGGTTCAGACGTCAGTCAGTTTCAACATTACAACTCGTGTAAATATCATATTTCGCTTGCGAAAGAAATGTTTTTCTAATCCTGTACCTACTATAATTATAAATAACGGATAGTGTTGCTTTTTTGAATGAATGATAATTGATAACTACCATTATTGCCATTATTGGTATTATTCCTTTAAAGACCTCAAATGCACATTTGAAGCAAGGACCATAAAACCAAGAGGACTGCCAGTGTCTACATATACGATGTCGCGTTCCTTTGAAATAATAAGCCTGCTGTAGCTAGTTTTACTACGGAGGGGTCTCTGTACCATTCATTTGGTATGACATTTAGACCTCTGGCTAAAGCTAAAGCTAGACAACAGCGCCATCTAAATTCGTTTTTTCTTTCAGTTCATAGATGGCGCTATTGTGTTAGCCAGAGGTCTAAGTGTCATGCAAAATTAATGGTACAGAGACCTCTCTATAGTGAAACTTGCTACAGCAGGCTCATTATTTTACAAGAATGCGACATAGTATAGACCCTGCCAGTCCTCTTGGTTTTATGGTCCCTGATTTGAAGTCGACCTATCTTACATTTAGCGACGCTGCTCCGTACCATAGATACGATACGTAAGATAACCATGACTGGCATTTAAGATTCTTCAGACAAATTTTATTAATAAAACTTTGTCGAGGTGTGATTTTGAAATTTTGATATAATATAATTACTAACTAGCTATTTATGGTATTATTAAGTAAGTAAGTAAACACTTTATTGTACAAAAAAAACAGGATAAAACACAAGTTACAACAATAACATTTGAGTACAAAGGCGGACTTATCCCTTTAAGGGATCTCTGCCAGTCAACCTTAAACAAAAAAATTCGGTTGATCGCATTTCTTAGAGTAAGCTTGCTTAAATAAGATTTAAATCATTAGTAGGATCTACAATAACACGAAGCAGTAACTTGAAGCACTTGGATTTCATATCTCGCATACTTTCGCTATACGCAAGGCATAATACATCACAACTCGCAATGCAACTTCGTGTAAAAATTAAAAACGATGACTACAACATTTAATTGTCAACATCTCATATTCCTAAGACTATAATTTCATTAGCTGTATGTATTGTTTGGAAAGAAGAACACACAAATAGTTATATTCATCTAATATTTTGACTAAGCGAGCCCTTCTGTTGTATGTCCGCCTGGTCTCCTCTACAGGTCGCATTTTCCAACAGATTCTCGTGAAATTTTGTGAACAAGTTCGATAATTAAATAGGTATATAGTTTTTTTTCTAGTTTGGTGTTTAGGAAAGGTCGGGTGATTTTCTCCTAAATTTTTTTTAATGTTCTAAAACGACCACGCGAGGTAGACCTCGCTGTAGACAGCTCACAAAGCCACTAATAACTTAAAAAGCAATATTACATTTATAAATATTTGATTGCGTATTCAGGAGACAAAATCCTTACGATTCATTAAATAGGTAATTTTGAAGGTATAAATTTTTTTTATGTTGTTAATTGCTATTACGAATCAAGGTTTTTTTTATTTGAAAACAATAATGTTAATTTAAGCCTACATTAAAAAGCAAAGGCGTGGGCGTCATCAGATTTGATTAAGCTTAACCCTTAAAGTGCCGTGTGCTATTTGCGCCAACCACGCCACCAACACACATATAGGTGCTCCAACTGCAAAGTTCGATAACAACTTACCATATCATGTATACTACACATTAATTGTAATTAAAGTTTTTCATACATACGAAATCATGACTTCATAAATGTGCAGTTTATAGATGATAGGAACTCTAAATAGTCAAGGTCAGAATATATCAACAACATCAATGTTATTACCACGGTAATAAGGTCTGTATACATATTTTTTAACTCTTAAATGTGATTGTATCTTTGACCTTGACTATATATATATATATAAGGGCCATTTACACCAAAAACAATTAGATAGTTTTACTATTTTAAATCAGATCAGCTTGTGTCAAAATGTATGGAACACTCAAGACTTACCTGGCCTAAATCGAGTTAAGTTAAATTATTTTTTTAGTGAAGTGATCCTCAATAAAGCTGGGATTGAACAAAAAATTAAATGTATGCTCTTGCATGCCTCTTAAATCAATCTAGTTTTATTATAATATGATAAAAATACGAATTTACCTCAATAAGTTCAGGGGAGTGGAAATATCGGAGATGGTTCAGCAGACGTGCAGCTGGCAGCCGAATTGAATTGCCATTCTTACAGCAAAGGCAACGAAACAGTCCTTTGCAGGCTGGAGGTGCTCTAAGTGCTGGGAGCTGAAATCATGTGTCGGTTTTATAAATTGCCACAAATAATTAATAATTATAATAAATAAATAAATATCATTAAGTATGCAAGTAAACACTTCTTGTACAGAAAATAAAGAAATAAAGACAAGTTGCTACCTAGACATTATGTGTTTCAGGGAATACCTATGCTACTTTGGCGTTTTGCTTTTTAGAATACCTGCTCATGAACAATAAAATTTATTCAAAGAATATACAATGCTTTGGTAAAGTATGCATAACATGTGTGTCTCAACTAAAATTACTAAGTGAACCCCGTATCTCAGGCTAAAGGCAGACTTTTGAAATCACAGTCATGAAACTACCAGTCAAAAGTAGTCAAAACTGTGTATTGCTAAAAAAATTACCACTTGAATGTATTTTCTGGCTGGTTTAATGGATTTAAGCAGTATCTAATTTTCTACAACTCTAGTCATACTTCAAATTCAACTCAAATTTTCACTATTTTCGTTTTCTTGGCATTCTCACAGATGTGATTTTTTCACATTCATACATTGGGAACTTTCACGTGAATTAAAAAAGAAAAGGGGCGCAATAGACAGCAATCCTGCCCAAGGTTCCAATCATTTTAAAATCACTGCCGCATCCATCATCACTTACATTAGGGTCTGTGAGATTGTTCTCCTCTTCTTCTGCAGCATCGTTTTCAGCGTCTCCCGAAGCGGCTTCTTCCGCGGGGGTGTTGGTACCAGAGCCACTCGACCCTGTCGTCACTTTGCCACCTAGTTTCTGTTAATAACGTTTAATTACGTTAGAAAAAGTGGTTACTTGGTAAAAAAAATAGACGGTTATTAATTATCACACCCCATTATCATAGCAGTGCTGCAGATTCATTGAAATTAAATCATAGGGTTGTCACACTGTAATAGTAACGGGTCCAAATCAAACAGCTGATGGCATACGACTGGTTTATTGAACTTTAACTATTGTTCAGTATACCCACATTATGGGTATTTGTAAGTCTACCTACTACATCTCCCTTCTTAACGTAACATAACATAAACAATTCATTTTTATTTAATAACATGCCAAAACAAACAATGAACCAAAACTTTGAATAACTAAAACGTTTAATCAATTTATTTACCTACTAGCTTTTTTTTTTTGTTTTACTGTTTATTAATTTTGCACTCTTATAACATGCATGATTTCATATTGATTTATCATTGACCTATTTACCTTTCTTTCCTTTAAGAAAGAAATAAAATTAAGCATGTAAATGCATTTGTCAACAATGACTCCATTAATTTGTACTTATTAAATTATTGCTCTCTAACTCAACACATTAGACAGACTGTAATCATTAAATTATAACTATAAATATAAAATAACATGCACATTGTACCAACGCAATGGTTTTATTATTATTATTATAAGTAGGTCTAAAAACGCTGAGGCGGATAGACCACTCTGCCACTTCGAGTAACCACTGGCGTAGTGGCATTGTGGGACCCCGCGACAGACGACTGCGCCGCGCCGCCGGGGCGCGCGCGCGGACTTTCAAACTGCTCCCAGTCTAGATAACCACGGTGGCTGTCTTGTTTATTAGGACTGAACTTGGGTTTCAATATTTGCTGACGGTTCCTTCTGTAAACTCCGCCGTTTTCAGTTCGCAGCCAGTACGATCGACCGTCTTGAGCCTGCTTCACTATTTCGGACCTTACCCACACGTTATTTTGCCTAGCCCTTACTACGTCATTTGGCTTTAAATTCGGTAGTGTTTTTGTACCGCGATCGTAGTAACTTTTATATTTAGCAATTCTTGTAGACCTCTCATTTTTTATTTGACGACTATCAATGGGCCGAGGTTCTAACGTTTTATCAGCCGCTGGTAGTCGTGTTCTGAGGCTTCGACTCATCAGTAACTGGGCCGGCGAGTGGGTTTCTCCTGTCACTGGCGAATTCCGAAAATTTAGTAACGCTAGAAGCCAATCTTCTCCATTTTCATGCGCTTTAATCATTAGATTTTTTATTGTGCGTACATTACGTTCTGCGAGGCCGTTAGATCGCGGGTATAGAGGCGAGCTGGTCACGTGATAAATTTCCCATAATCTACAGAATGTTTTAAACTCCCCAGACGTAAATTGAGTTGCATTATCGGTAACTATTTTCTTTGGTATTCCAAAACGACTAAATATATCCTTAAACACTCTTATTACTGTATTACTTTGTAAATTTATCAGTTTAGCGACTTCTACGAATTTGGAATAGTAGTCAACAACTAGCAGGTACTGTTTACTGTTGAATTCGAATATATCAGCTGCGACGACTTCCCACGGCAGCTGCGACACCGCGTGCGGCTGCAGCGGCTCGCGCGGGCCGGCATCGCGGTGGTGCTGGCACACGTCGCACGCCAGCACGGCGCGCGCGACGTCGGCCGCCATGCCCGGCCACCACATCACGCCGTGAGCACGCCGCTGGCACTTGTCCACCCCCAAGTGACCCTCGTGAACGCGTCGCACCATCTCCTTGCGTAGCGCTGACGGTATCACTACACGTTCGTTTCGAAGCAGAACCCCGTTCACTTCATGAAGTTCTTCGTGGACGTCCCAGTATGGTTTTGCAATGCTGTTGACTTCATTTTTATTGTTGAGCCATCCACTACGGTAATATTCACAAACCGCCCTCAACACCGGGTCTGTCGAAGTCTCATCTTTAACCTTACTGAGCATTTCCGGCGATGCCTCGATATTTTCGTACAGCATGTTAACGTGCACCACAACGTCCTTACATACCTCGCCATCCGCGCCCACCTCGTTGGGCGCTCGCGACAGCGTGTCTGCGATGTACATCTCCTTTCCCGGTTTATAATGCAAATCTATATTGTAGTGCTGTAACTTTAACAGCATGCGCTGTAGACGAGCTGGCGTCTCATTTAGTGGTTTCTTCATTATTGCTTCCAGCGGCTTATGGTCACTTTCCACCGTGATCTTACCATGACCATATATGTACTGGTGGAAGCGAGAATGCGTTATTATGTACGTTTAACCATTCGAATTGTGTATTTTTTCCCAATAATTTTCGCAACGGAGCTGATAATTCTGAATAATTGGGTATGAATCTTGACAGGTAATTAGTCACCCCCAGAAAACGCTCGAGTTCTTTTTTATCCGCCGGTTGTGGCAGGTCTACAATAGCTTTTACTCTGCTTTGCTCGGGTTTCATACCACTTGCGTTAAATCTGTGACCCAGAAATGTTAATTCCGATGCTCCAAACACGCATTTATTTTTATTAAACTTAATTCCATACGACAACGCTTTTTTCATAACCTCTTTCAATCTGTCATCATGTTCAGTTTTAGTTTTTCCCCAAATCAACAGGTCATCGCAGTACACCTCTACTCCTTCTGTTTTAAAAATCTTATGCATCTCATTGTGAAACATCTCAGGCGCGCAATTAATTCCGAACGGCATACGTAAAAATCTAAATCGACCCTCAGGTGTAGAAAAAGTACATAATTTTGAACTTTCGTCATCCAAACGTAGCATCCAAAATCCGTTTTTGGCATCACATTTTGAAAAGAATTTAGCTCCCGACAAATTGCTCGCAATCTCATCCAGGGTTGGCAATAAAAAGTGACTACGCTTCACCGCCTTATTTAAATGCCTAGGATCCAAACAAATGCGTAATTTTTTGTCCGTTTTCTCCACCACCACAATGTTAGAAACCCAGTCAGTGGGGCCGTCCTCCCTCGTTATCACCCCCAGCTTCACCATGTTATCCAATTCCTCTTTTAGACGAGGGCGCAGTTTGATAGGTATTTTTCGCGAACTGTTCACCACCGGCGGCACTGACTTATCTACCTCTATTTTACAAACAGTTGGTAAACAACCGATGCCATTAAAAACGGATTCATTAATTATTACATTGTTAATTTCTGAATGTATTTTTTTAGTTGTTCGAGCTAGGAGCTTCAAATCAACACATGCCTTTAAACCGAGCAAATTACTGCAATTTACATCTAAAACATAAATTTTTTGAACAGTCTTAACCTTATTAAAATCCATTAATGCATTAAAATAACCTACAACAGGCAACTGCTTTCTACTAATTTCTCTCAACACCATGTGACATTTCAAGAGTCTTTTCCTCTCGAAACCCAATTTTGTAAAAGAACACAATGACATTATTGTAGCGTCTGCCCCGCTGTCCAGTTTAAATTTAACATTTACCCCATCAACATTAATATTTTCAGTCCATGACTCCGTGCCCTCGGATGCTTCGATATCAATATTGTATAAAATCAGCTCACCGAACTCGTCGCAGTCCATCTCACCGTTGCTGAGATCACCGTCATTACCAAACACTTCTTGCATCTGCGCGAACCGTGCACGGCAACATTTCGCAAAATGACCGACCCTATCGCACCGATAACACGTCACTCCGGAAGCCGGGCAACGATCACTCACATTATGTCTTAAATCACATTTACTACACGCGTTATTTGCATAATATTGTCGCGGCGTGGACTGCAATGGCGCGCGCCGCGCCAGTCCGCCGCGGGCCCTTGTCCGGCCGCGGGCCGCAGGCGCCGCCGCCCGCGCGCCGCCGTCGCGCCACAGCCGCTCGACCGCGCCGCCACCGCTCGCGCCGGGCTGCGCGCTGCACCCGGCCGCTTGCTGCCCCGCACGCTCCGACGCTCGGCACCACGATACCGCGTCATCGAGACTTAACGACGATTTTGCCAATAGTCGTTCTCTCATTTGAATATCCTTTAACCCGCGAATAAGCTGAGTTAATATAAGACTTTTCTTTAGCTCGCCGAACTCACAACTTTTACTGTTTATTTTTAAGTTACCTAAGAATTTATCGAACGTCTGTTCATTCTGGTAGGTTTCAAAAAACGTGTGCCTTTCATAGTTAATATTCCTTTGTGGATCACAGTAATCATTAAATTTTTTGCACAGCCGAGTAAAATCAGATTGTTCGGCTTGCGATATATCTAATTCCTCATAAATTTCTCTTCCGTATTTTCCAATAATGTGCATGAAAAGGGCGCATTTTTCTTTGGTGGTAATCTAATCTTTGGCCGAGGCGACTAAGAAATAGTCAAATGACATTTTCCATTCTCGCCAATTAGTCGCCATATTGCCTTCCCGTTGCAACGGTGCCGGCTGCTGTATCGCGGCGTACACTCCGCCGCCGCCGACGTCTGTGATGTTCTTGTCCGGCATTTTTATTCACTCACTACACGTACAGTCGTACACTTGATTAATCCAGTAAAAAAACACAAAGTTTCCGTATTTTAGGCTTTTTCACCCCACACCTGACACCATGTAATAATAACGGGTCCAAATCAAACGACTGGTTTATTGAACTTTAACTATTGTTCAGTATACCCACATTATGGGTATTTGTAAGTCTACCTACTACACACACGATATTTATTTCGTTGTCAATATGACATATTGGTATAGGTAGGTATAAAGCGTTTTTGTTACCAGAATATTTTTACGGGTAAAACAATAGATTTGTATAATTTCAATAGATTTAGTAACACAAAAAAAAATGATTTAACAGAAAACTATTATCGAATACGCTTACGTATTCGAAAAATATTGCAGTCTTTTGCATTTATACGCAAGTACCTACTCAATTTACGAAAAATTTCCGCATCGCATTCGGGTTATTTCCAATTGCGCCATCACTCTGTTTTAAACTGGGAAAAATTCAGCGAAATCATTCAGGAAATTTATGCTTTTAACTGTATAAAAAGTAAACATAAAGGTACAAGTTAAAAAAATGTGCGGTGTGATCCCTAGCGTTTTCAATGAATCTGCAACACTGATAATGGGGTGTGTTAATTATTAACAATTTTTCTCAGTATGAAAGGATACATAGTGATAAACATTTTTTATTTTTTCAGTAAGATATGAAAATACCATATCATCATCATCAGCCTATTTACGTCCCACTGCTGGGCACAGGCCTCCTCTCAGAATGAGTAAAAAACATTTTTTTAAATATGGTTTTGACCCTAAACATAATAATCAGAGCTCGGACAGGTCATAGCAAAAACAGATATGGAAATAGAACAATACTCAATAGAGTTGATACTTCAGATAATAATTATCTAAAGAGGATATTATCGTAATTTAACATTAAACCTTCCTGAACCAGTGAATTCACCTTAGGACTCATCTGCACATTCCATCAAGTGAGATAGGGGTTAATCATTGGTCAGTTTATAGTAAAAGTATTTGCATATCTGTCATGTTTTGCAAAAATTAAATAAATTAGTAAAATTATTTACATACGGTTATTTATAAATATTTTAAATATGATGAAATTAAAAACGATTAATAAGTGGCTTGAGAACTACCCCGAACTCTATTGTAATGAAATTGAAAAAATATGATTAAATAATACTGTATCTTGTTCTATTACCGTGTTGCAATTATTTTGCTATGACCTGTCCGAGCTCTGATAATAATTTAATTGAGAAATATTTTTACATGTCAAAGTGTTTAAGACATTGACATAAGATTGATTTTTTTCCTGAAATGTGGACAAACTTTTTTCACTTGTCACAAGACCTATATAGATGAGCTATTTAGCCCATGCACTTTATCATGTTCTTTCTTTGTAGGAGTGAGACAGCCCCCCCAACTACGAAGTGCAAAATTCGAACTTCGTATTGTGCCGTCCCTCAAGCTAATATTATTTAACACGAGTGAGCGGGACGATACAATACAAACTTCGATTTTCGAATTTCGTAGTATGGGGGCACAATAATATTCGAAATGTGTGGTGACGTCACAAAGTGCGTGAGCCGAATAAAGGGAAAATCGTGTCGTTAAATCGTTTGAACTGAAACATATAAGCAAGTTCTGGATACTTACAAAAGCTCTTAATTTTCTAACATTAGCAATGAGTTCTTCCATGGCATAATTTCTAGTGCCAAAGAAGAGGGCGCGGCAGACCGGGCACTGGCTGAGACGCGCTTTGCAGCGCCCACACACATGGTGACCCTCATTGCATTGAAAAATTTGACCTGAAGGAATTTCATAGCACACAGGACATTGTAGTAAGTCGTCAAGGTCAGGCAAAGCCTCAGCCTGAAACAAAAAATAAATATGTCATATTTTATGTTGCAGCTTGCATTTCTACACAAACAATTTGGTGGTAGGTAGGTATCTACCTAAATGATAGTGAGACCTAGGAACTAAGCTAAGCAAGCACACATGCATAACAAACAATAGGTACTTTTATTCTTCCTAACATAGATAATTATTCTTTATATTCAGCATTAAATTCAGTTTTTATTTTAAGTTTTAAATGAGGAATAATTGGATAGTTGTTAGCATTAGTCTAAAACAAGCAAGGTTGTCCATCTTTCCAGTAGTCGAAAACTGAAGAGTTTTGACTGATTATGGTATGCCCCATAGCATAATATAGGTAATTTAATTGCCACTCCTTCATTACATCAACACCACCCACCCACTATCCCATCAAAGAGAATGTCAGATACCTAGAACTTATCCAATATACCTAGGATGTATGCATGATTCACATATATAAAAAGCGAAAAAGTATTGATAAATCTACAAAGATTTCAAATTGTCTCAAGTCTTTATGTCATCAATGTCATGGTTACCTATTGTGAACTAAACTACCAGTAATTACTGTGTATAAAAATAATATATGGTCTGTGACTAACAATGATTGGTATTTTTTGTACTTTTTCATTGCAGACCCCACCCCTTCCAATAAAACAAATGCATAAATAAAAATTCCTGCTTCTCCATCAATTGTAGAAAATCCAGTTTCAATAGTAGTTTTCAAATTGCTGAACTCGTCTGCAAAACACCTGTTTTGGGGTCTCCTATTTTTTAAACTAAACAATTAGCAAAACACTACATTCAATTAAACTTCAGGTAAGTAGTAGGTAGTTTCAGAGAAAAGGAAGGAACAGTTAATTTAAAATTATTATTCTCATCATTCACATCAGTGCATGTATACTTCTATACCTATTCATCTCTAAAAAGTAACATGGGTTTCTAAATGATCTTGGTGAGATAGGTAAGTATGATCTAAGAAAATTGATAAGGTGTGTTGGAGTAGGTTTTGTTTGATCAATAATATTTTCATAAAATATTTACAACAATACCCCCAAACACTCCCTCTGTCTTAGCTGAGTGCACTAACAAGGAAAATAAATACCAGTAAAGCTAACAATATTTATGTAAGACATTTTATTGCAGGTAGATTGCAAAAAGAATATTTAAAATATTTAATGACTTGCAAGTGTACCAATATTGGACAGAGTTTACTATAAGAATGAAGTTCATAGGTTGTACGTGTAACAAAGGAATTTGGCATGACCTAGAAAACTAGAAACAATCATGTGAATATTATAATCAGGATGTAAATACTATTATTAGGATAAACATGAGCAGTTCTTATTTTTACATTTATATCTATACATGAAATGTTCATGGAAACCCAAGCCAAAAACATCACATGTATTGCAAGTATTTTCAATATTGTGAAAATAAAGTTTTTTAGTACTTTTTGGTTACTAAATTCTAAAAATAACTGCCGTTTGTATATTTGGAAAAAAGAGGGTAAGTATTGTTCAGTTTTGGGAGGTGTTACAGGTTCCTGGTAAGCAAAAAGAAATGGAGGCTAAGACATTTCTGTATATAGCCAAGATCTTGGATACTTTGATCAAAACATACAAATAAGCAATCTAAAGAAAACTGTTCACAGTTGAAAGCGTCACAATAAAATTATCTCAATCTCAGAAGACAATTAATGGCTAGCAAAATCGATCAACCGACCAGATAAAGAAAAAAAAATAAGTCAGCTTTGCACAAACCTTGACGTTCTCAGCCATCGTGCACGTCCCCACACGCTAAGGAAATCTTTAAAATGTAAATTTCCTGAAATTCACCAGTCTAGATCTAAATAAAATTAAGTAAACGACTAGTTACTGAACGCGAGCAAGCTACAAATAGTTATGGTTAGATGGTTGAATTTCTATAATTGGGGAAAAAATGGCTGCCTCTCCTCCCTCCAGGATTTACAAGTGTTGCTATGCTACTTTACCAGCTGCACTGTACTTGTCAATTTATATATTTTTCCTTATGGCTGCCAAACGTAAGGCCAAAATTATTCATTCCTGAAAAATAAATTGTGCTCATTAACTCATTATTATACAACGGCAATCTCGTAGTATTTATTTATATTTAATTTTATTACACTCTATGATGCGGCTAGTTTTCTATTAACGCCTTGTACACCAAGAACTAATCTAAAGGTAATCTTGTAGGCAGTGATTACATTCTCTTTGCTTGCTGCTTATGTAGCATTTAGGAAGCACTTGACAGCACAGTATTTCCTTTTTTTTTGGCTTTTGTTAACCCCGGTGACTCACTTGTCAGCAAATATTCATACATTGTACAAATGTGGAAATGTGTGCACATATGTGAATCGCGGTTAAAAATTCATAGCATACTCATACACCAACCTTTTTACGCTTTCCTTACGCTTCGCTTGCGGTGCGATTTTGTCAAACATGAACTAAGAATGATAGAGTCTGGCTATCAAAAGTTAACCCAGGGGGGGGCTAGCACGCGTGCCATTTTGTCGATTGTCGCTCAGTGCGTCCTTCACTGATTCCATCACTATGAAAGGAGCGCACTGCGCGACAAGCGACAAAATGGCGCGCCGTGCTACATGTCCTGGTAGATATTTAGACGGCAACATTACTGTCGCGAAGAATCGCGAACTGTTAATAATTGTATATAGCAACATTACCTGAAGTCTCAAGTTCCCGCCATTTCTATCATTGACTATGGTAAGCTGTCATTTATTGTCACATTCTTTGCATAGTTTAAGTTTAGAATGTTTTCAATATAAAGTTAAACTGTTAACAAGTGTGTGGTGTCCAGACTCCTGAGCTGATCTAAAAGCTAAGTGATCCTAATTGGTTCTAAATGGTTCTGCACAAGTATTGCCTAAACGTATACTACATTATCATTACACAATTAAAGCCTAACTATCGCCCCTTGGGTCTAAGTATCATTCATGTGTATTACAGTTTTGTGTTGAAGCTAAGTTTCGTGGTATACTCTGCTCATACGTGCAGGAGTCCTGCATGTGATGTCTTAAGGCAGTACCTTGGTTTATACGTTTGAAACTGCTCATACATGTAGGAATCCTGCATGGGATGTTTTAAGGCAGTACATTGGTCTATATGTTCAAACTCTGCTCATACATGCAACATTGGTTGCATGGGATGTTTTAAGGCAGTACATTGGTCTATATGTTCAAACTCTGCTCATACATGCAACATTGGTTGCATGGGATGTTTAAGGCAGTACATTGGTTTATATGTTTGAAACTCTGCTCATACGTGCAAGAATAGCTTGCATGGGATGTTTAAGGCAGTACATTGGTTTATATGTTTGAAACTGCTCATACGTGCAAGAATAGCTTGCATGGGATGTTTAAGGCAGCCCAATGGTGTATATGGTTGGATGGCTTCGCCAACCATGCTAGGAAGCTTAGCATTTAATACTTTAATGATGATCAATGGCATTCTTGTGCGTGGCTTCAACTACAGTTGAAGTCATAGTGTTTATTTTTACAACAGGAGGTGGACATTTGGGGTAGCACATATCACCTGTGTGAGCACCAGGCCAGTACCTGGGTGAGATGTTAATAGCTGATGAGTGCGGACATCACAGGAGTTATATTAAGGTATGAGATCACAATATTACTATTGCAATTGCCATCGGTATTGATATTGATATAGATACATATAATGCTTCTAATAGGCCTTTGACCTGAACCCTGGCATTCATACTGTGGCGGCGTCATTAAGCAGCATAGCAGATACTCATAATCCCCATTATAAACTCTTTATACTCATGGTGAAGTTATAACTAAACTTGAGATACTTGATCATACCAATAACACAACTATAAATATAAATCGTCCCCACAATTACTTCACAATTGGGAAATGCTGCCAAATGACCTTGGTCCATAGTAGATATAATATAATACTGGCGTAAATTCAAATCTGCGCCTTGGTCGTGATCCAGCAGTAAATTTGGTTCATTAATTTCTCCTGTTTCTTGCTAACTCCTCATGTTAAGGGTATACTTTATCAGTTTATTTCATTTCTTGAGTTAGGTACCTTTTACTATTAAAGTTTGCTTGATTTTTGGAAGAGATTCTTGCAAGTTTGTAAATCCTTTCTATACAAAATGATGCCAGCTCAAGATTTTCAAAATTGCCGCCTTTTTGCCAGGTCAACTTTCAATAGCCAGACTCGGTAATAAAATAATATTCTTCACTTCAATGACTATAAATTTAAACCAGAACTAGTAGACGCAACGGAATCAACTAATTATTACGTACGCGAATTTTAGAGGCTCGTTCCCTTTGATGTGTCTTAAAACCGACACAGCTTGGAAAAACGGAAATGCAGTGAAAACTTTGCTTAAACATTTGCAAATATCGTCCTTCATATGTGGGTTCACCTTATGTGAGTCACCGGCATAGCTGTGACGGGACTTTTGTAAAAAATAAAAAAGCAGACCAGCTGTATGGACTAAGTTTCCTTTGCCTATTTCTTATAGTGTGATGAACTTTATAACAAAAAAATTATGACAGATGAGTGACAGATACAGATGTACCTTACCTATAATCACTTGTCTCTGTCACTCTCACTCACCACAGAGTACCTTTTGTCACTCACTCTGTAGTCTGTGGTAGTGTGGTCATTCATAGCTTGATGTATGTACCTTTTGTTTGGTCATTCATCTTCATAGCAAATAGAAATGGAATAAAATAAGTTTAGATCGTAATCAATTGTAATTTAATTATTAATCAATTTGTAACTGGTTTGTTATAATATTTGTTAATTTCGGCGTAATGATACGTTAAAGAAAGTTCTTAATCCAGTGAATAGAGTATTCTTCTTCAAACACCATGGGATTTAATTTTCTGTACCTTTTGTTGTGCTGTGTTTTGCGATGTAAGCTTTGTTTTTTGTGAATATATTTGAATCGGTGATATCTTTGATTTTTTAAATGGTTTTTATATAACTTTCTTTTTATACCTAGTAAGCTACGGTGAAAGGCTTCACGGGCAAATATACTCCTCTATCGAAGGTGGCGCAGCTTGTTTCCGGCGCCTAAACGGAACCCATCAAGCAGGATGCTCATGTAAGTAAATAGTCTTCTGTTAATTTTTCACTTTTAATAAAAAAAAAATACGTAATGTGGTATAAATACACATAGATATATATTGTGGTGTTGGCACCAAGTAGGCACAGTGTGATAGGATAGCACCCGCATTGTATTATTTTACTAGAAAGACTTAAATTGTTACTTATAGTCAAATGATTAATTCACTGCAACAGAATGGCAGAGCCGAATGTTATTTTGTGAAATAATAATACCACATTTTTGTTATGTTATATTTTAACTTATCATTTTGTTGCAACAAAACTTTTAAAAATATTAACATGGAGTGCAGTTATCTCTATCCCTATATTAAAATTCATTGAAATTGATTTGGCGTTTTGGGTGTGGAAGTGTTACTTTGGCATTTATAATATAAAAAAATAGGATAAAGCAGTTTTAAAATGAAGCATCAATCCTTTTCTTCATACTACACTAAATACCTACTACTGGACTTCTTACACAATTCGTTTTTGCTTTAATTTTTTTTTTGTGTAATTATTTTAATAGTTATTTTAAAAACAGACTGTTAAAACCTGAACTTAATTATGTTGGTCATTAATGCGTAGTTGCATGGTCGCCACAAACAAAAGAGTAAAGTGAAGTGAAATTTTTCTTGATTCATCATCATCACTAATGTTTTCAACTCCCACATAGTGAAGTGAAATTGCAAGCATCAATGTAATTATGGCATTTTTAAAAGGTTATTTTATTGCAGCTTCAAACAAAGGTGCTATTGGAGTTGTCCACATGCTGAAAGATGTTAGCGACGCCCAGTGGATAGTGTTCAATGCTACTGCCGGTCCGTATATGGCAGTTGTTAGCACAGATATATTCCATGACATTGTAGAGTTGTTCATCAACAATCCTGCCAATGTGGCTGGTGTTCTTCTGTATGCAAATGCTACTCAAAAGTAAGAGACCATGAAGAACATCTTAAGTTTACTAATGCATTTATAGTGTAGCTATACACATAAAATGTAAAAAAAAATTGTGTTCAATTTCAATGTTACATTATCAAAGATGATCAATCATTTTGATGTTGATGATTAAATGAATGCATGTCCACTTGAATTGTTTTTATCATAGATATGCAAGTAGCTAAATAACTATAAGACCAACAGATGTACATGCTTTCAAGCCTTATATGTTTTGGTAGCAATATCAATCATTATTTTCTAAATTTTCAGAACTGTTTCATTCACCCAAGAGTCGACATGCCCAAATGAGTATGCATCAGAACCTGGAAGCCAATGCCCATCACCCGACAAAAGTGTGTGGAACAAAGGTGGCACTGGGCTTATCAGAAGGGACATCCCATTCCCTATATTCTTCTTGCCCCCTACACGGTTAGAAGAAATAGCAAAGATTGAACAATGTTATGAAAGGTAATGTATAAAGTAAGGTAAAGTAAAATACATAAAAAAACATAAGATAGGTGTGCTAGGAACTTGATTAATTGACGACATTTCACATTTTTAAGACTGTAATTTGACTGGTTGTCTGTATTCTGCTTTGAAAAATTAACATCAGCTTTAAATTTTCACTAGGAATAATAATTAATTTATTACAGTTATTGCAAATTTATTAAAAAAGTACTTATTTTAGAACATTATGGGTAACTCCAGAGGTCCTATTGCGTAACTATTTTGACACTCGTCATCGGATTGAAATTACCAAATGTCAGCCCATACAAAATGAACATGATGCTGATTGCGAGCGAGTTAGACAAAAAGCATGCAAATCTACACTCAAGAGCAAAAAAACGGGTCACTTTGTATGGAATTGTTCATACAAAGTGACCCGTTTTTATTGCTCTTGGGTATATGTTAGGACACGTCCATTGCCTTTGCCTTGTCGCGATAAAAATAAAGATGTCTATGACGATAATGTGACGTTGTCGAACTCAAAATTATTGCTAGACACTGTTTTTTGTAAAAAAGGTAATGGTTTCATCCATTCATTCATAGTATTGGTAATATTGCTCTTTTTATTTCATTGTCTTGTATTTCGTATAACAAGTACTTACCCTTTCTGGAAACAACTAATGTGATGGCACCAGTGTTAGACCCTTTAAGCTGACAGGCACCAGTAATGGACACTTCATTCTTAATTAAAGATCATGCAGTTGTACATTGACTGTTGTAAAAGAAATTACTATCTCTTAATTTATTTTATATGAAACTTATTAATCTTAATATGCATTACTGGGTCCTTGTTCATTACTGGTGTCAACATGTTACATCAATATTTAAATTTCACCTTTAATTTTTAGGTACAATCTTGACATGGACTCTCAAATTGGAAAGCCTCTGTGTTCTATTCAACTTAATTCCTTCATGTGGGCTGCCGTGAACAGTGTTGTATGTCGCAGGCGGTTAGTTACGAATACATAAGCAAGCTTTGTTTTTATTGCTGTATATTGTATATGCATGCAATATTTATTGTACCTATCTGATTGTTTTTTTTTGTAGATCTGCAGCAAATGCATTGTTAACTCCTACTAAAGTATGTGATCCTTTGGGTGATAATAATGTTTACTTTTCATTATTTCCTCGAGAAAAGGTGAGCTTAATTTACATTATGTTATATTGATCACATTACTTGTATAATACTGATTCTCTTATTGACTATGATATTCAATTATTAATGTCCAGGTATCAACGCCGAAAAAGAAGGTTATCTTAGTCACATCTAGAATTGACACAGCATCACTTTTTGATGGTAAGTCCTGAAATAAAAATTAAAATAACGTAATACTTATTGCAAAGAAATGCTTGTAGGAATACTTTTTGTTTAATTTGCAAATATTTTACTACATTTCAATTTAATTATATTTAAGGTATTGCCCCCGGCGCGGCTAGTTCCGTGGTTGGTATGGTGACGCTCCTCTCAGCGGCGACTGCTCTTAGTAAGATGATACCTGCGAATAACGCTTCTCAATATGGTTAGTAATTTTTTTTTTCTTTGAGAATGGTTAGGCAAGTGTTTGCGTAGTTTGATCTGTTAAAGTTAGATAAATAAAGTATTTCGGCCATTTTAGAGTCTTTTATAGAAGGGGACTACCTATTATAAAAAGTGGGAATAACTCGTTCAATGGCGTAGGTTATTGTAGATTCCAATATGAACTTTGTGGTATCATTGGGTTGAGGAATGGTCCCGTTCAGTTCAGCCTTATTGTATGTGTTGAATTTTAATTCTGCGTGTTGTCTTGTTTTTGCTCTTAGATTCAAACGTTCTGTGGACACTTCTGAACGGTGAGGCCTTTGATTACATCGGGTCGCAGCGCGTAGCATTTGACTTGCAACGCGGGGCGTGGCCACCAGACGCACCCCTCACCCCCACTGACGTCAATTTGCACCTAGAGATCGGACAGATCGGCGGCGCACTACTCAGCTTTAAGGAGAACGCTTCGTGGCCTCTATACTCTTATGTGCATACTGATAATGATGCGGTGCCAAAGGTAAGTAATTGAAATAAATATTTAACACAAGATCTTAAGTGAGCTGAATAAATTTTAAAACTTTTTTGGCGAGGTCCCTAAAGGCCCGTTGCGGGGGTGACTCATAATGATTATAGCTGGGTGTTATTATCACGACAACAGCATATAATTCAATCTTAAATGACGTATCCTTGTAGGTACTTGATTGCGATATGTGAGTATCTTTTTCGTTTGTTATTTCCAGGTCACAGAATTTCTAGTGGAATTGAGTAAATACATGCAAAAGAGCAACATGACGGTAACAAATACGTTCACAAACAACTTGCCGCCATCGTCGTTGCATTCGTTCCGTAGGATATTGAAGAACGTCACTAAAACGGGAGAATTGCCCGAGTTACTGCTAACGGACCACAGTACCTCCTTCACCAACCTATTTTATAACTCCGCCATGGACGATTATGAGAAGATTGGTTATAATTACCACAATATTAGCGTAGGGCCTGATGGTGTTTGTAAGTATATTCAAGGTTCACTTATAATGTCTGTTTAAGTTTTATTTCTTTTTTAACCCCCGACCCAAAAACTTGTTTAATTGAGATGGTTTGTGGCTAAGTTCTACATTTTTTGAGATAGCTTTAAAATAAAAACAACGGGAGTTTTTAACCTGTGTAAGTTGGTTACTACCTTTATCTTTCGAGACCATGGATACAACTCCGCGCCCGAAACGTCGAGGTATTTAAATTTAAATATATTTTTTCCGCGATTAAGTCCCGAGTATCATGATACTGTGTGAAAATCGCGAAAGTTTAAATCAATACCTATATGTTTTTATTTGTTGTCCAGTTATACCCACTGAAGAGCTGTTGAAGGACGGGGACATGACAGAGAAGGACGCGCAAGTGAAGATAGCGCGCGTTGCGACCGCGCTGTCGCAGACTCTGTACCAGCAGGTCACGCGCCAGCCTTACGAAGGCGACATCTCAGTTTCAGCACATTTGGTAGGGGATAAAAGTACCGCTTTAAATTGAGCTCTTGTAAAAGAAACAATGGTTCAGTTTCGATTATATCATATAGGTGCATATACGTAATTCCGCCAGATAATTTCTTTCCCCGTAGACCCACTGCACTAGAGACCATTACCACTCAATGACCGCTGTGTGAATTAATAGGTCAGGTTAGGCTGTATTTTGTTAAGGCGTGAAGTCCCTCAGCGACGACGCGGACCTTGTGTCATACATACATTATTACATAAATCATATCTTAGTCATCAACATGACAGTGGTAGACCACGGCTAAAAGGCAATTTACCTGTATTCCCACTCCGGTGCAGTGGGTCTACGGGGGAAAAAATGCCCTGTGGACTCACCAATGGGTCATATCAGTGGGTCCATGGTTAAAATGGGGTAAATTTATTTATGCACATTGAAATGTAACTAACTTGAACGAGGAGATCGCGTTTAACATCTTGACAAATGACGTTTTGAGTCCATTTCAGGTGTCTTGCTGTCGCCCGATCTAACCGTGACCTCGAGACGAGTTTAAAAAAGTCAAAACGTCAAAAAGTTGAATGGTTTGTATTGATTTCGTAGGTCGATGAACTGTTATACTGCTTCCTCGAGAATAAATCCTGTCGCTTGCTATTGGCGGCGGACTACGGAGAGGCACCAGTGAGCGAGGAGACCCCGCCGCCGCGGGCCGTGCCCCTGTACGTGGGCGTGGTCACGTGGGCCGGCAACGCGGCCGCTTTCGCTGGCCATCTGCTCACGCTACTCGCCGGCCATCATCTCGGCTACAACAAGACTGAGTGCGACGCCAAAACCAGCCCTGTAAGCCTTTTATCGCTGCGATATTACGCAACAGAACCTTACCTGTCCACTCGTGGGCTTCTCTACAAAAGTCAATCGAAATACACGATTTGTGTACGGTAATACAATGAATAACATATACATTATTATTCATTTGGGCTACTTATAGAACCGTAGCGATCGCCTATTTTAAACTTACTTAAAACATGTAGGAAGATTATATGCTCGTTCTTATGAATTTTTGTTTTTAAGCAACTTGACCGATAACTGTGGCGAGGTTTGTAAAAAAAGTCTGAAAATGAAAACCCTTTATTATATTAACTATGTACTCCCGAAGTGGTCCCATCTAAAATTTTCCCAGTATAGGGTTAGTTAAATTTACCGTTTATTTATTTTTGAAGTTGGTCAATGGTCCTTGTGTTCTAAAATGAAAATTAATGCCTGTGTATTCCGTGTCCCTTAGATTAGTGCTATTCTGTTTCTGTCCGTTAAAATGTGATAAAATTTTGAATGTATTGGTTTACAGGACTACTCCTACTATTGGCTTCGTGGTTGGAATAACAGTGGAGTTTGCATAGAAACAAATATGAATTTCAGCGAAGCCATTAGCCCAGCTTTTCTTTCATCAGGTAAAATATTTTTTTGAGTCATATGTCATATTCATATGTGCCCTGTAGTCACGAAAAGGCACTATAAGGCGCGCCGGCAACAGGTGTTTATCTTTGCCAGTAAACCTGACCTTTTTCACTTATGTTTTCTGTTGCAGACTACGATTTGTCATCGGGCGAGTTCTCAACGTGGACAGAGTCAGTTTGGCAAGCTATGTGGGCGCGCGTGTTCGTCAGCGCGGGCGGGGGCGGCGCTCGTGCCGCGCTGGGCGCAGGCGCTGCGGCCACCATCCTCACCGCCCTGCTGACTTTCTGGCTACAGCGCCACGTCGCAAGAGTGTTCATTAACGCTCCCCCTGGCTCGTTCGGGGGCGGTAACGCTGTGCCTGGGTACGTACCAACTTGTTTCAATGTTAATCGTTGTAGTATACGATAAGATTTAATTCAAAGGGCTTTAGCGGCTCCGTGTTTATCAGGTTATGTACTTAAATTTTTAAATGTCCACGTGCTCCTATTGACAATCGGACTATGGACGTTGGAAGCTTTGGTAAAGTCAAAAACAGGTGCGACAGAAAAAATCCTCTTCAAATGTGGCTAATATGGAGCGCTATGTCTCATCAAAATAGACAACGATTTTAATTTGTTTGTTTCTGATGTAACGACAATAAAACGCAACAGTATAGTTTTGTCCAACTCAGGCCTAACATATTATTGTGCACAATTTTCCATCACTTCATATTTATTTTCAGAATCCTGCGCACCGTCAACTGTTAATTGGAAAATAGATTAATTCAAATGAAGATGCGTAGAGATAAGGCTGTGTTACAACTCTAGGCGAAAACAGATGTCACAATAAGAATGCGCCTAGGATACTTCGCAATATTTCGCATTCATAAAAAGTTATTAACAAACCCTTAATTTTGAATTTAAAACAATCGAAACGGAAGCTGTTTACATGTGTGCCGGAAGTCTGCGATATCAACACATTCTAATATAAAATGTTATGCATTAATGTCCTTTTGCAGCAAAAAATTAAAAACAGTTCTAGTGTTAAGTTGTGTTAAGTCTAGTTCAGGTGTGTCAAAATGTATTGAAGTCAGGCTTAAACCTGATTTTACCCTTAGTATGCTTAAGTCACGGAACCCTGCCAAGTTTAAGGCTACCTTTATAAAAAAAATTCTCCAATTCAAAAATAGTAAGTATTAAAATAAAAGAGACTTGAATGCAGTTTTTTTTACTTCCATCATAAGATGGGTTAAGACTTAATTTTTTGCTGCAAGCGATCCTAATACAATGCAACCAATGACTCATAGCTCATAGCTGTAGGTCACACGGTGGCGAGCGAGACCACGACGGCCAATCACCATCCGAACGACGAGAAAACAAAGCGAAGTTTTCTCGTGCATAACTTGTTTACCCGCTGTGTATTATTTAGATATGCATTCCATGCTAAATTAGTGAAAATGTTCTTACATTATTACCAGCGTTAGTAAGTTAAAATAAGAATAGTTACTAATTATCTAATTAACTATTTAGTTTGATTTATAAGTTTTTTTTATACGTTAATTTTACCATTTGAGGGTTGATAATTTGATAATTGTCAACAATCTTGAATTCTGACTGCGTTTTATAATAGTAAAGGACGAAACTTAAGTAGATCTGTTGTTTTAACAGGTTCCCTGTTCCACGTATCACGTACGAGTAGGTACAGTCAGCAGCAATAGCTGCTAAGCAACCGAAGCGCTCACAATGATCTAAGCACGGCTCTATTGTTATAGACATAAGAGCTTGTGCAGATCACTGTGAGCGCTTCGGTTGCTTAGCAACTATTGCTGTTGACTGTACTTGGGACAGGAAACCTGTTAATAAACATCTGGTTATTTTATTATTAATGGTGTCTTAGAAATCAAGAGAATAAATTATGACAATCGATTATCACAAATTGTTAATTAAGTCTAAAGCGAACTTCATGGTAAGAGAAGCGAAAGTGTTTAACGCGTCCCTCGTGTTTGGTCACGCCACTGCTGACCAGGAGTCCAAGCTTCTGCTATGGAGTCAGGGCTCCGAACTGGATGCGCAGATGGACTGTGACATTGTCAGATCGTTTTGTATGGGGTCACACTATGACGCTTTGGACTCACCAAAAGTGAAATATACTTACATATTATTTGCTTGTAAACTGAACAAACCATACTGATCTGATCTCACGTGTTTCGGATATACTGAGACGATTGTCTAGGGTTAAAGCAACGGGCACATGCACAAGCTGCGATACCAACGACGATGTAAGTACGTAGAGCTGACGACTCTTGTAAATGGGCATTATAAGTGATTGACCGAGCACCACATTTGTATTCGCACGATTTGCCAGTTCCAGTGGGCCGGGGGTCGGTTACACATGCATGATAAATTGATAAACTAAGTAGGTAGGTGTCTGTGTGAAAAAAAAAACCTGTAATGAAGTTTTCGTCTAAAACACAACATTATTATAAAACTACCCAGGAATCAATAAATAAATGAAATCATCGGCTTAAAAAAACGCTTTTTATTTCTAGATTAAAGTGCTTAACACTGTGGTTATCAATGTTTTTCCGAAAGATTTAAGGAAGACTTTGCAGAACTCATTAGATTCGATGTGGTTCAAATATTGATCTTTAAGTGCTTGAGCATGGAAAATCAAATTTTCGTTTATGTATTCATAATAAAACCGGCTAAGGCATAAATTATTAGTTTCGACGGACATTTTCGGAATCGCAAACCCTAATTTACTGCGCAGAAAGTTTAGGCTGCCCGTTTTCAGGTCGTGTTCTGATGTTATTTCGAAAATGGAATCATTGGTGATACTCTTCCAACTAGGCACTGCTTCTACGCTAGGTTTCTCATAAAACAAGTCGCACAAAGTGGCGACGCTTTTTTTTTCTGTAATTAGATTGTCACTATTGGAAAATAGATTATTTCTAGATTCCGAATCGGAGTGAATGTAGACTTTTTTTAGGTCAACCTCGTCAAGTCGGGGTAATCCATTTGCGAGTGTATCACTTTCCGCGGATTTAATATTAAGTTGACTTGCTTGTCTACTTTCGTCTACTAAAAGTTTCTCTTTCATTGATGAGATCCATACGGCTTCGTGGAGCCTGCTCCAGTTTATTGATTCTTTAGAGAAATCACTTACGGGTTTTGGGTCAAGAGTTGTAAATAGCCCGTTTTTGGAGCAACTGAGGTTGATGTTCAAATTAAAGTGTGGATAAGGACTTGTAATTATTACAAAATATAGTTGGCGCATGGTATTTAGAGTAGCGACGTTAGTACTGTTAAGCAGATGCTTCAATAAATATCCTTGAGTGATGTCGTAGAAATGCCAGTTATGGAGCAAGATCGAAGGAGCGTTGTTTTTGGTCATAGAAGCTGCTATTAGTTTGCTGGACATAGTGGCTAACGTGTTCCAAAATTGTTCACATAATGCGTTTAATTTAAAGCATATTATTTGGACCACCATAGACTGTCGTTCTATCGATATAGTGAATATGCTCGAGGTTGTATTGACAGGTAGTGTAGCTATTGCTGTCACGTCTTCCACTTTTCTAAGAGAGCTACGGTTAGGCATTTTTAAATAATACAGATTATTATGCATATCAAAGTACTCTCTCACATTATGCAAATTTACCGCTAGTGTAAAAGATATACCCCCGGAAGCGCCGTTTTCTTGGATTGTAGACAGGCCTGGGTTAACTATTTTCAATAAAGTTTGCATATCGGCGTCTACTGTTTGTACAAATGTAAGCAAACGACTTATTTCGGTTCCTGGATAATAGAAGGATGCATGCTTTTCTTGAGCTATGCTGTACACGCGCGCCCCTTCTAAAACATCGTGCTCGATTTTTGAAGTAGTGCAAGATAAAGCCCAAGCGGATCGCACCACTTCCCCGGGCCCGGTAACTTTTGTGGCAGTAGGCAGTTTTGAAATCTTTTTAAGAGGAAGATTTATTTCACATACATCTATAGTATCTATACTATCAGTCTTTTTGCCGTTGACAGGACCCAAAGTCTTTATATCATTGGTAATGCGCATTTTGGGCAACCTATCGAATAATATAGTATATTTCTTGGCTCTGACGCCATGTTTTCCTCTTTTCTTCAAAAGTTTTTTTTCCTGCTCAGTGCAAGCCATATTTATTTATTTGTATGATTCAGTATTGGTGAAGGATCTCCCACGCAGTATTTCAGCACTACTGAAAAAGCATAGGCAAATCATATTTATTACCTATAAATACTGATAAAAATATTTCAATCACAGAATTATATCGAGAATTCATTAGACAAAAATACTCACGCAGTGCAGTGGCGTAGCGAGAGAGGGGGGAGACGGGGACACGTAAAAGTCCACGCTACGCCACTGACTGACACGGATAATAAGCAGAGAATATTCTACATGCCCCCCCCCCCCCCTCCATGTACCTACCTTACATATTTTTGTGCAAGTACCTACCCACATTAAGAAGGTAGCTATGTCAATCTTATCAATACAAATACGACCCAATTCGTGCAATAACATTCAATACCTACAGGTATTTGCACAAAAATGTACAGTACAAGGCTACCTACAACCGTTTGTATTCTAGGTATTAGTGATGGGATGGCATATTACTAGGTATTTCGCACAGAAATCCCGAAAAGGCAATAAGCACGAACTGATCTTGAATAGGTTATTATTATATCTTATTTTACAGACTTTTCGGAGATCAACTAGTGTTTTAAATTAGCGTTTGAGAGTTAGAGAATTATAATGTTAATTTTGAAAAATAACGTTTAATCCATTTTGTGGGTAAGTAACAACTTATGGCAAGAATATTACCTGTTCGATGAGAAATAACATCGATAACCTAATTGGAACCAATGTGGTGTTTTAACTTCACCAATTCCAAATTAAATTGATTAATTTAAATTTACATCTTGATTACGTCACACTTCATCAAAAATTTCACGTCACTGACTTTGTCACTGACATTTTGCCAAACCGAAACCGTACGGAAGCGGAAGGAATGTCGCGGGGACAGGTTTTAGTGTAAGGTTCTATCTAGGTTAATTTGCATTTTGGTGAGGGGCGTCTCAAGTTTGATCCCCCATATTTAAAATCCTTAAAATCGTATAATTTTAAATCCGTTGTTAACCTTAGACATACCTAGGTAATGAAAACGGGATATTGATCGCGATTACCCTAAATCTAATGCAATTAACCGCTAATCATTTAAATCTGTCATTGATAACTTTACCTTAACCTTGCCTTAACCCCAGTACTCAAAAAGGGTAATCCCCGATGAAAATAGTTCCTACAAGGAATGTAGGTACTGATATTTAGCGGTAGAAACTTTTTCCCATTAAACTCAGACTTAGTGTGGATGGTTTTAACGTAGGCATCGTAAAGGTCGCAGGTAGGTAAGAACCCATAATTAAAATCAATCGATCTTTGTCAAAATTCATAGTTATGAGCTGTTGGGAAGTAGTCTGAGGAAGTAAGTACCTAATAATATTGTCGCTTATTATTGGCGTCGCTTAAAATAAGGGTTCTGCCGTTCAGCCGGAAAGCGTGGTTGACGTGGTTAAAATGGCTGTATGTACTTATATCTTACCTACGGAAAAATACTAATATAAATTACGAGCAAACATTGTTGCGTAGGTGGGCACAGCACGTATACAACGGTATACATAACATACCTAAAAAATCATCCCCACTTTACGTGTAGGGGAGATAAGTAAACCAAAAAATATATTTTTTAAGATTTTATCCCAGCACTTTTTCGGCCTAATTAAGTAATATACATCCATGCAAAATTATTCTAGTACCAATAGTCTCTGAGCTATGCCGCGGACAGACAGACAGACGGACATGACGAAACTATAAGGGTTCCTTTTTGCCATTTTGGCTTCAGAACCCTAAAAAACATGCAATCAAGCACCAACATCATAATCTTAATTTTAGAAATTACCTAATTTACAGTGATTGATTACGACGAGGGATGTCGCGTCGCGAGTCAAAAATCCGCTAGGATCACTACCAAAGGCCTCATACAACAAAAATTTGGACTTCGTGCCGTGCCGTCCCGCTCACGCTAATATTATTTAATACGAGAGTGAGCGGGATGACACGATACGAACTTCGAATTTCGAAGTTTACCAGCTAGAGTGTTTAGTGAGGACTTAAGGTCTATACCACAGAATACATAATAGTACAAGTCTACACTGTAAATTTCCACCAATCATAGGTCAGTAGCTCGTCTCTCATTTCATTAGCATCGTAGAATGACAAATAGACCTCATTCACTTGACACTAGCGATCACTAGCGATCCTAGCGCGATTTTTGACTCATTAAGTACATAAAATCAGAATAATGAATATACCACAGACATCACAGACCCCATGTAAGCAGCTGTCAAGCGTACCGATTTTTATTTGTGTACAACACAGCCTGTAGCCAGATGCCCATTGGTCAATTCTGTAGCCAATTTACCCGGTACTCTGTGATAGAAGCGTCGGTCGTCTCTAGGTAGTCATTCAAATAAAGTGTCACTGAATGAGATCGGGTTATAGTTGTCATCAAAGGCGCTCCCTCACACATTCAAATACTGACGCAAACTACAGATAAAAAAAACGGTACGACTCTTGAAATCGGAGCATACAGTTGTCTCTCTTTAACAAAGGGCATTAGTTACATGAGCGAAGGGTATAACTATACGGCCATAAGTTTACAATCCATCTATTGACTTCATTAATCTGATTTTTTTTTTCCTTTTTCCGTCAGACACGGAAAGGCAAAGGGAACAAAGCCCATGCAGCCATCGTCTTCTTTATTCTAGATTCTTAATTTTGTCCAGTCCAGTTAATAATGTCTTCAGTTTATTTAATTCAAAGGCCGAAGCCAAGTCTTCCTTATTCTCAATTTTATCCAGTCCAGTAAATGAAGTCTTCAGTTTATTCAATTCAAAGGCCAAAGCCAAGTCTTCTTTATTCTCAATTGTCAATTTTATCCAGTCTTCAGTTTATTCAATTCCATTTTTTCAAATCCGAGTTCAAACGTCTAAATCCTTGTTAAGCCTTAGCCAGAATGTTCATAATCATATCCAAAATCATGTCGAGAGTTTAAATTTCCCCAACAGTATTCATTATAAATTTGCATAGTGCTAAATATGTACAGCTATTTACAAGTAAGTCTGCAATGTTACGCGGGATTAAATCTGTACTCTTATAAATCTGCGAAAGTTCATCTAATAACAAAAGGCGCTGTATTCCAAAGGATGAGCAATCAAAAATTACATGAGATATGGTTTCTTCGTGTAATCCACAATGAGAGCATATGGGGCTGTTTACTATATTAAGACGGTGCAGATGAAAGTTCGATCGGCAATGACCAAAACGAAGGCGCATAATTATGGTGTAGTATTTCCTGCTGTAATATTGCTGTGATTTTATGAACCATGGACGACAAATATTTTTGTTAATCTTATTGTACCATTTTCCTTTTATTCTGAGAGTATCTTGCCAATTATTAAACCATTCTTGATTCATAAGGAGTTTAAGGTTTGGTAGCAAGTCAGAATGCGGTATAGCAACATTACTATTGTCAAGATTGACAGATGCGGCATTGTTATGACTTGAAATGGCCCTGGCTAACGTATCGGCGCTTTCATTTCCAGACACTTCAGTGTGCGAAGGAACCCACATTAAAGATATATTGATGTTATTGCTAAGGAGCTTGAAGTACAAGTTTTTAATACTATATAGAACATAGTTACGCCCGGCATCGTACTTACAATTTTTCAAAGCTGTTAAACAGCTCATGCTGTCCGTGAGCACAAGCCACTTAGTGCATTCGTGAATATTCTCTTCTATAAACTGTAACGCAGCAAGAATGGCATGACTCTCCGCAGTAAAGATACTCATCTGCTTAGGAAGTCTTATTCCATGACCTCTCTTCAAATGAGATATGTAAATAGCAATCGAAACACTATCATTGTTCTTAGAGCCGTCTGTAAAAACTTGTTTATAATGCAAAAAATTGTCAATTTTTTCATATACCTCTTCTTTGTGCTTCAGATTCTTATAAATGTGGATGTCCATGTCACTAAAATGTACGTCATAACAGCCTGTGTAGCATATCCAATTGTTCTCTGTTTTGTGAATATTAAACTGCTGACTATACTCTACTAATTCAGAAAAGTCATGAAGCAAATAGGGGATACGTGATAGATTAGAGGGGGAATATGTTCTATGAAGAAATTCTATCTTTCTATATAGAGGATGAGAATGCATGGATAATAATTTTACTATGAACTTTCTTTTTAGATACTTAAATCTGAATTGAAGTGGAGGAATATTGCATTCAACTTGCAAAGAATTAATTGGAGTGGTCTTCATAGCTCCAGTAATACATCTTAAGTTATGATTTTGAAGAACTTCCAACTTTCGTACTAATTTAGAATCTGACCCATAACAAATAAAACCATATTCAAAATGACTTCTAACCATAGACTTATACAGCATTAACAAAATTTTAGGATCAGTTTTTGATAGGCTTTTAATGATATTGAAAGCCTTATAGGCTCTGCCCAACAAATAGTCTACATATTTGTTCCAGGAAAGGTTATTAGCAAAAATAACTCCCAAAAATTTGGTTTCACATTCCATAGGCAAACTAATGTTATTATATACAATATCTACATCAGACTCACATTCACCAAAAACAACAACTTTAGATTTTTCTGAACTTATATCTAGATTTAAATAATTGAAATAATTGTTCAATTTAAGAAGAGCAGAATTAATTACAAAGGATACCTGATCACTATCAGATCCAGAAAAATATATTACCAAGTCATCAGCAAATTGCAAATTTTTGACCTGTGAACCCAAAATGCAATTTAACTTATGTACATACAAGATGTATAATAATGGGGATAGTATGCCCCCCTGGCACACACCTCTATATGAATAACGTGGATCTATCAACTGATTATTTGATTTCACATAAACCTCTCTTCCATGCAAAAAAATGAAAATCCATTCTACTAGTTTTACAGGAACACCAAGAGAAAAAAGTTCATGTGCAAGTACATGATGATTTACATTATTGAAAGCACCAACAACATCAAAGAAAACACCAATAAGAATATTATCTTGCTTAAATGAGTCAAAAATATCTAATTGAAAATGAGCTAAGCTCTCTCTAGAGGATCTACCTCTCCTAAAACCAAACTGATTGGAAGGTAAGAGATGATTACTTTCAAAGAAAAATTCAAGTCTTTGTTTAATAAGCTGCTCAAAAATTTTGCCCATACAAGATGTCAATGCTATTGGACGATATGAATCAGCTTTGGTTTTATCTTTATTTGGTTTCAAAATAGGAATCAAACAATCCTTCTTCCAATCCATAGGTATAGCTGAATGAGACCATAGCAGATTGTACACTTTCAAGATGATGCCTTTAGCATTATCTGAGGTATATTTTATCATTTTATAAGAAATACCATCGAGGCCATGAGCTGTATCCCTACAAAGAAAAAACTGCATTTTTAAACTCTTGCATACTAAATGGTAAAACTAAATAATTGCTATTATGTACAGGATAACTATTTACATTTTTCAAAGGGGCCTCAACAGTATCAGGTGTATATTTTTTAAGAAATTCTGGTAACCAATCTGTATAAACATTTTTGTAAGGGCCAGATCTACCATTAAACCTCCTAACAATCTTCCAGATTCTAGATATAGGTGTGCAACGATTAATTGTCTCACACAAAGAAAGCCAACTCAGATTTCTTTCTTTTTTCAAAACTAACTTTTTGACAGCTTGTAATTTTTTAAACTTAATGTAACTTTCTTCTGATAGACTATACTTAAATTCTATATAAGCTTTTTTACATTCTTCTACTGCTTTAACACATTCAGCATTCCACCATGGTAACATTAAACGCTTTTTGCGATTTCTAGACTGATAATGAACATGTAATTGACCTGATGAATTAGGAGAAAAAGACTTCCTTTTAACAGCACTAGACTGTTGCAAGGCAACACTTAACAGTTCTATTAAATCAGAATAACACTTTAAAGGATTAGACTGATTGATTTGAAAATTTTGTAATGAAAGGTCAACTTTACTGCTGTATTCTTGCCAATCAACCAAATGAACATTAATACGAGAAAGTGGTGTAAAATAATGCACTTCAGCAGTACTATAATGAGAGGATAATTCAATTTTTATGATTATAGGTAAATGGTAGCTGCCCATGGGGTCATCATAAACAGACCACTCGCAACTTAATGCCAAGGAGGGTGACACCATTGCTAGATCCAATGCATTTCTTTGCCAGGTACTAGATCCAACAGTCGTCATCTGCCCATCATTCAGAAGAACCAAGTCTTTTTCATTGATGCTTTCAATAATATCACGACCACGTGAGTCAATGGAACTATGCCGTACCCCATGCCGTATGCCGAGCGTTAAAGTCGCCGGCAATCAGCAAAGGACCCGGTAAACTACTAATTAAATTATCAAGTTTTGATTTAGTGAATACATTTCTACAACTACCAGGACTATATATTGACATAAGTGTAAACTCACTATTGCCATATTGCAGGCGAATTGCTATATTTTGTATAGAGTCATCATAAGAGGTATCTAATTTAGCAAACTGTAAACTATTATGAACTAAAATGGCGACGCCATTATGGCGACTGCCTGAGTCTAATCGAACTATGTTATATCCTTTAATATTAAAATTAATGTGAGGTTTCAGCCAAGTTTCACATATTAATGCTACATGAATGTGATTCTCTTGTAAAAAAATTGTTAATAAATATTTATGAGCAGGTAAACTCTGAGCGTTCCATTGAATTATGTTTAAATAATCCATGGAAAGTGAATTAAATATGTAGACTACTTTTTATTTTTATTAATAGTATCCAAGAGAGTATCTCTTAAACTTTTGGTAGAGATAGTTTCATTATTTTTATTCATTATTAGTAATTTTGTAACTGATTCTACAATTGTATTTAGAATGTGATCTGATTTTATTAATGAAGCTAATGTATCTATGGGATTTAAGGGAGGGAATGACTTTTCATTGATCACAGCAGAGTATGGTTTGTTTTGTGCTTTTTCTCTATTTATTTTAATTTTTTCTTTCTTTACAGGGCACAAGGATGAAATAGCTACATGGTTCCCGCTACAGTGGCAACATATGGCCTCTGCGGTTGGTTTTGGACAATCTTTATAATTATGGGACTCACCACATACTGAACAGCGCTCTGCATTCTTGCAAAATTTGGCAATGTGTCCATACCTCAAACATTTGAGGCATTGCTTAACTGGAGGAATGTATGTTCGCAATTCAAATCTCCAACTGTTCAAATCGACACTCTCAGGTAGAATAGGACAAGAGAATGTAATGGACACTGTCTTTGTGGGTTCCAACTTAATCTGACTAGTGTCAGTCCTTGTACGCCGCATGAATCGTCGAATACTCACAATATTTTTTGTGGAAGTCAATGCCGAGTAAATTTGCTCATTTGATAATTCAAGAGGAACATGTGTGATGACCCCTGTGACCTCACTGGCCGCCGCTGGGATAGACGCCAGCAAACCATAAGAGTCCAGAAATTTCTTGTTCTGTAGAGCCGCGTTAGCCAGGCCTGGCCGCTCAAATACAACACCAACTTTGTATTTATTTATTCGCTGTAACTGTTTCACTCCCTTATTATACCTTTTCAAAGAGTTTGCCAATGACATCATGTCCCGGTTTCCTATGGGCTGTTCCGGCTTGGCGCTTTCGATAAAAACTATGTATTCGAAGCTTCCTCCTTGTTCAGGATAAAAACGCACGTAGTTTGGGATTTTAAAATCTTTGTATTTGTCACTCTCTTTTTTTTCATCCTGAGAAGTATCTGTTAAATATTCAGAAGACGAATCTACATCGCCTGTATGGCCTGCACCATCGGCATCTCCTTCAGCTTTCTTTTTTCGCTTTTTCGCCTTAGACTTCCCCATATTTACACTTGGTCTTATATGTAACTATGCAAATAACAGTTTTGTACACTATTTACACGAAATATATACAATATCAAAATTTCCCGCGCTTTTTTCTTCATTAATCTGAGGAATATACACATTTGATATACATATTTTTTTAATTCATCCCATAAGGGATAGGCAAAGAAAACATGAGTCCATACAGCCACGTGTGATGTGTTTTGTAAATTTCTGTATACAGGGCGTTACATTGAACGTAATACAACTCTTGTTTTTTAATTTCGTCTCCCTGATGCTAAACGCCTCTACTAGGTCTCGTGTTGTTAAAGTCATCTTAATTAATTAATATTGCTGTTTAATTTTTTCCTATTTTTTTGGTCTCATTGTGGCTACCCTAATTAGAGAGTTAAAAGAAAAAAGTTTGAATCTAGTTTTGTAGTGAACACTTACCTTTTTGCTTACCTAGGTTGATAATTTATGAGTAAAATTCATTCTGACACATTACTGAAGTTATTTGTCATAACAAACCAGCATTTCGTTTGATTCTTTATTGTCGCAGTTTAATTTTAAACAGAAGTCATGCCTCTTGCTTATCCGTTTACTAATATTCAGCGATCAGTGATGGTAGAACTTTATTTCACATCGCAGAGTACGATGAGGGCACAAGAACTATTTCACGAGCGATACCCGGAGAGTCCAATCCCCACTCGTCAATTGATTAACACAAGTGTACAGAATTTGAAAGACTATGGACAGTTTACGGTCCCAGCTCATGCCCAAGGTAGAGGCCGATGGCCAAGGTACTCAGGGTTTATTAGAACACGAGTATTTTATCCGCCACCCAGAAGCCAGCACCAGAGAAGCCGCGGCACGATTTGGTACAACCCACATTTTTATTTGGAGACTTTTGAATGCCGAAGGATTACACCCGTTTCACTTTCAACGGGTGCAAGATATTGTCTTAGCAGATTATCCCATCAGGGGAGTACGGTTTTGTCGTTGGCTATTACAAAACCAACACCGTAACATTTTATGGTCAGATGAAGCTACCTTCACCAGAGTAGGACTGTTTAACATACACAACAAGCACTAGTGGAGTGATGTCAATCCTCATGTGACACGGCGAGACTCGTTTCAAAAACGCTTCTCAGTTAATGTTTGGGCGGGTATTCTCAATAATTACGAGGGCTGTTTGATAAGTACCCGTTTTCTAAATATATTAATATCACTGACCGCAAATAAGTATACCACCCTTTTAAGCCATTTTTCAGAGGCGGGAAAATTAAAAAAAAAATGGCATTCTTTTGTTTTTTTTTTCTCATTTGACAACGATTCAGTGAAGGCGTGAACTTAAAATTGTTAAAATGGAGAAAGAACAGTATCGGTCTGTAATTAGATTCTTATTTTTGGAAGGAAAAACATGTGATGCAATAAAAGTAAGAATGCAAGCGGTTTACCATGAATGTGCTCCTTCTATGACAACCGTCAGATATTGGTATAACGAGTTTAAGCGGGGGAGAACAACCGTCTTTGATGGGGATCGCCCAGGCCGGCCAGTTGAGGTGACTACAGACGATATGGTTAAGAAAATTGAAAATATCGTTTTAGCCGACCGCCGAATTAAGCTTCGAGAAATCGTTGATGCTGTAAATGTTTCAATCGCGAGGGTACAACACATATTAGAAGAAAAATTGGGTATGAAGAAAGTATCGGCGAGGTGGGTGCCGCGTTTACTCACGGAGGAGCAAAAACGGAACCGACTGACTACTTCGGAGCAGTGTTTGGCCGTGTTCAAACGTAACCCGAAGGAGTTTCTGCGTCGTTTCGTGACCGTGGACGAAACGTGGGTCCACCACTACACCCCGGAAATGAAAGAGCAGTCGAAGCAGTGGATTTTACCGGGTGAACCTGCTCCAAAGAAAGCAAAAACCGTCCCATCGGCTGGAAAGGTCATGGCGACCGTTTTTTGGGATTCGCAGGGTATTATACATATTGACTATTTAAAAAAGGGAAAAACAATAACAGGGCAGTACTATGCCAATTTATTGGATGAAATTGACGCCGTGTTGAAGGACAAACGACCCCATTTAAAAAATAAAAAAGTACTGTTTCATCACGACAACGCCCCGGTTCATTCGTCCAGAGTTGTGACTGCTAAATTAGCACAGTTACGCTACGAACTATTGTCTCACCCCCCGTATTCTCCAGATTTGGCCCCATGCGATTTCTTTTTGTATCCCAACCAAAAAAATGGCCCGGTGGCAAGCGATTTGGATCAAATGACGAAGTCATTTCCGCCACAGAGGCCTATTTTAATGACTTTCCAAAATCATACTTTTTAGATGGTTTATTGAAGCTTGAGTATAGGTGGAACAAATGTATAGAGTTAAAAGGTGACTACGTAGAGAAATAAATGCATACATACAAAAAAAAAATGTTTTTTTTTTCCATAAACGGGTACTTATCAAACAGCCCTCGTATGTCATAGGACCTTATTTCATTGAAGGTAATTTAAATGGAATTAAGTACGAAGCCTTTTTAAGAAACGTGTTGCCAATGCTGTTGCAACAAATTCCCGAACAAAATTTGCAAAACATGCACTATCAACAAGACTGAGCTCCAGCACATTTTTACCTGCGGGTTCGGAGTTACCTGGACCAAGAGTTTCCTGGACGTTGGATAGGACGCAGTGGTCCAATGGAATGGCTGCCTCGTAGCCCGGATCTAACTCCACTGGATTATTTTTTGTGGGGTGAGCTCAAAAGACTGGTATACAAACGAGAGTCTGATACTGTTCTGGAGCTCCGCCAAAAAAATAATCCAGGCGTTTGAGGTAGTAAAAACCAACGAGTTCGTACTCGGGAGAGTGCAAAGAAATCTTCGACGACGTGCAGAGCTATGTGTTTAGGAAGGAGGTGGACATTTCGAACACTTGCTGGAGTACGTTTGAACTTAACAGTTAATTTTACTTTCTAATAAAAAATAATTTTAAACAGATATCACTTGTAGCTCCTTATCATTTGTTTTGATGTTTTGACACACTGATAACTGATAACAAAGCTTGAGGAATAGATACGTCAAGTAAACGTGACGTCATGATGGGTGACCACACTAGGAGATTTTAATTTCTTTATTCTGTTAGCAAATAAGCAAAAGTTAATTACGACGTATTTTAATAACTCAATTCGTGCATTTTGTTCTCTGTCGTTACTGAGCCGGAATTACTTAATTTGTACTACGTTCAATGTAACACCCTGTATTAAAGTCCTGTCACCGTCAGAGTCGTCAGTCTGTCCTAGTCATGTTCTGTCAGCTGCTCATGCCTTCCGTAAGGCGATAGAGTACTTTACGGCGAGCTATGGCAAGTTGCAGCCGGCGGGTACCTGAGGGTCACAAACAGAGGGAATACACGTTTTCACTTGAATTCTTCATTTGCAGGGCACTGTCACGTTAATTTGTTGTATAATACACTATCTTTATTATCCACCAAACAACATTAAGTACAGAAACTGAAATTCAATTTACGACACGATCCACTCTTATCGGTTTCCCGCCAAATTCCCGGATCCACTCTCATCGGTTTCCCGCCAACTTACATCTAAAGTTTCATTAGACGCAAACTCCACGTTTAATTTGACAGATCAGTTCAAAAAGATCGAAATGGAACGTCGAGAAATGACGTCTGGAAATGGTTTAGTCATGTTTCCCTCTCACTTCTTTATTTCTAAAGCTATACGTGCCGTCGTTGAATATAAATTGCCGGCAATTGCTGTCGCAAGAGTTAATCAGTGTCGGCCCGCTTATCAACGTTTATCATATTCAGTTACACGTAGCGAATTACCTCGAAAAATGGCATCAGAGAAACTATTGCTACCAGCAATATTTAAGCACGTAGATGAAAATGTTCCTTCTTACAAGAGTCTTCTTAAAGAGGCCGTAGCTATTCCTTCTGTGTCATGTGATGTAAAGTACCGAGATGACTGCGTGCGGATGGTGCACTGGATGCAGGACAAGCTGAAGGAAGTTGGCTCTACTACTGAGCTCAGGGATGTTGGTTTTCAGACCATTGATGGTAAACAGGTCAAGCTGCCACCAGTTTTAGTAGGAGTTTTGGGAAATGTGAGTATCAGTTGTAAAATAGGTATAATAAGACAAGTATGTATATTTAGTAATATATTTTTATTCTTCCAACTAGAGGTAGCTCATTATTAGTGATAATTTCTGTGTCTTACATGAAATATTTATAAATGTCTATGAAAATTTAACTACAAACTTACATACAATGCTCTCAATAATTACTTATTAATTTGATACATAACCTTTTGTTAAACAGCAAGAAATTGAATCTACAATCAAATTTTTTTCTTAATTTAATGGCTCTTAAAATAAATATAAATATTGAAATCTGTGAGGCATCATCTATAAATTGCATACCTATTACTTTATTCTTGTTTAAGTATTTGGTTCATAGTATGATTTTAGAGTGTTATTACTTTGTCTTCTGTTTTAGGATCCCAAGAAAAATACAATATGTATTTATGGGCATTTAGATGTGCAGCCTGCATTGAAATCAGACGGCTGGCTAACAGAACCTTTCCAGCTAGTAGAGCGTGACAATAAGCTGTTTGGCCGGGGATCTACAGATGACAAGGGGCCAGTCCTTGGTTGGCTTCATGCCATTAATGCATACAAGGCTATTGGAGAAGAGGTATGCCACATTATAATGAAATTGTTATACAATATAATTATGTATTAAGTGATTTTGTATATTGTTCACTACCTTACAAAAACAAGTTTATCAATATTTTTCTTTAGTTATTGTTTAAGCACTTAAACATGAAATGTAACAAACAAAGAGATACTAAAGATAATCCTGGTTTTCTTGAATTCGAATTTGAATTTCAAGATTTTTTGTAAAACAATAAATTTCAAATACCTACCTAATTAATATTAAAAAACAATGCTTCAAATTCAATAATGCTAGCCATACTCTGTTACTTGCAATTGTTTTTGTGTTACTAAGGCCCTTTGCTATAAAGTTTTTGTGCATAAAGCTATAAATTTTATAAAATTGATGCATCCTAAATCCACCAATCATAGGAGTCAAGTTTTTTTTTCATTCCTGTTATGCTGCTTGCCAAATGAACTGTACCTCATCCATAATTTAGCAGTAAACAAGACATGTATTATCTAATATCTTTTTAATATTAATGGTATTAATCTGATCAAAAATGTCTATTGTGACTTATTATTTGCTGTTGTTTTTTCAGTTGTAGCTATAATTATGTAGACATGCATATATTTACTGGGAATGTTTATGTTACAGCTGCCTGTGAACTTAAAATTTGTATTTGAATGCATGGAAGAGTCCGGATCAGAGGGTTTGGATGAGCTTCTCATGGAGAAGTTGAAACCCGAGGGGTTCTTCAACACTGTTGACTATGTTTGTATATCTGACAACTACTGGCTCGGGACAACCAAGCCATGCATCACCTACGGCCTCCGTGGTATCAGTTACTATTTCTTGGAAATTGAATGTGCCAAAATGGATCTTCACAGTGGTGTTTATGGTGGCACCGTTCATGAGGGTAAAACTGTTTCTTTAAAAATTGTTATGTTATTAATTGCTAATCCCTGTAGGTACCTATTGAAGCAAGGCTGCAGCACTCAGCAGCACAATCTTATTCTAAAGCAGTGCTTATTCTTATGCTAAATACATTTCTTTCATCACACTTGCATGTAACAAGGGTCCTTATATGTATAACATGCAAGTTAACTTGGCTGATATGCCTATAAACAAAACCCTTGGACCTTTTCTATTTTCAAAACCCCCAAGAGCTGTAAAGGCGGGTCCGCGTTTCCTGGCAAGTGTGATGAAAAATGATGAATTGTATTTCATGGGCGGAACAGGAATTTTAAAACCCGGCTCATTACATGAAGCGTTTAGTCTTCGACTTCGGGCTTCTTATTAGAGCCACGTTCGTAATTACCCACCTACCACCCTTAATACACAATGTACTATTAATGAGAAGATGACAACATCAGCTCTCAAAAATACAAGTAGTGTAGTAGCTTTACAACCTTAAATAGAATGTGAATGTAGTTACAAAATTCATATGATATCATCCAACATACCGCTGCCAACAGATATGCATGTTTATGGCCGTCGTAAACGATATTTGCGCAAACATCATGCTATCTATAATACAATACCTCATGAACATTTTATCTGCAGCCAATTGTTATCGAATGAAGTTTGTATGATAAAATAACAATATGAATTTGATATAACAATGAGTTCCTGTGATTACCTATAATAGCAAAATAGATTTAAATCAGCATTTTCATTAAGTATCTAATCTATCTATATATCTAAGCGATCTAATGAATCACTACAGGAAATGGTTAAGGGAGTTTAATCAACTACATGCAATTTTTTTGGGCTTTATACGTTTATGACACTATGTACCGTATAAAAACATTTATCTATACTCCATTTATTTTAACATTTGAAATTCAACGGTCAAATTCGCAACGAAGACATTGTTTAAAGCTGTGCTGAATTCTATGAGGAAAACATAGTAAATATCGGTGAGAAAATGTTATGACATGTAGGTATAATTTAAAATTTGTTTTCGAGTTGCCGCAAAACATGTGTGATAGCTGTAGGTACCATTACTTATTTTAAATTTAAAATAAACTGAGTACCTACCTATATTTACTTTATAAATATGCACCGCACGCGTCTAATACCGCCGTATTATTATTATTGGATATTTAAGTCGTTCGAATTATTTTTGAAACTTACTATACCTGTACTGTCACAACTATTTTTAACAGACTTCAAAACAGGATGAGGTTCTCAATTCTTGGGAATATTTTAGTTCTATTAATTAGGCTGTCCTCCCATTGAGGCGAAGTGGAGTGGAGATGTGCAGATTTACCAACCACATCAGTATCTAATAGGCTGGTTCCCTGGAAATATTTATTTAGTCCGTCATTTATTTTGATACTCAAAAAATACTGACACGTATTTTTTCTTTTGTCAATTAAACAAAAAATTAAGTATGTAGCAAAGTATAGTGTGTTGAAGTTTGAAGGCACACTTTTTACCACGTAGTGACGTCAGCCCCTAGCCCGAATTTTGACGCCTTTTTTCCTTTGTCAATTTAAGTATGCTGAAAAAAAAACGTGTCCCATATTTTTGATAATCGATCTGACTGACAAATTAGTTAGAATTAAATGTTATTTGCCCAAGAAATATCCATACTTGTAAAGTTTGCACATCTCGGCACCCTTCGCCTCAATAGAGACGCCTTGGGTCTTAGACTAGAACTCCTAATTTCAGCAATGACGGATCTAATTTACCTGATGAATGAGTTGGTTGACAAAGATGGCAAAATCCTAATCACTGATATATACAAATTAGTAGCGCCACTAACGGAAACAGAGAAGAAGCTCTACACAACCATTGATTTCGATCCCGAGGCATACAGGTAATTTAAAGAAAAAAATCTGTATAAGTTACTACAGTTACTTCTTTATTTTACAAAACATGTGAAGTAATTTCAAATGGTAATCGGTTTAGGTAGCACTTGACAGTACAAACCATTGATGTGTTTTACTTGACTTACTACCGGGAGACTCTTATCATAGTGAATTAAACGGATCACTCACGTATACATATAAGTCAAATTTAGCCTACATGTTTGACATGTGCAGTCGCGGAATCTGAATGTTGAGTTGCAGTAAGTAATATACGAAACTTCATACATATTATTTTTCGTTATCTGTCGTGTAGCGTGGGGAATTATAATACAACAAATTCAGGTAATGTGTAAACTTGCTAAACATTCAGATTCCGCGAAGTGTACGACATATTCGTGCGCTCCCAGAGGAAACATGTCGGGCTAAACTCGACTTATACGTGAGTGGTCCGTTTAATTCACTACCATTGATATGTTAACAGCATTTTCGGTAAGTAATTTACTTACTTAGAAAACTTGTCACATCACTGTCAAGTGCTACTTATCTAAATGCTACTAGATTACCAATGTCTACATATAATATACTATAGGCTAAATACATTTAGCGAATTGTCGGAACCGCCTCCAGACAACATTTTTACTTGAAGCTTCGTGGTTAGAGACCCTGATTATGAAGCTAGAGGTCCCGGGTTCGATCCGCGGTCGGGGATCCCAAGGGATTTGTCCCATGATATTTATTTATTTATTACTTTTAGGTCGTCAATTGGCGCTGATAAACTCGCTCACAGTGGAGTTAAGGAGCAGTTGTTGATGCACCGGTGGAGATACCCGAGCCTTTCGTTGCACGGCATTGAAGGTGAGTCGAGTCGACTTATTGTTTATACGCCAAAAATAATTGTTAACTGTTTCCTCTGAGCAGTCGGCGATTCAGAAAAGAACACGCAATAGAAAAACAGGAAATTAAATTTGAAAACTAAATGCTGCAGTTAGACCTAAAAATATACATATAGCGTCGCCACAACGAAAGAAAAACAGCTTAATTGTCTTTTGCTTTATTAAGTGCCTTTAATCTTATTTCTAATTTTTTTTTCATTGTTAAAGCTCGCTTCTTACTTATATGTCTGCAGGCGCCGCTTTTCAGCCTGGCGCGAAGACCGTGATTCCAGGGAAGGTCATTGGAAAGTTCTCTATTAGAATAGTGCCAAATCAAGAACCCGAGGAAGTGGAAAAACTGGTCTTTGACTACATTAACAAAAAGGTTCGTTTATTTAACATGTAACTACCGTGAGACGCAATCATAATGAAATAAAAACGGATACTCACGTACCCATATAAGTCGAGTTTACCCCGACATGTTTCGGACTAATTCGTAGTCCTCCCTCTGGGAGCGCACAGTGTGGGAAAATGCTTTAGTTCCGGACACTCTTATTTTATTTACTACTAGTTGTTGCCCGCGACTTCGTCCGCGTAGATTTCGGTTATCGCTATCCCGCGGGAACTGTATAATTTTCCCGAATAAAAAACATTGGCATGTTATTCCTCAATATTCAAACTATCTTCTTACCAAATTTCATCTAGATTGGTGCAGCGGTTTTCCCGTGAAGAGGCAACAAACAGACAGACAGAGAGACAGAGTTTCGATATAGACTTTCGCATTTATAATATTAGTTAGGATTATGATGTGTTTTGCAGTAATAAAGATTGGTAGGAAACCCCCGTTGCAATATTTTACTTTATTTCGTAGTTAGATTTTTTTTCTGAGAGGTCAATGACCTTCATAAAAAATGTTTCGATTGAAATCTCCTAAACGAATCAAACTACCGCTTTAAATGAAACAGATAATGATTGCCAGCTTATAATGAATTAGTTGTGAAAGTTTCAGCACTCTGACGGTACAAGGAAACGGTATATTAACACATTTTAAAATTTCAAGAAAAATTAAATAAATAATTAACTATACACGGTTCGCATTACTTTTTACTCGTATAATGAACTGAATAAATGTATCTTTCAACTGTGAAAATTTTATTAAATTACCTCGCAGGAACTCTGAGAAATTTCTAAGTTTCTAAGTTTTTTTCAGATTTCTATGGGAATAGGGTTCTCACAAAAAATGAAGTAAAATTTTGTCCATTGATTGTTCGATTTTTATTGATTATTTATTTCATTGTTTATAGGGATCTAAGTATAATAATGATTTCGTCTTTTCGTGTTAAAGTAATGTCCGATGACATGAGTGATCCGATTAGTTTCAATGTTCATTGCATTGTAAATTGGCGTTTTGCGATTTAATTTTCTTGTATGGTGCTCCCTGCGTCCAGTATTTATTCCTTTACTCGCCAGCTTGCTCAGACAACATACCTATCGGCAGAGTACTGGCTTCTATAATACTCCGACTATGTATCAATACCTTATGCAAAGAAACCGACAAAGAGAAACAGTTATATATCTGTATCATTTATTAATCCCATTACCTCAAAAGCATAAATTCCTTGCAGCGATTCACCGAATCGCATTTCACCTCGAATTGACAAAATTTCAATTGACTCATTTATCTTGAAGCACTTTTTCGGGTAGCTTTTTACAGCAGTATAATTAATTTGTAGCATTTAATTCTTCTTGTAGTATTTTACCCTAGACGCATTTCACCACGATTCATCGATGTTTGTTTACGACTATTTAATTCGACGTGTTAGTTGATGTTTACACTAAAGTTCTGTAACATTTTTTTAAAACGTGTTTTGTACCTGTAGTTTCATGTCTTACGTGCTATCAAACTCATTGGAATTTGTGACTAATAAATAATAGACAATACTCTGTCTCTCTGATACACTGAAATATATTATTAGGATTTATTACACGATCGAGGTAAAATGTGACTACAACAAATAGCGACTAAATAAATTAACGATTGAGACACAACGCGATAGTTAAATAGTACTAGATCGAAGTCAAATGCGATTCAGAGAATCGCTACAACAAATGTATGCTTTTGTGGTATAGGACTAACAAACGGTCTGTACATACTTCTTTGCAATATAGATCTAGTACATATCTCTGTCTATTTGTATGTGTAACTGAACTGGCTGGCTAATAACACATACTTAGTGCTACTAACTATGACTAGTGAGTGACTCTCTTGGGGTTTCTGGTTCTAATGGGTGGCGGTGATTGCTTTCCATCAGGTGAACCCCTTGCTCGTTTTCCTCCCTTTTTCAATAAAAATAAATAAAACCAAAGAAAGGAGCTTAGTCACACTAGCAATTTTTCAAAAAATAAATCCTTATGTTTTGTAGTAGACTCTACGTGACAGCCCTAACCTATAACTTTAAAAATTAATATCTCCTTATTCCTGAGTTGGTTGCGTTTCATTTTTTTTGTGGTAATAGTTATTATGTTATGAACATTCATGAACATGTCGGGCTAAACTTGACTTATATACGTGAGTGATCCGTTTTTATTTCGTTAGGTTCGTTTATTTTTGAAGAATGTAAGTAATTTAATATAAGTGCATTTTATAATTAAAGCTCGACTTTACACTTTTCACACACGGTTTTGGTAGAAACGCTCTACCCGTACATTTATATGTTTTTGTTGTACTTAAGTAATTAAGGATTTTTTTATTTCGTAGTGGGCCGAGCGCGGTTCTGCAAACAAAATGAGGATCTCAGCTCAGAGCGGGCGCGCGTGGACCGAGGATCCCGACCACCCACACTACCAGGCCGCTGCGCGCGCCACCAGACTCATCTATTTGGTAAGCAGCTAACTGACAATACTCATAAAAGGTACACCAAAAATCTAAATTGTGTCCTCTAAAGTACCCGTCACTACATATCACTTTCGGTTGCGCGTCAAAATCTACCGTCTTGCTCTCCGTGCGAGCGGGGGCCACCGCGATATGTACTGACAGGTTGTACGGAGTTCTTTCTTACCGGAATTTATCAACGAGTGAGTGGAGACTGAATTTGATTTTGGATTGTGCGTAGAGCAATAACATCTAAATAAGTTTGATATTTTGCAGTTAACCCTTGATTTATTTACGTAAAAATATTATTATAATGATATACCTACCTAAGTAATGATGTAGTAAAAAATACTTGCCAATCGTGAAAACTCAGAAGACACGACTACTTCCGAATGATATTATTATATTACGTGTTTGTATTAAATAAATAGAGTACCTACTTTAGTTATCACAAATGTCAAACTACGAGTTTGATGCATATCACACAGATGTTTAAATCACCACGTACGATATTGAACTAGTTACCGGGGATATTTTATTTGGATTTAGTGAGAGCACTGACAAAAACAGCAACCTCCGGTTTGGTAGTCGCTCTGACGTCCAAACCGGAAGGTGCGGATTTGATTAAATCAAGGCTGTTTTTAATGAATTTCTAAGGACCGGGACCCTCCAACCCTATTATTTATAAACTTATTTTAACTAAAATGCCGTTAAAGTTCGTTTGTCCTTTTTTGTCACATTGACATTTCCGTCAGTAAGAACACAAAACCTATTTTAACTAATGGAGGCTTGAGTGACATTTGTGCATAATGGCACAAATGTCTAAATAACAAGAAATTACTCTGGTATTAACCACTCTATATCGATTATTAATCTCGCGATGCGACCTTCCCCACGTTGTCTTCATTGGTACTGAGTCTGACTGAACACCCATGACAAATACGAACATTTCCGAGAAAACACGATGGGAAAGGATCTGTATCTATTTAATTTCTGTTATATTGGCCAAGTGGGCTCACCTTGTGTTGGTGTCGTCAGACGGAGCCGGACATGTCGCGCGAGGGCGGGTCGATTCCGGTGACGATAACGCTGCAGGAGGCGAGCGGGTGCAACGTGCTGCTGCTGCCGATGGGCGCTGGCGACGACATGGCGCACTCCCAGAACGAGAAGCTCAACTGTCGCAACTACATCGAGGGCGTGAGTACCTACATCACACTCAGTTTTATTTAGTTTTATTTAAAAACCGGCAAAGTGCGAGTCGGACTCGCGCACGAAGGGTTCCGTCCCATTATCCTTAAAAACGGCAAAAAAATCATTTCTGTTGTATGGGAGCCCCACTTAAATATTTATTTTATTCTGTTTTTAGTATGTGTTGTTATAGTGGCAAGAGAAATACACCATCTGTGAAAATTTCAACGGTCTAACTATCACGGTTCACAACATACACCCTGGTGACAGACGGACAGACAGACAGACAGTCAGATGGAAAGCGGAGTCTTAGTAATGGGGTCCCGTTTTTTACCCGTTGGGTACGGAACCCTAAAACCGGCTAAAAGCGAAATGGTGCGAGTTCCGCGCACCTGATTGATTTGTATTGTGATACCTTGATACCTTGCTTAGTGTCTATGAATTCTAAGTCAATGGGAAATACCCTATAGGTTTTGATTTACTTGGGATTGACAGATAGACTGACAGACATACGACGGACGACAACTTAGTGATCCTGTAAGAGTTTCGTTTTGTCCTTTAAATCCTAATAATAATTCCTTTCTATCCCGATATAGTTCTGTAGAGCAACCTCTACTTACTTCGTTTTAAATACCTTTTTTTAAACGACACTCACTCGATAGAGTTTAAAGAAATTCAGACCCACTTCTGGTTCACGGATTCCGACTTCAGATCTTAACGAACTTTATATGGGGCCGCCCTGAAGGTTTCTTTAAAAAAAGAATCATTAAAATCGGATATCGTTGAACACGCTTAAAAGACCTTCTCCTTTTTTGAAGTCGGTTAAAAAGAACCGAAATTCAGTTATCTCATCTTACATTTCTCAGAAATTTGGCGTTTCGAAGTTAAGTTTGAATTTCCCTTTTATTAATAAGTTTTATTACAAGCACGACTGCGTCTATATTTATTTGTATTTTTTTTTATATAGTCTGTAGTTGTGTCCCACTGCTGGGCAAAGACCTCTTCTCTTGACTTCCATATCTCCCTATCCTGAGCCGCATCGGGCCAATCTTTTAATGCGGAGTCTAGGTCGTCTCGCCACCTCCGCCTGGGCCTGCCTCGCCGCCGCTGCCTGTCGTTCGGTACCCACCATGTGGCTGAGTGCGCCCACCTTTCTGAGTGCATCCGGCAGACATGTCCGGCCCAATCCCATTTAAGCTTGGCGGCCTTTTTTCCCACATCGGCTATTCGAGTTCTGGAGCGCAATGTGGTGTTCCGGATTCGATCGGTCCTCTTAACACCCAACAACAAACTTGTAAATTATTTTCAGTAATTCTATAATTCTGTATTTGTTTCCAGATTAAATTGTTTGCCGCGTACCTGTACGAAGTGGGCAAACTTCCTAAGTAGAGGAGCAATTAGTATGGATTTTCAAGTAAATTTTGCATTTTATCAACATAGACTATTATAATAATTTAATAATTTGCATAATGAAAACTAAGTACATTACACATTTATCATGTTGTTTTACCCATGAATATAGGTCTTAAATGAGGCTAAGGACAGTTTCTGTATAGCTAGTTAGTAGCTAGTAAATATTTAAGTAGTAATCAAAGGGTGCCTTAGCATAATAACAATTTATAAGGTAACAGATGCCTTCGTCCCTCTGCGGGACACATGGGGTTACTAATAAAATTAGTATTAGATACACGTATATAGATATACAGATAGTATTATAGTGACTACAGCAATACATCGCGTTTGTAGGTAAATAAACATGCTTTAATACTTTTTGACGTCTTTTTGTGTAACATATTTTTTTTGTGAATTTAATACACATTTATTATTTTATAATGTACATTGTTATTTTATTCCTCGTGTAGCCTTTTATTTATCTTCATTTGGTTTTATTTGTGAAGGATCCCGCTTCCTGTTCAGTTGTAAATCAAAGATTATGGATTGGACGCCGTTATTGAGAATTTTGTGACTCTTTAAAAATATGTAACTGCTTTATCCGAAAAAGTAAAAAACATTTCTCAAATTTATCAATATTATACCTATACATGTATTTCCTAAATTTCTGATTGGAATTGCTAATCATATTTTACTAATCAATAATCGCACCTACGAGAATACCTTTCGAAAACGGTGTTAATTGAACATTATAAATATGGGAAAAACTATCATAAATTTGTAATACGAATCGAGTACCTATTATGAGGAAATTAACGCCCTTATTTTTTTTATTTCTAGCATAAGTACATGAACTCATGTAATAGGTACTCAATTCGTATTACAAATTTATGATAGTTTTTCACTATTTTAGAATGCTCAATTACACACAGGTTTAGGCCCCAGTTGATCTGTATTAGATAAGTCCAAGATGTCCCTAATACCCTAGTTGAATTAGATGAAATTTCACCAAAGTCAGGAAATAATTCTAAGAACTGATAAAAACACTTTTGATCGATTTGTATGAATTAAAAATCGAATCTAATACACCCATTAATAAATTTACCCCTCCGGAAAGGGGTGAAATTGGGTGAAAACAATGCAATTGAAATAACTATCGAGAGAAAAAAGGTATACTCGGTGTAATTTGGCATACGTTTTAGTACATCTCAATCTACATTTGCACGCTTTATTTAGTTTAATCCAACTTAAGGAACATACAAAAAAAAATAGCGTAACTAAAAATTTTCTTTTGGGCTTTGCGGCTCCGGGAAAAAAAAAATACAGAACTAGGTGCAAATTGAGAAAATGATTAGAAAAATTATCTAAATACAATAGCAAATTTGCACCGGGGTGCGACTCCCGGAATGTAGTTTTATCGTAGTTTTCCATGTTTTACCATCTTTGTACTTCGGGGGAAATTTTGAAACTACTGAAAATCCTCACAATAGTATTTAATTGGTTGGTTTTACATTCGCACCCCATAAAAAATTTGCATTTTTATACGGAACACGCGTTTCTGTAATTTTGTAAATAATTATCATAGAGCAATATATCCACAGAAGCGGCAAGCGCGCGATTAAAACAGGCAAGCGAACGTTGACGCGCCGACGACGCACAATTCTTGATGCATGATGTGAGCAAAAGTAGCGGGGATTGAAATCACGAAATCAACATTTTTTTTTTCAAATCAAATCAAAATCAAAAATATTTTTATTGGTAACAGCCTATTAGATGCTACAGAAGGTTGGAACCTCCCATTAAGTACAAAATACCTGTGTTAGGAGATCCCGCTCTTCCGCAATTATTACATTAGATTATGTGTACAACCAATACTTAATCAAATTATTGATTAATTATACTAAATACGACTAAACAAAATAACAATATTTACTTTGATTATGGTATAAAATTGTGTGTGTGTGTGGATGTGTGTGAGTGTGTGTATGTGTGTGTGTCTGTGTCTATGTGTGCAGTTTTGTGTATGTAGTAATGAGTAATAAAAACTAAGTGTTGTAATATTAAAGAAGCATTGCTTCAATTTCCTCATATCTTAGAGTTTCTGACCAATTTATATTAATATTATGAAATTAATACATTAATGTAATAAAGCATGCACCTAACCTACTTGTAATTTTGTACCTAAGTGAATTTGAATTCTGTAAACGTTTTCAACCATAGTATAAAAAGTCTGTGGTTTTGAGTTATCCCTACTGCTTTTGTTCGTGCCTCGAAAACAGAGCCCGTCAGTATACGTACCTAACGTAGAGGGGTGTTTTCTATGCTTAAATATTGTAAATACGAATCTACTTACACAATTTATATTTGGACGGCAGAAAGCGGAAATGTCGTAGGTATCTCGAAAAGTGGCCTAAATGACTTTTTAACCGATTTCAAAAAAGGAGGAGGTTCTACGTTCCAGTGTATGTATGTACGTCGTTTACTCCGTCAATTATTGACCGATTTTCAAAATTCTTTTTTTATTCGAAGGGGTATACTCCTGAGGTGGTCCCATTGTCACCAAATCATGATCTGATAATGGGATCCTAGGGAAATCGAGGGCAACCCTCAAATTTTATAGGCACGTGTTATGTGTTTCATATATATTTTTTTCTAAGGCTATTCAAGTATTTGCGTCTGGTAGTCATCATCTCATGATGAGCTGATGATGGAAGGTACAACTCCTTAACGGTTAGGAATTGGAGGTAATTCTGAAAATGTTAAATCAACATGAAATTGTGAAATAAAAATCTTTGAACAAAAAAGTAAAACCGCCTCTAAAAAACCTTAGAAAAAAAACATGAAATAATCCTATAAAGCCATGAGTTTTATGGCCTAGCTCTAGCAGAAATATGAAGTCGGTGCTTCATTCAAAGAATATTCCGCTCGCACTGCACCGACTTCATATTTCTGCTAGAGCTAGGCCTTAAAACTCATGGATTTAAAGGATATTTCATGTTTTTTTTTTCAAGGTGTTTTAAGGCGATTTCATTACTTTATTGATAAGAAAAACATCCCGCGTCGATTAGTCTAGGGTATGCCACGTACACTTCCTACGACGAAAAAAATTAAAGTTACCTACGCCATTGGCTTTTCTGTAGTTCTTATACTGTTTAGATGACAAAATGCTGTAAATAGAGAAAAAAAAACGCAATTATGAAATTAAAACAAATACAACAACACGCTCGTGTACAATGGTTGATTTTAACGAGATACAGCATTTTTGACATCCCTAAATTTAACGTTACTGGAGATACAACAATTCATTCAGAATTGGTGTATATTATAATCGAACAGTTACCACATTTCAAACGTTTAATCTGATAGCGAAAATGATAATATGATTTTACATATTAATTTTAAATATTATTTACGTCATAAGAATAGGGTATTGTTTTGCATACTGTGATAAATACATCACTCGGACCAGACGCGCCCCATTCTTCTATCCCCGCGTAGCGCATACGCCGTTCCGATTACGCGACAATAATGCGTGAGCGCCGATGTAAGTATATCAACTTTGGAAAACAATAAGGGCGTATCCCGTTAAAATGGATTGTAACTAGACTAAATATAAGGTTAGACTAAAAAAAAATAATATGTAGTGTGTATAATTTTTTTGGTCGTAACTGCCCTTAAAAAGACGAATTTAAACCTCTTATGCCCATTTTCACCAACGACTCCTAATATTTAAGGGATCCCTTAGCTCTTTTAGGTGACACCTAAGACCAATTTCCGTTTCACCAACGCTTAAGTAACACCTAACTGCTTAGGGGGCCCCCTAAGTTTAGGGGCTCGAATATTGACCCCCTAGCGCTAAGTGACAGTTCGCGCAGTCGCAGATGCGTTTTAATTTTTATAGGTTATCGTGCATTTGTTATGCAATAATTAACTAAAACTGATAAGATTTATATAAAATGGAAGGCTATTTAAATGATTTTGTAGAGTTTGGAAGCTGTTGAATAATTAGATTTAATATTCACATCAAACTTGTTTAGATCAGACTGAAGATCAGATGATTTAACAAAGTATGATAGATACTAAAGATTTTTCATATGATATACCTACTCGTAGAATGTCGAAAGAAAGCGTGCTTTTCATACTTAAAAAAATATTACATTATAGGTATTTGGAATATAAGGATAACTCAGAACAGAAGAAGAATAGTTCTGTATAAAGGAAGACCTCATCGCATACGAATGCTTAATATTCATCATCAGTCTATTAATGACCCTCAGTATACAAAACAAACCAGAAGCCGCGTTCAATTATAACAACACGCCGCGCAATGTATCAATTTATTATTGATTTCGCTATCCGTTTTGACTTAAAATATAATCCTGTTCTGTTTTTTATAAACCCAACGGCATTTCTGCATGTAGGAATCACACGAGAAGCGATTAATTAACACGCGCGCTCGCGGGTTCTGGTCTGTTCTGTATTATACGGGTTTCAAAGAAATCGAATAACAATGCTTTGAAAATATGTACAGTTCATGAATAAATTATCAGATCTAATCATTCCAGTTTCAGTCAATGAATGCTCGCTAATAAACTACAATCATCGCATCGAAAGTTCGAAAAAAATTAGATGGTTAAAAACTGTCACTGTAAGTTCTTATTTTTCTGGATGGCAAAGATAATGCCATACAGCCTTAGTCAACATTCAAAAATAAGAAATAAGACGTCAATTTAGTATTAATGATATATTTGTCTAGTTTTTCTATGTTTTTAACATGTTGGTTTAATTTTTTATACACGATTTTTGAAGTTATTTCTCTTAAAAAAAAATTATCGATACAAAACCGGTTTTAGAAATCACTTTTGATAAAACAAACCGTCACTTAGTTAGGGGACCCCTATTAAGGTGTTACCTAGGATGGTGAAAGTGAAATTAGGTTAGGGAAAGATATAAGGGGCCACTTAGGATAGGGGTCCCCTGACTAGGTGATGACTTAGGTGTCGTTGGTGAAAACGGGCATTAGACATACGACGAATAGAACTTTACATTTTCATAAAAAAAATAGTTACGTTTTTGCTTTTTATATGCACGATAGCTGTTACGCCCTTTTTTAGGATGCATTTTTTTACTTTATTGCTTACGACATTCTCACTTTTCGTATTTTTAGGGTTCCGTACCTCAAAAGGAAAAAAAGGAACCCTTATAGGATCACTTTGTTGTCCGTCTGTCTGTCTGTCAAGACCCTTTTTCACTGGAACGCGTGGAGGTCGCATGCTGAAATTAATATCAAATACTCAAGCCTGCGGTTCCTTGAAGCTGTGAAAAAATGAACCTTCTAAGTCAACGTAATCAAAAGATACAGTCATTAAAAAGGCTATTTCCATACAAATTGTCGAAATCCGAAAACATAAAAGGTACTTCCAGTTGTCCTAGAAACTTGAAATTTGGTATGAAGGTAGCTCTTATAGCACAAAAACTCGGAAAAGTCTCAAAATATTAAATTTTTATGTCTGTCTGTAGATTTCGCAGACCAATATCAGTTGACCCCACACTGCGTACATTTTGCTTAGGAGCAGGGCTCTGCTAATACTGGACTTTTTAAAACACTGGGGAAAAGCGTTAAAAAATTCTACGGAACCATCGTGCACGAGTCCGACTCGCACTTGGCCGGTTTTTTTTAAGGACAACGAATAACCTCTAAGGTACTGCAATTTTTTGGGTGACTGTAATCAATTCAAACCATGTTAAATCAATTTTATTAGAATCATTATTTTGCACTACCTAGTTAAGACGAATCATAATAGGTCTCGTCAACTCTGGAACGTTCCGGTTTTTAAATTAGGAAATTAATACTTTGTAGACAATTTAATACAGATTTGTATTTTATAGTTATAGTCCAAAAATCACGTGCATACGATTTATCGTTCCAAAATTATAATGTTTTCTCCGTATTTTTTACTGTTTTTTGGCTCTAGTGTAAAGTTGGGTTTAACACGGTTACGCCCTTATTGTTTTCCGTCGTCGACATGTATAACTTGCGGACTTTTAAGTTGCCGTGAATGGTTGACGGGAATATACCCACTAAATAAAAACTGTTTTATTTACAACGAAAACGATTAACAGCAAGTCATTTAAGTGTCGGATCTATCACTAAAAATTACACTATATCAAAATATAAAAGTCGTATACTCTTGCTACATTAAGACCCTAGAATAAATCCATTTAATAATGTTGTTAGTGGCACAAGCGGCAAAGTTTTGTTTGTTGAGTCCCGTCAAAAATGTTGTAAGTGACACTTCCGATAAATATCGATGAAGGAGTTCAGGTTAAATAGGATCATGTAACTTTTTAGCATCTTCTAATAGGAAATTGGTTAATATTTACATATTTATTTTAGAGTAGAGTAAAATAATAACAATAACTAATACCGAATTTCATATAAAAATTCTATGAATCGTAAATTTTATACACAATAAGGTATTTGATTGGTTCTCCTGAAACGTAGCTGTTTTACAGATCCGACTCTTTTAATAAGGACCGTCGATTTGCTCTTTTTCTATTATGTGGCAGAAGTGACTCTGATAGGTAAGGTCTAGAAGGCTAAGGTTAAACTTTAGATTAGAAAAAGTCGAACGATTTGCTATTTCCGACAAACACTGGTCACACGTATAAAGTGTTAAGTCAAAATGATCAACATAGAAACGTACCACCCCGTCCCGCGCTCCGCCTCTATCCTCTGCGGCCGCCTGGCTGGCGTTCGCGGCGTGTCCTTACATTTAGATAGAACTACTTCGACAAAGTTCCAGTTATTTTTTTCTTTTTTTTATTCAGTGCGATTCACGACTATGTTAATTTGCCCCGAATAACAATGTACAAAATAATGAAAAATACATGTTCCATACTTTGCACTGGGGTGCAAAGTGAACTGAGTGTGTATAATGCTATAAAAAACTTAATGTAAGTTTGCACCAACCGATTGAATTATCCTCGAGCCGCAATGTGAAAAAAACAATTTGCTGAGGTTTCATACACCACACACCTTAATAATTAAGATATATTATGCAACAAAGGGGTTTATACACGAGGCTAAACTTACGCCAAATAACTTTTAACATACTCCAATATTACGCCACTTTAAAATTTATACCTAACATTTAAAGGTCTTCCGTACATAACAGAAACGGTGCAAACCGGGGGCAACCAACTAGTTGTTCCCTCTAACGATTCCAAAAAAAACCACGGCTACACGACTTACTTCCGTACTTTTCACTAATTCGACTAGGGTATAAACTCAACGCTAACGCTAAGAGAACTGCCGCCGCCCTGGCACGGTAAATTTTATCGATGACCTAAAGCATTCGTCACTTACTAACAAATACGCAAGTGCGAGAGGGGACGAATCCTTTACGTACGTAGGTACGAAAAAAAAATTTTTTAATGTTATACTTTTCGAGATTTTGACACTTTTCTACACATCTTCATCTTCATACAAATCGGTTTATAATAGTGCCCATGTCGCAAAAACTAAAGTTTTCATATTGGTCTTAGTTTTGACGTATTTAGGTTTCAGAGACACCTTGTGCATCTGCACATCTATCTATCGTATCTACCTGGCCCCTATTTCACCATCTTTACAATTGTCAGATTTATATGACAATTCGAACTACATTTCTTTGACAATAATAATATGAATCTCCCTAAAACAAAAGCTCTTCAGGTCAGCAGTTGACACCGAATTGTCAATGAAAACTTTGAAAAGTAACAGTTAAAAAGTTGTTAAAATAGGGGCCTGGTGTCTATCTAGACACCGCAGTTCCGATTTCCCGTAATAACACATTATTATTGTCATAAACAAGTACTGGTGCCATCAGTGCACCCGTTCGATGACCCACGAGGTGAAATTTGTATTCAATTTACATCGGCCTGATTACCTTTCAAAAGCGACCCACTTTCATGTGTTTTTTCTATATACCTACTGAAGGTTGATTTGATAGCCAATTTCAATTCGCCGGACGTTGACATGAGATTAATAAGTAGGTATCTCATCTGGAATCTTGAGGGCGGGCTTTTCGGTGACAGGACGTCAGAAATATTTCTTACTTCCCAATGCTTCCACATTATAAGCGTTTGATAAAACAGCGTAGGTATAAATTTTAATAGTCGTGGCTGCAAAAATAGTAGATATTTCGCCTAGCCTTCTAAACACTAGCGTCTTCAATCGGACTCGGTACTACTTATCTGATTCGATTTGGCATTTTTGTAAATAGATACTTTTATTTTAATAATTTTGTCTGCGTCATTGTTTTTTTTTTGCCATTTTAGAATCACGATCTTGTGTTTGGTCTCGCATTAATCATTCATTAGGTAAGTAGGTAAGTATACATAAAAATTATCTATTCGAACCGAAAGTTCGAAATAATGCCTTATAGAGGTGCAATTGGGGTTTGATTACATCTTCCTTTTATAGAAGTGGAAAAACAATAGTTGCTGCTGTATAATTATATACTGATATCGAGATGCTACTATAATAAGTTTGATACAAAAAGGTGCTTGTAAAATAATACATTTATACATATGTATATGGTAACGTAATGACGGACTTTTACTAAAAGGCGTATTATATGAGTGATGTACAATCGCTTTATAATAAGATTAGAGACGTAAATTGAAACAAAAGAAAACTTTTTTTTATTATTAGGGTTACAAGTGCTACAACCCTAAATCCTACTGATGAATATTATCACTAACTCCAGCTAACGTTGATTATGTCAATTCAACACAACGTGACGCGATTAGGGTTGAACTGATTCGTTTGTTTCATTAAAGTTTAACGACTTCTATTTTGAAAACGGATAACAATATAAACATGGTGTCTATTACAAAAATGTGCAAAAAAGGGTATAGGATCTTGCGTTTTAGATTTTTTACGTTCCCACCTGTATTTGTAACTATATACACAGGGTGCGTCTTAATGAACCGTCAACAATGCCTAATAATAAATTTCACAGTTTAATTAGACGTTGTAAATTGAAGGTTAATTAAAAGCAACATGTATAATATAAGATCGTGTATTTTCAGAAAGCAGGAAGCTACTTTATGTATATAGTACTTTTACCTGCTTATTACAGCTGCCCATAGTACAGGCTTTGCCTAGTTTGGGACTAGGTCAATTGGTGTCAATTTGTCCCATGATATATATATATATGTCGGAGACTACTTGGTTGCAGTATTACGAAGTCAAAAGAGGAAGTTCTTTATTGCTTAAAACTGTAATCCTATGAAAGTAACAACATCTGTGGTCTGTATTGTAGTTGTATTGTATTGTAGTAACGCCATCTATCGGCCAAAGTCTTAACTTCTTAGCTTTTGAGTAAACACAGGCGTTTCGCCTGGGTGGGGTCCGTTCGCTATCTGTCGAGATGGCGCTATGTCGGTAAAGCAGCGCGGCTCGCTGGGTGAAGCAGTGAGAGCGAGACGGAGGACTGAGTGAGAGTTTTTTGGCGGGCTTTGAGCTTGGAACAAGGTTTAGAGGTTATGTGGAGTTTTATTTTGTTTGAAAAGCGCAAAAGACTAGATTTGTGAACCGAACCTACCGGTTTACTCAAAGCCAGTTGTTTTAGTGTTAATTAAATTATTTGAAGTGTTATTTAGTTCTCTAAAAGTGATAATTTTAATAGTGTTTGACTCTAACAAAACTTTCATTTGTTTTTTTCGCCCGGGTTACCCAGAATGGTAAAAGAATCAGAAACAATTAATGATGATGATGCCCACATTCCGACATATATATATACATATACATATATATATTTATGTTACTTACGTATCCTATATACGAATATATCATGTAGGCAAGTAACTTAAAAATTCGGAACGTTTTTAGGATCGTGATTAAATGTTTTGGTAGGTTCAAGTGAAAAATCTGAACGTGCGAAGACTAAAAAACACCCAAGCCTTAGTACTTTAGTCCTTCGTACCTAGACAGTTTTTTGGACAATTAGTGCAGATATAGTTACTAATATTCCCTCGCAGCTGATGGTACCGCAACGTCACCAGAAAAAGTAAATTACTTTAGAAGAATGAAGCGGGCTCTCATCTAGAATTCGAGTACGAACGAAATAGCTAAGCAACCAAAGCGGTCACGATGATCTAAGCACGGCTCTATTGTTATAGACATAAGAGCTTGTGCAGATCATTGTGACCGCTTCGGTTGCTTAGCTACTTTTGCTGCCGACTGTACCTAGGTAAGCGAGTTTTGTTTTATAAAATTAGGTAAAGGTTATTTTTTGCACTTGGTTGCGGTATGGGCACACCTCTATGTGATGAATTAAGTAGCCATGCCAGGTAGGTACAGTTATGCGTTCAACAACACTAACTAAATGAGGTATACTGAAGACAATAATATTTTTTTATTGTGGCGCGAGTAGGCGGTGTAAGGAGCTGGCTCTTGTATTCAGTTTACTTCAACTGGTTGAATTGTCAAAAGTGGCTCCGTAAAGGCAAACGTACCAGTTTAACAAAACACTAACATAAAAGAGGATAGCGACTGGCCCTCAGTCAGTCAGGCCCGGAGTCTCCGCGCGGTATAACGTTGCGTGACGCCGCCGCACCTCATTAAACGCACTTACTCTTTTTAAATCGCTACCACTACAACAATAATACTTAAAGAAGCACAACCATAAAGAAGAGAAAAGGGAGAGACATTCACAGTACCCTAAATTATACGGATTTCACGGGCGGTGAGTAAAGTTATTTTTTGTTTTTATGTTAGCGAGCCTTAATTCCTCGACACTCATTTTTTCGAAGCTGTATTTACTTAGTTAAACTAAAGCTTTATTTGCTGACGGTTCAATCTTTTGCTGAGTTATTTAGGGTATCAGTTAGAAGTTAATTAGGCGCGGATTATTTTTCGTATTTAATATGCATTGTTTTAACTTAGGCGCGCCGCAGAAAATAAACTGCAGTTGACCCGACTTGTGTAACACATAAAACTTGACTGTGTGTGTTACCGTTCGCGGAGACCGCTCATCATACACGCTTTCTAATTTACTTTGACGAATCCTTATTCGTTCGCTATTTACTACAAACAATATTTACTAACGCAACGACTACCTGGCCAGGTTCATATTTATTGCACAATTTATGTGGTGTATTGTAGTTCTAGGTAAAAAAAAACCGGACAAGTGCGAGTCGGACTCGCTCACGAGGGTTCCGTAGAAAGATTTTAACGCTTTTCCTTAGCGTTTTAAGAACTCCAGTGTTAGCAGAGCCTTGCTTCTAAGCAAAATGTACGCAGTGTGGGGTCAACTTATATTGGTCTGCGAAATCAACAGACAGACATAAAAATTTAAGATTTTGCAACTTTTCTGAGTGGTTGTGCTATAAGAGCTACCTTCATACCAAATTTCAAGTTTCTAGGACAACTGGAAGTACCCTTCAGGCAGTTCAATGCTCTTTTACATCATTTTTAGGGTTCCGTAGCCAAAATGGCAAATCGGAATTCTTGTAGTTTCGTCATTACCGTCCGTTCCGTCTGTCCGTATGTCACAGGCATTTTACTCGAAAACTATAAGAGGTATTGATGATGAAGAAATTTGGAGTATAGAAGCCGCTACTTAGTTTGATATTTAAATAATAAATTTAGTCTTGCACTCCATACATGTAATAAAAGTTAAAAAATATATATTAAGAAACTGGCACATATTTCGACAGCTCTTTTAAAAACACTGGAAGTCTCTAAGTAATTAAGCGTTACCTTTGTAATTTTTCAGAAGATAAAAAGTGTGTCCCCCACACAATTTATAACACTTTCGCAGCAATTATTTCCGAAAATGTTCAATGTTGACCTGTTGAAATACCTATGCGCCACGCAGTGATATATTTTGCTAAAAAAAAATTTTTTTTAGCTTTTGTTAGGTACATGTATCGAGTGCTCCCCCTAGAAATGTTTAATTTTGTTATTTAACTACCTACAAAACTAAGTAGCTTCAATAAGGCACCAAAATTACTCTAAATTTAATCTTGTAGTTTTTGAGTTGACATAATTTATTTTTTTGGATCCAAGGTGGCTGGTGACAACTTGACAGTTTGGACAAAAAAAAATTACATTGATTTCATGTATGTTCGCCGTAAGAAACTCGAATTTGACTTTTTTTGTTTCCAAGCTGACAACTTCACATTTTTAACACAAAAATTTGTCATGGGTGGCACCTGCCATCTTGGAGCCAAAAACTAATACCTATTAATTTCGAGCTTGATATATAGGATGATAATAATGATAATAGATTGCATAATTAGGTTTTAAGAAACCCAAATGCAATGATTCTTTATAGTACTATTTTGTAGAACCTAAAAATGTTAACAAGCGGAGGCATAAATTGGATATACTTAATGTATGCGTCCGCCTATTCAAATACTACCTAAGTATTCACTGATACATGCGGGCTATGTTTACACTTTGGAAGCATATCGATAGCAATATTCTTTAAAAAATAAAAAAAATTAGGTACCGCCTTTAACTAATTCTTTTGGGAATGGAGTGATTTATTTATTTATTTATTCATAAAAAACTTACACAGCATAACAGTTTAAATTAAGTTACTGAGTAAGACAAACAAACAACTGGTACAGAAAATATACAGAGTAAGATAATAATAAAGATAAAGATAAGGTGATGTGAGTATAAGATACGCCCTGCAACTAGGTGGAGCGACGACTTGCGTCTTGCAGCTGGATGTGAATAGCTGAAGACCGGGGTAAGTCCATTGCGCCTTGGTAGAGGCGATGATGATGATCATGAATTGGAGTTACCTATATTATTGGACTTAATTTATGACAGAAGTTTTGCAACTGTCCTCTTAGTGGTATATGACAATGCAATCCATTTCTGAAGAAACTCCAGGAACTTCGGATAGAGGCAGGTAATCTTTATGTATTTAGATTCTTTGCCATTAAAACCACTTTTACTAAGTGAGATCGCTCAGCTGCGACACACTTAAAGTATGTTTAAAAAGACCAAAGATTGCGCTAGGTGTAGACACTGGTGTGGGCAAAACATGATCAAGTCGTAACTCATAATCATACCTACGTCAGATAAAGTCATACGAATAAAAAGATCAAAAGACCACGCTTAACGAGGAAACATTAAAATTTAATTAACTATACCTTTTAGTTATAAATAATTTTTCTCTATAGGTATATGATCCTGCATCTCCACGCCGTTGAGGTGAGCGCAACCGTTAAAAACATCGAACGTTTCTTTGCTGGAACTTTAGAAATCCAATTGTCTGTAAGAACAATGAGCGGGAATAAACGAGTGTTTGTATTTTTTTTAAAGCAGTCGAGAGTGTCGAGTTACGTTAACTCTGGTTATCGTAACCCAATGACTTGGTGTAGGTACAGAGGTCGATAATGTGATGAGGTAGATACCGTTGAGTGGCATATAATCGTATAATTGATATTCCGGTAACGCAGCCCCGCTCGTTGTGGATCTTATGCAAACGTTACGTGTGTGGCCTCGTTGTTTCAGAAAAACTATCCAGTCGGCACCTTGACAAAATTTAAAACTATGCAATAATTCCAGAGGATTAGTGACAGTTCTTGCTTTTCAATGCGTATATGTATGTAACATTCATGCGACCTTAGGAAAAATCCAATTTAGTGTATTTATGTACGTAAGTACCTAACCCAGTAAATACAGGTCTAAGTATTGTATGAATTATATGTATCTACCTAGTATAATTATATGTATCTACCTAGTATAATTCAAGCGACTCCCTAACATGCTCGAAAAAACAATTTTTAGACTATTACCTTAAACAGTTTTTTTTCTGTTTTATTTCAATACGTTTATTTACTAAGGGAAAAAAATCTTACGTGCATTTTCAACGCTAGTTTGAATTACTATGTACTTACTTATGTAGATAAATATAGGTATTTTAATGCATAAGTCATTTCTCATAATGTTGATAGTACACTACCTAAATAAGTACCGTATTAATTTCAGATCTTGAACTCTGTTTACGCATGACATAAATAGACCGGTAATAGGTACATTACCTCTCAGTATACGTACAGGTTTTTAGAGGTTGCCGTCATTCCGCGATCGAAGTAGTCACAGATAGTGAAATAAAACGAATCACTCACGTACATAAGTCGAGTTTAGCCTGACATGTTTCGGACTAATTCGTAGTCCTTCCTCTTTGAGCGCGCGTAATAGGTACGTGAGTGAATTGAGTGATCCGTTTTATTTCACTATGATTGAGTCTCACGGTAGTTTCATGTTAGAAATAGTCACCGGTTATTTCGACGACTCGCATCGCTAGCTCTAAATGTATCCACTTTACTTAGATGTGAATATGAAGTGAGGTCAACTGGCAGCCCGTGTATTATTTGAAATAAACTGCTTCTTAGAATAACATTGACACTGTTTACGGTCCGGGAGTTGTGTAATAAATGCGCCGATGGTGACGCGCGACAGACTTTCTCCACGCGGCGCGCTCGTCTCTGCGGGAAATTCGTATGGCGCGACCAGCATTGTTCTGCAATCTGAACGGGATTTCCTCTGACGCGGTACATGACCGTATCGGAGAAACCAGTCTGCCTATCTCGCAACTATCGCTCACGGATGCAGGATAATTACGTACTTGCTTTAATCGAAGTTGCATTTAAACTAAGTAAATAGGTATATCTAGGCACATAACAACTTGAGCTGTTCTAAAACCTCTGTATAATTTTATAATGACTTTGTGTATCATTGCAACAAACGTATCATAACTATGTAGTGTACGTATCATTTAAGTATACCTACCTAGATGCTATATTAGGTCAGAGCTAGAAAATTACATGAAGCAGGTACAGCCAGCAGCAGAATAGCTAAGCAATCGAAGCGGTCACAATGATCTCAGCACGGCTCTATTGTTGTAGACATAAGAGCTTGTGTAGAACATTGTGACCGCATCGGTTGCTTAGCTACTTCTGCTGCTGACTGTACCTAATTAAACAATTTTAAGTATGTACTTAGGTGGTTTAAATTACTGGTTTGTTGGGTTCAAGGTATATTAATAAAATCACAAAAAATAAACTGCTTGATGCTGATGAATTTTGTCTTTAGGCACAGTTAAAAAGTTTGCTTGGGTACACCTCATCACACTTACTGTAAATTGTATACTTTATATGACGAGATACTCGCTATACTCGACTGATATACGTGAGTGATCCGTTTATATCACTATGACGAGATTTGTTGAATCTGTCACACAAATAATCATCAAACCATGTGGAATTACGACCACTTTACACTTCGATAACAATTTCAATGCCATGCGATTAAGCGAATAAAACCACTTTATTCATTGTGTAGGTAGTAGAGCACGGCACAGGAATTAGGTATTATATCGCGTTAACGTTCTCTATTAGAATAGTTTAAGGGTCGCTTGAACTTGATAAGCTAAGAACTCAAAGTTTTCAGGTTAGTACATATACCTGTTGATAACTCCATTTGCAAAAAATAAAGCTAAATCGAAAGTTGTCGACTTGTGATTTGGAGTAGGAGGGCAAGTGTGATGACCGTTTGGTCAGGCCCGGGCGTCGGCAGACAGGCGCTCGCGCCGCCCACCGCGCGGCCGCTGCTCTCGCGGCGCCCCGCGGCTCGCGGAGAAAGCGTGGTGAAAAGTATTAACCCGAGTCAGTCTCTGTCTCATCTCGGTTTCGACACTCGGTTGTGATTATTCAGCCGACCGGACAGGATTTATGAGTTCACAATGAAACATACAGACTACACAGTATTAGGTATACTCACATCTGGGTCGAGTTCATACAAAATTACATCCGTTGTCTCTTGTTCATTTGGCTGTCCTTGCCCACGAACAGTTGTCTGCGTGTCCGCGGTGGCGGCGGCGGTGTAGTAGGCTAGTGGGCCTGATAAACGATTGTATTAAATATCGTAAACCTTTCTCACTCTCCGTTTTACGGAGGTAAGAGTAGTACCTATACAGATTGCTGTGAATCAGTGCATTGCAAATTGATTCAGGTAGCTCTGATGACGAACTGCCCACCTACACAGGTGAGGTTTTAAGTATGTATTTATCACAGAAATTAGTAAGTAGATTTCTGTGGCATTTCAAATGCTCTGGCTAACCGTGGCCTGAATCGATCTCAATTCTTCAAGTTCACATGCCGATACAGGTTATGTTAGGTACTGTTGGACGAAGATGTTAGTGGTCATTCCTTTCATTAATTACTTAGCTGGGCCTTGATAATTAGGAGTGCTTGAAACGCCTAAGATATTATCTACTACTTATAGGTCAAAACTTGGGAAATTAAGCGACTCCATTGTAAGCGGGTCATTTTGCGTGCTAGATTTGTTAGGTACTGTGGGTAAAAAGGTTTCGCTATTAACAGATAGCATCACCCGCGATATCGATATGACACGAGGGTATAGGTATAATAATACTTATAGGACTATCATATTATTGCTTCGAGTGTCACCAGGTACGGATAGCACATGCATACAACATTATCAGAAATTAAAAATATGACATCAGTTCTAAACCCGTTAAGGAAAACCACGGTTCATAATAGGTGAATAATTACAAAACAATAGTCATGTAAGTATTTTATTATGCTTCGCAATAGTAAACACAACAATAAGGTAGGTACTTAGGTAATTACGAGTAAATAACTGGAATAATAATTCAAAAGGTATTTTTTTTTTGTTTCAGCCTAAAGATGTTAAAACCAGTGATCGTCGGTTTTCTGGTCATCGCGACTGTGGCCAGCCAATGCTTCTACAAAGATGACTCGTCCAAAAAACTAGACCCTGAAGCTCGGACGTCGCTTTATAGGGGCCAATTGGAATTCACTTTGAATCTGT